>VWYP01008214.1:0-28493 GCA_013400435.1 Pycnonotus jocosus
CTGGAGGCTCATCCTGCTCTTCCTGCAAGTTATTGCTGAATTTCACGGGATGTTTGAGAAATTAAGGAAGTTTAATCAATGACGATTTTTTTTTTTTTTTTAAAAACACATTAAAATCATAGCATGGTTGTGTCTTGTATTCCCAAAATTAACCTTTTGCAGAGGGAAGGAGACTTCCGGGGAGGATTGGAAGAGTAAAGAGGTGATAAGGGAGAAGTGAAACTTTTCCTTATAATTCCCACTATTTGCCATTTGCTGGTCACAGAGAATGACCTACTTTTTCCTGTTAGATCAGTTCTGCTCCGTAGTTTGGAAAAAGAAAATGCTGAATTGGTTTAAAACACTTCTCAGGAAATTGCTGCTTGAGAATGTAATCTTCCTGCAGCTCCTCTTCAGCTGCACTCGTAACAAGATTTAGGATTTATATGTATTTATATATAGCAGGTTCATTTGTGCTTCAGCTATTGAACTGCAAATTCCAAGGATTAGAATCCCTGCTCCTTAATCCTGCTGGGCTGTGGAGAAAGCCCTGGTATCCAAATAATGGACTTTTTCTAAAAATCTGTGTAGAACAAAGCTATTGATGAAGCCACTGTCACCTTTTCCCTTGAAATATAAACCAGGAGAAGAAGTGGCTCCTGTTTTTTCCAGTCTGGGGTTTGTTTCATTCCAGAATTGGAAATCCTAATGTATTCCAATATTCTCTAATTCCAGTCTCACGGGAATGTCATTGATCTTACATTGATACCCAAAGACATGGTGAGGCTTTGGATGGTGGTAGGTGCCACAGAGATTTGGAATAAAACATTGATTAATCCTTGGAGAGTTCTAAGGACAAACCACAAAAACCAAGAGCAGAACGAAGCCACACTGGAGTGGATTATCACCATGCACCAGCTTCTTCTGAGACATAAATCCCTGTCCTCTTTATTTCTCCTTCTTTATCCTTCAGGAATTCTCCAGACCAGCTGTATTTGCCTAACTCTGATAGAATTCCAAGGATTGTTGCTCTCATGGATACCCAAGCCAGTTAAAAAGCACCACAGCAGCACGAGACACCGGTTATTTATTTTGATTTTTTTTTTATTTTTCCAGGTTTTGATTTCATGGTGCTTTCTGATGCTTAGGCAAGAAATGACCTTTTGGCTGTGCCTCCGCTGTGATTACAGCCCTGGAAGTTCCGTGGCTGTGTGGGAATTTAAATAACCGGGATAACACGCGGTCTGGGAATGTTTTCCTTCCATGGATACACCTTCATGAGAGAATTGAAATCCACCCTCAGGGGGATTTATCCACCTAATTCCCATTGATTTTGATGCAGATGGAGGACACAAATATCCCTTGGGAATATTTTCATTGTCCCCATTGCCACCTGCCTTCCTAAAATGAGTTCCATCCTGATGCTCCTTTCTCCCGACAGCCAGAAGGTCGCGATGAGACAGAAGTGAAACATTCCACAAAAGTGCCGCTTGCAGCTATTGAATTCTCCTCTTTTTTGTTATTTGCCAGCCCTTCCACCCCATGGTGAACCTGGAATGCTCCCGGGATTTCCGTCCCTTCCTGTGCGCCCTGTACGCCCCGGTGTGCATGGAGTACGGGCGGGTGACGCTGCCCTGCCGCCGCCTCTGCCAGCGCGCCCACAGCGAGTGCTCCAAGCTCATGGAGATGTTCGGGGTCTCCTGGCCCGAGGATATGGAGTGCACCAGGTCAGAAAATCCCTATTTATTTTTTTTATTATTATTTCAGGATAAATTTTTACTCCCATCCGGGATGTTTTACGGGCCATAAAAAGCAGGTGTTATAAACGTTTTCCGTCACAAGCGTCCGTGTTTTCCTTCCCGTTTGCCAGCAGCCTTTCCTGAGGTGGGAAGTGTGTTCCTATTTCTGCCCAAGAGATCGGCTGAGAGTTGGCTGGGTTTGATGAGGGTGAAATCTCAAAGCTGTTTGCAGAGCATGTACCCCTCGCTGAGCTGCAAACAGCTGCGTTCAGCTTTACATTGCACAAATAAGTTTGTGGAAAAATGATCCAATGGTGTTCCAAGCTGTTTGAGACAGTGTGAATGAAATTAAAAGCAGGATCTTCATGCTTTATTGTTTTTTATAAGTGACTCCAACAGTTAATGAAACTGAGGAGCACAAACAGGAAGAAATAGTTCACAGTTGGACTGGGGACAATTAAAAACAATTAAAATTATTTTAGTTAAGTAAGTCAGAGGATGTTTCTAGGTTACTGAGATTGCTCCAGTCTCTCCTTTGAAACTCCAGCAGTCCTCAGCCTCCAGTCAGAGCTTTATTTACACAAATACTTCCACCATAATTCCATTTAGTAATGCTGGTGTCAACTACACAAATATCTTCATCATAATTCCATTTATTAAAACTGGTGGCAATGCTAGTTGGAATTTTGATGTCACCACCTCACTGCCCTTGATGGCAGCAAGTGCAGTTGCTTAGGAAAGGCGTTAAAATATTTTTTAAATCCTGCTGGCATGGGCTTGAATTCACAGATGTCCTGGGATGGATTTTGCATCCTTGCCTTCATTCTTAAAACCCAAATAGGCTCCTCATCTGTTTTGGTTTTCAGCTTATTCCATAGTTTCAGCATTGTGCTGTGGGATGAGTTTGTGATTAAATAGTGCAGATTTTCATGGATTCCCTGTTTTTTGGACTGTCTGGTTTTGCTGGTGTCACCTACACAAATATCTTCATCATAATTCCATTTATTAAAACTGGTGGCAGTGCTAGTTGAAATTTTGGTGTCTCCAAGTCACTACCCTGTCTGATGGCAGCGAGTGCAGTTGCTTAGGAAAGGCTTTAAAATATTTTTTAAATCCTGCTGTTTTGGGCTTGAATTCACAGATCTCCTGGGATGGATTTTGCATCCTTACCTTCATTCNTTCACAGATCTCCTGGGATGGATTTTGCATCCTTACCCTCATTCTTAAAACCCAGATGGGCTCCTCATCTGTTTTGGCTTTCAGCTTATTCCGTAGTTTCAGCATTGCGCTGTGGGATGACTTTGTGACTAAATAGTGCAGAAATCCATGGATTCCCCGTTTTTTGGATTGTCTGGTTCTGCTGGTGTCAACTACACAAATATCTTCATCATAATTCCATTTATTAAAACTGGTGGCAGTGCTAGTTCAAGTTTTGATGTCACCACCTCACTGCCCTTAACAGCAGCAAGTGGAGTTTCTTAGGAAAGGCTGTAAAATATTTTTTAAATCCTGCTGCCTTGGGCTTGAATTCACAGATCTCCTGGGATGGATTTTGCATCCTTACCTTCATTCTTAAAACCCAAATAGGCTCCTCATCTGTTTTGGTTTTCAGCTTATTCCGTAGTTTCAGCACTGCGCTGTGGGATGAGTTTGTGACTCTCACAACACAACCCAAATAGTGCAGATTTTCGTGGATTCCCCATTTTTTGGATTATCTGGTTGGTTTGCCTGAAGTCACACCTAGAGACGAGGTTACCAGTCCTTGTAAACTGTGAGTAAATTTGCTGTAAATGCCCATTTTTAGGTTCCCAGATTGCGACGAGCCCTACCCTCGCCTGGTTGACCTCAACTTGGCCGGCGAGCCCACGGAGGAGGCGCCGATGGCCGTCCAGAGGGATTACGGCTTCTGGTGCCCTCGGGAGCTGAAAATCGACCCGGACCTGGGTTACTCCTTCCTCAGGGTCCGGGACTGCTCCCCTCCTTGCCCCAACATGTACTTCCGCCGGGAGGAGCTGTCCTTCGCCCGCTACTTCATCGGCGTCATCTCCATCGTCTGCCTCTCGGCCACCTTGTTCACCTTCCTGACCTTCCTCATCGACGTCACGCGGTTCCGCTACCCGGAGAGGCCCATCATCTTCTACGCCGTCTGCTACATGATGGTGTCCCTCATCTTCTTCATCGGCTTCCTGCTGGAGGACCGGGTGGCCTGCAACGCCTCCAGCCCCTCCCAGTACAAGGCTTCCACGGTGACGCAGGGCTCCCACAACAAGGCCTGCACCATGCTCTTCATGGTGCTCTACTTCTTCACCATGGCCGGCAGCGTCTGGTGGGTGATCCTCACCATCACCTGGTTCCTGGCCGCCGTGCCCAAGTGGGGCAGCGAGGCCATCGAGAAGAAGGCGCTGCTGTTCCACGCCAGCGCCTGGGGCATCCCGGGCACCCTCACCATCATCCTGCTGGCCATGAACAAAATCGAGGGCGACAACATCAGCGGCGTCTGCTTCGTCGGCCTCTACGACGTGGACGCCCTGCGGTACTTCGTGCTGGCGCCGCTCTGCCTGTACGTGGTGGTGGGAGTCTCCCTCCTGCTGGCCGGGATCATCTCCCTGAACCGCGTCCGCATCGAGATCCCGCTGGAGAAGGAGAACCAGGACAAGCTGGTGAAGTTCATGATCCGCATCGGCGTGTTCAGCGTGCTGTACCTGGTGCCCCTGCTGGTGGTCATCGGCTGCTACTTCTACGAGCAGGCCTACAGGGGCGTGTGGGAGACCACGTGGATCCAGGAGCGCTGCCGGGAGTACCACATCCCCTGTCCCTACCAGGTGAGCGGCACCGCCTCCCACACTCAGCACCCACCCCATCCTCCAGAGCTCCTTTGCCATGCAGGGCTTGGCTGTGAGACCTAAACCGTGTCCTGAGAACAAAGCGGATGTAGGAAACTTCCTGAAAGGTGGTTGCAGCCAAGTGGGGGTTGGTCTCTTTATCCAGGCAGCAGCTGACAGAAGGAGAGGACACAGTCTCAAGCTGCATCAAGGGAAATACAGGTTGGATATCAGGAAAAAGTTTTTCACAGAAAGAGTGATAAACTGTTGGAATGGTCTGGGGAGGTGGTGGAGTCACCATCCCTGGGTGTGTTCAAACAAAGCCTGGATGTGGCACTCGGTGCCATGGTCTAGTTNCACTCTGTGCCATGGTCTAGTTGAGGTGTTAGGGCATGGGTTGGACTCGATGATCTTGAAGGTCTCTTCCAACCTAGAAATTCTGTGAAATTTGGATTTGTTTTTGGGGGGAAAGATAGATTCTTTGTGCACTCCCTCTCTGGGAAGGGTTGAAGGTGGTGGAATGGTGGATTTGAAGCAGTGGAATCACTTGGAATTTGAGCCATGGGCTGATTCCAGAGACCTTCTGGGGCTCTTTCCCACTCAAGGGAGATATTGGGAGTGGAGTTTTCCCTCCTTGGACTGGGGTTGTGTTTGTCACAGGCAGCAGTGCTGGTCATACAGAGATTGTTGTGTCCTTGGAGATGGTTCCCTTCCCTCTGGGAGCCTCCCCCACCAGGCTCCCCCAGCCTCAGGAAGGGCCCTGTGATCCCATCCCAGCAATGAGAGTCTCTTGCTCGAGCAGCTGAAGGTCTGCAGGGAGCAGAGCCTGGGGCCACTCGGTGATCAAACCAAAAGATGTTGAATTATTGACTGCAGGGCTCATTTTGAGAAGCCCAAGGCAGGAGGGGGCTGTGGCTGCCCTTTGGTCCTGGCCTGGTTGGGCTGAGCAGCTTGGGGGGGATCTCAGAGAGGGTTTATGGGGTAGATGGGTGGGTGGGTGAGGAGAAGCTTCCTCAAGAATGGGAAGAAATTCCTGCAGGTGGTGTGGAAGCTGATCCAGGTGGCAGGGGAGAGTTACTCATCATTCCTCACTCAAATTCCTCACTTTTTCCTATTAAAAAAAGTTGTTACCATGCTCAAATTATTGGGATAACGCCTTAGGCCGGGTGTTGCTGTGAAATCAGAAGTTCCCATCAGCTGCTTGGTGATTTTTCATGGAGTTTCTGGGCTGTGTGGCACCTACACAGGATGTAAAGATGTTATTTTAAACCATCCTCATGACCAGGGCTTGATGAGTTTATTTTTGCTCATTGGGAGTTTTGCTGGTGAGGAATCTTGGCTCAGTTCAAATTTGAGTTGTCATCAGGCTGCTTTTTTGGAGTTCTTGTTCATCTGTAGCAGTTTTGGGGGCTTTGATGGCCTGGAGGTTTTCTGCTCATTTTGTGCCAGGAACAAAATAAAAATCTGACTTGAAGCGTCTTCTGAAGAAAACCAGAGCTTGCAGCTCGTCAGCTTTGGGGTTTTTTTTCAAGAAATTGAGATTTATCTGCTCGTTTTAATTGAGTTATCACAGGCACAGAAGCCTCTAAGAGCCCTGAGATCAAACTCTCCACTGGTTTATTCAGATGCAGTTGAAAAGGAAGTATTTTAGGGATTAATGGCCTGCTTTTGGGCCAAAATGGCAGATTGTTTTTGGAATGACATTCCTTAGATATTTCCTGTAGCTTATTTTAAAGGAACTTTATTTTCAGAGGGGTTTACAGCAAACCTCTCTTTTACAGCTGCACGCAGAGGGATATTTAAAAATTAACATTTTGGCTCTGAAGCAGTTAAAACACCAGCTGAGTCATCAAAGCTCACATTTTAATGCAATAAAATATCACTTAAATGTTTGGCTTAGGCTTGATAATAATCCCTTTATTACCTTTTAACTCTTTTTGGTTTTGGTTTTTTTTCTCTGTTAGGTTTTATTAGGGCTGGACTCTTCCCTCCCATCTGATTTTTTATGGCAGGAAATCTCTGGCAGTGGGTGTGTGCACTTCCATTGGCTTGATTGAGTCTTCACTGCTGCAGGTTTTAATCTGTTCAAACCGGCTGATGCTTAAAAACAAAGAGGAAAAAAAAAAATTAAAACGAGGGGACACGTGGCTTTCTCTTTCTTGATTAATTTCCAACACCCACCGTGTGCCAATCCAAATTTAAAGATCTATAAAATCATGAGGGTTTTTGGAGAGGCAAAATTCTGAGCAAAAAAAAACTTGTTCAAAGCCTCGAAACTGCGGGCTGGAAGAATGAAAATGTGTAGGAAAAGGCTCCTGAAATCCCTGGCAAACCGTTGCCATAATGGCCCAGCGGGAGTCAAAAGAACAATAATGGTTTCATTCACATCAAATTGGGTTGAAGGACCTGCAGACCCCAGGGAGCATTAGAGGGGTTGGGTTTTGGTTTTTTTTTTTTCTTTTAACCCATCCGTTTATATTTTTTTTCCCCTCAAACTAAATATGCTTCCCATATTAAACAATCCAGGTTTATAACTGAAGCAGATTCCCAAATCTGTGGGGGAAAAATTATTTTATCCTTAGCTCCATGTTAGTGAAATATATCCTTAAATCAGGGGGAAATGTGGAGTTTTGTGGGGAATATCCCTCAGTGGCGAAATAAGAGCGTGTTTTTACGAAGCTTTAATGTTATTTAATGAACTCCCAATGTTTCTGAGGGCAGACCATCCTAAATGGAGAGCTGGGGGTCGATCCCACAGTGGACAAAAAAGGTTTTTTTGTGCTCAGCTTCCCCGGGGTTGTGGCAATCTGGGGCTTGTTCCCAACACCAGCAAATCCGAGGTTAAAAATCCATTGGGGCGTGACATCATCTTTGCCACGGGAGATGATGCCACAGAAACTCCTTCTGGAAAATTCCCTGTGAGGAGGAGGTGGGGGTGGGAATCTGCAGCTGCTCCTGGGGGGAAGGACCGTGAGATCTGTGCCATGGATTCTCCTGCCTGCTCCACCACCAGGCTGGGGCTCAAATAAAAACCAGAAACTGAGTTTACTTGGCTGCCTTAAATCAGAAATATTCCCCCCAAATTAGAAATATTNCCCATATTAAACAATCCAGGTTTATAACTGAAGCAGATTCCCAAATCTGTGGGGGAAAATGATTTTATCCTTAGCTCATGCTTGTGAAATATATCCTTAAATCAGGGGGAAATGTGGAGTTTTGTGGGGAATATCCCTCAGTGGCGAAATAAGAGCTTGTTTTTACGAAGCTTTAATGTTATTTAATGAACTCCCAATGTTTCTGAGGGCAGACCATCCTAAATGGAGAGCTGGGGTCGATCCCACAGTGGACAAAAAAGGTTTTTTTGTGCTCAGCTTCCCCGGGGTTGTGGCAATCTGGGGCTTGTTCCCAACACCAGCAAATCCGAGGTTAAAAATCCATTGGGGCGTGACATCATCTTTGCCACGGGAGATGATGCCACAGAAACTCCTTCTGGAAAATTCCCTGTGAGGAGGAGGTGGGGGTGGGAATCTGCAGCTGCTCCTGGGGGGAAGGACTGTGAGATCTGTGCCATGGATTCTCCTGCCTGCTCCACCACCTGGCTGGGGTTGAGATAAAAAACCAGAAACTGAGTTTACTTGGCTGCCTCAAATCAGAAATATTCCCCAAAAATTAGAAATATTGGGGGAAGGACCGTGGGGTCAGCGCCATGGATTCTCCTGCCTGCTCCACCACCAGGCTCAAATAAAAACCAGAAACTGAGTTTACTTGGCTGCCCCAAATCAGAAATATTCCCCAAAATTAGAAATACTGGGGGAAGGACCAGGGGGTCAGCACCATGGATTCTCCTGCCTGCTCCACCACCAGGCTGGGGCTCAGATAAAAACCAGAAACTGAGTTTACTTGGCTGCCTCAAATCAGAAATATTCCCCAAAATTAGAAATACTGGGGGAAGGACCAGGGGGTCAGCACCATGGATTCTCCTGCCTGCTCCATCACCTGGCTGGGGTTGAGATAAAAAACCAGAAACTGAGTTTACTTGGCTGCCCCAAATCAGAAATATTCCCCCAAAATTAGAAATATTCAAGATCCCTTTATGGGAGAAATCACCTGCTGTGGTTCCTGGCTTGACCTGGGTATGGATTCTCCTGGCTTTTTGGCAAATCTGGGAAGCAATTCGTTGCTTTCCTTGTGAAATAAAAATTTCTTTGCCATAAGGGCAGGGAATCAATGTCCCAGTTTTCCCTCTCCTTGTGGGACCTTCAGTGTCCTCTGTGCTCCAAAATCTGGGAGAGAATAGGAAAGGAAATCTCTGCTCACGCTGGCCTAAAACTGTCCTGACCCATCCTCCTCTCTTTTTATCGAGGTTGGGATATTTTATTTTTTTCTGGAAGGGGAAACAGTGCCTTTGGAATCTACTTTCAGCATAGGAATATTCCAACAAGGAGCTGAATTTTAGGTTGGAATCCTACTTTTCACTCATTGCCTTAAAAAAGGAATTAACCCAACGTCACCTCATGGTTCACAGGGCAGAGCTTCAGGACAGAATTTCACCATTTCTGATAAATTTTTGGTGTTGGTTTGGTTTGTTGATGCTGCCCCAATGTGCAGCTCTCAAAGTTTGTCTCTTTCTTATTTGCAATTTTTTCCCAGATGTTGATGGAATGGGAATTCCTTCAGGGGTTCATGTGGGAATTAAATCAGATCCAGTGCAGGTGCAGCAGGATAAAATTTTGGGTGGTCACTCAGGTTGATGGGGAAGGTCAGATTGGATTTTAGGAAAAGGTTCCACTCAGGTTTGGAATTCCTTTTGCCATAAAAGCTGTGATTTCCTTTCCATCTGACCCTAGAAGTAAAGGGAAAAGCAGGGAAAAAGGGAAAAAAAAAATCCCAAATTTTGAAGTTCCACATCCTTGTCCTGCATAGTGGTTTATTCCTTACAAGGAGAGTGATGGAATTTTATTCCTCTTGGAATTACAAAGGAAATCAAAACTGGGCCACAATGACCTGCCCCAATCTGTGGAAAAAAGGTCTCAAAACTGGGATGAATTTGGCTAAAAAGTGAAATAGAGACTCAGTTAAAGTCTGTCCTCAAGGCTGCTTGTAATGTCCATTTCTCTTAGGAGAAGCAGGAGCTCAAAAATCAAGAAAAATCTGATTTCCTGCAAAGTAAAGAAAGCTTTAGGATTAATTTATCTCAAATCCAAACCTAAATGGACCCCACAGTTTCCACGAAGGCTTCAGGGCCAAACTCAGCACTGAGCTGCTGGGAGAGGCTTCAAATTCAGATACTAAAGAGGAAAAAAAAGGAAATAAACCATTTCAAAGGCATTTGCAGCTGTAACAGGAGTCCTTGGGAAGATGAACTGAGCAGTAGAAATTTGTTATCTCTTTCTAGAGTCACCTTGGCTCTTACTGGGTGTTTTTATTTGGAGATTTTTTTTGCTGCAAAATTTTTGGGACATTTCTGGGGAAAAGCTGTAGGAAAAGTGTAGGGGAGTTTGCAGTCAGTCCCCTTCAAAAATCAGAATAAACTCGTTTAAACTCGCTTTCTAGATCCTGGCCAGCTTTGGTTGAGTCCTTATAACCATTCCAGAAAGAAAATGAGGGAAGAGGTTTTTTACCCATTTTTTTGAGGATTGAATGTAAATAATCACCTAAGGTGGAAACTCTTGGAATTTGGGAATCCCATGGAGGGATTATTTCACTTTGCTGCTGATAGAGAGGAGTTTTTTTCTGCAGGAATGATGAGCACAGCTCCTTCAAAAGTAATTTTCACCGAGTTCTTTGAAGCAGTTCCTGTGCTTATCTCTAAATCTTCTCTATTTTCCTTCTGATCTCCTCTTCAAAAAAAAAAAAAAATTAAAACTGCCTTGGCGTTTTGAAGAACTTAATTATTCTGAGCTGCAAGATGATGTAATAGTGAATATCTTTTTTATCAGCAACAAAAATAGGCAATCTCATTTTTTTTCCCACTTTTTTTTCCCCCTCTCCATTCTGTTTCATTCCAAGTCTGTGGGATAAAATTAAATGGGATTTTACTGGAATTTCACCAACTCACCCCATCCCTGGCACGAAGGGAATAAAAGTCAACACTTGCCAGTTTATTCCTGTTAATATTGAAATTTTAACACAAATTTTAAGGCATTATCTGACAACGTTGAACCAATGGGTTTTTAATATCAGGATTAAAATCCTAACAGGATTAAAATCACCCGCTGGTAATTTTGCCTGAAGAATTCAGCGATTTTCTCATCTCTCATTTTCACAAATGCACTTTTTGAGCTGATAATGGTTAAATTTTTAAAATTTTTACTGTACATTTCCAAGATCCTTTTAGATGTGGCATCCCTGCCCATGGCTTGGATCAACCTGGGATAGTGGGAGGTGCCCACAGCAAGGGGTGGAATGGGATGAGCTTTAATTCCCAAACCAAATAATTCTGTGATTCCATGTCCCAAAATTAACATTGTGTGACCAAAAAAATCTCTTCACTTCAGGCACTTTTGGCTCACCAGCATCCCCAATTTGCTTTATTTTGCTGCTTTTTTAAAAGGCTGCCCACGCAACAGGGGCAGGGGCAACATTTCCAAGTTTTATCCCTCCTTGGCGTAGCTTTACCCTTCCCTCTGCTGAATATCCTGGCTCCTCGTGCTTATTTTAAATAAAACTGGGCTGAAACAAAAGAAACACCGAGAAAAGCTGGCAGGAATTAACCCTTGATAGGCAGATCCCGTGGTTTTACAGTGATGCTTGAGTTGGGATGGAATTTCTCAGTTTTTGTGGAGAAAAAAAATCAATTTTTTCCCCATTTTTTCCATTTTTTCTCCCATTTTTCTCCCATTTTCTCCCCTCCTCGGGGGTGTTGCCACTGTGTTTTTTTCACCCAGCGTGTCTCAGCTGTTTTGCCATCTGTGGGGAGTGCTCAGGGGCTGGCTGGAGAAAAGAAGAGGCTTTGTCAGGAAATTCTCAGCACCATCCACGTGAAAAGGAATAAATAAATTTAGGGATGTCTGTAAATCCTGGGTTTTCCTCCATCTTCTTTCTTCATCAGTTGTTGTTTAGAATTCCTCTCAGGAGAGGGAATGGATTTGCTTAAGTCTGCCCCGAGGAGCTGCTTCCTGCTGGATGTAATTATTCCACATCTGAAAGAAAAAAAGAAACAAAAAAACGAAACAAAGGTGGAGATAAAACCAGATTTTCCATATTAATCACGAGAGAGGTGGAGCAAATCTGAATTTCATTCACAAACAAATGCAGCTCAGAACATTATTGACCACGGAACTGCAGTGTTTCCTAGCAATGATACATGGAATTTCTCCTGGGTTAAGTGCTTAGGGAAAAAATAAAAATATTCAAGGAGCAGCCTTGAATTCTGGTTATTAAGGAAAATCTTTTCCCAGTGACTCTTTAATTGTGATTAAAGCAGCAACAAAAGCTGAGTGAAGTTGCTTTTTACCCTCAGAAGTGAATGCTGCAGGCACCTGTGATGGGAAATCCAGCACCCAAAACCAGAATTTTTAATTTTTTTTTTAATAAACTGAAGGAAATCGCTTAGGATTCACATTTGGAAATGTAGTTTTAGTTGTGGTTTGTTTATTTATTTTTGTCTTTTTAATAGTGCTCCCAAAGTCACTACATATAATTATTTTTCTATATTATTTTCTATATATAATCATTTTTCTGAATTATTTGGAAATATTTGTTATGCTCAAAAATGACCAAGGGATCTATTTCTCATTTTCACCAGTATGAAACAAAACTGATAAGCATCAAAAACTGGTAAGAAATGTCAAAACTGATAAGAAATATCAAAATTGATGAGCTGTGTCCAAATCAGGGTAATGCTTTGGCCAACTTATGTTATTCCTTGTGTTTAAATTTTGGGAATTGTCTTATTTTGCATTATTTTATCGATTTGCATTATTTTATAGGTTTAACAACCCGACTTTAATGTATGAAAACACTCCAATTTCTCCTCCTGAAGCAGTTTTCCAGAGGGAACTGAGAGTTTTAAGTAGAAATAAGTCATTAATAACTCTCATTATTCTATTTGAATATATATTCAGTGCAGAATTATGCTATAACATTTTCTCACAGACACCAAATTATTTTTCAGAGGCTCAGGGATGTGATTTTTTTAGGCACCTACACAGTTAAAATTCTTGGAGAAAATGGATTTTCAGATGGGTTTGTTGTGATGAAGTGAATCTGGGCTATCATTTAAATTCCCAAATGGATAAGTTTCCCCCAGAATAGCTGTTCCCCACGAAAATGGTAATTTTATAAACTTTTATTACAGTGTTTTATTTATTTATTCTTAGCTTGGGATGGCTTCGAAGCTGTTGCTGACCCCACTTTCAGAATGGTGTCACGGTTTTGATAAAAGCAAAACAAGCAAGATTTTAATAATAATTCACTTTACAGTGACAAATCCTACTGCATTTTGACTGGAAAACAAATTGTGAGTGTAATCTTGAATCTCAGAGCGGCGACAGTGATGGAAACACTTTTGAAGGCAAAGCCGCTGGATCAGATCCCCTTTGGTCTTTTCCCCTCGCATTTCCCATTTTCAGCCAAAGGATGGGGTTAATTTGAATTTCATTGCTTTTTATCCCGAGGGAAATATCAAATGATCAGCATTATTGCCCCAGGGGAGGGGGACAGGTGTTATATTTGGATTTTTTTTTTCCCTCCACACACACACCTCATGCTCATTAATTTGTGTTTTCACACGTTTTAGTAGGAAGAGGCCACCAGGAAAAAATCACCCATGATTAATCATTCGGGGGCAGGAGGGGGAAAACATTCAGGAATTGGTTCTGTAAGCATTTAAATGAGCAGCGTGCCCACAGAGCAGCGTTGGTTTTCCCTGGAGGAACGTGGAAATTGATGTTTTTAACCTCCTTTCTGAGCACCTGCCCACCTTGTGTTTCATGAAGGAAGCGATGTCTCCAAACCACTGAGGATTCCTGGATCCACTGAAGGAAAAATCTTTCCTGTTGGATGCTCTGCACCAGCTCAGCAGATGGGAAGGGGGAGAAAAATGGGCTTCAGAAATATCTTTTATTTCATTTGTGATCTTTGTATCTGACAGAACTGGCTGGGCGAGGCCGCGGCGCTCGCGGGATGTGTCTGAGCAGCTCCGAGCGTGGCGCGGGGCCTGCAGCCCAAATCCTGCATCTCCATGCCTGCTTTCCTGCTCAGCTGGATGGCTCTGAGATCCTGAAATCCTTCCCTGGGATGGAATTCCTGGAGGATTTCTGGCTGCCCCATCCCTAGAAGTGTCCAAAGCCGGGTTGGAGCAGCCTGGGAGAGCGGGAGGTGTCGGGGTTGGAGCTGGATGAGCTTTCAGGTCCTTTTCAACCCAAACCATTCAGAAACTCCATGAAATCACCAAATTCTCGTGTTCCTGGAGGGCACAAACCCCTCTTACATCCCCAGGAATGCCATCAGGTCTGAAGGAAAACAGAGAATCCCCACCAGAATTCTCTTCCCTCTGGGAAAAGTTCTCATCTCTAAGGACCTTCCACTCCCTGTGTCCTTTTCCCTCCTGGGGTTCAGAACAAGCAGGTTTTTATCTAAAAAGAAAGACATCATCCCGTTTTTTTAAGGCCCAGAGGAGATCTGTCTCTGGATTTGAGTTTTCCGGTGTGAAGGGGGAATTTTGAAAGCCTTTTGGGACAGGATTGTGAGGGGAACGTTGAGGTTCAGGGACATTAAGGAGGTGCTGAGTGGGAAACAGAAGAAATGCCAGGATTAAATTCCTTAGTAGATGTTCCCAGTTATTGTTTCAGCTGGTAACAGGAATGTAGATGCTAAAATTGGGTTTAGAAGGGTTTTTTTTTTTCCCCCTCACTGGCTGCATCAGCAGTGGAATTCACTCTCTGATGCTGAGGGATCACCGTTCTGACGGCATTCCCACATCTCCATCTCTGACAAAAACAAAGTGATAATTGTTATTTCATAGCTGGAACGCTGCTCAGGCTCTGTTTTTAGATGCATATTCAGAATTTTATTGGTGTTTCACAACTTGCAGAACTGAAAGGTGGAGTCAGTGCCCCTGCAGGGCTGATTTCAGGGGAATCGCTGTCCTGTGGGATCTCTGGTTGATGCTGAAGTCCCAACCCGGGATGCTGAGGTTGCTGGAGGGTGTTTCAGGATCAAAATCCCCTCTTCAGACCCCTCCTCTGAAAGCAGAGTATCTAAAACTCCTTCAGTGAGCAAATCATTGGCGAGGGGATGAGGAAATCCCACATTTCTACAGGATAACAGAGAGATGCAGAATTTTCCCTAATAAAAATTAACACATGACTAAAATGCTGCAACCCAAAAATGTAGCAGTTCCTTCAGCACACCTTGCTAAAATACCCTTAAATCTTTAATTGTAGCTTCAATACCATGTATTTATCAGCACAAAGAACAGATTGAATTTCTTAATTAAATGGTTTGGAAGGGACCTGAAGGATCATTCCAGGGATACCTCGGACTGTCTGTGCTGCTGAGAAGATGCTTTTTATATTGGAGTCATTTCTCCTGAGTGAATTCCAACCTGGAAACTGCCAGCAGAACTTTGCTTGGACCATGTTTCTATAAAAGAGGAAACCCTGCACAGAGAGCTCAGATCAGTGATTTTTCCCTCCCATGGCAGGGGGTTGCAATGAGATGAGCTTCAAGGGTCCTTCCAACCCAAACCATTCTGTGAGCGCTGTAAATTCTTCAATTTCTGCTCCTTTTTATTACAATATCTGTTACATGGCATTGTGTGGAGCTCAGCAGAAGGAGGGTTTTGTGGAAGTGAAGATGAAAAATAGAAAATGAAAAGATGAAAACACGTTTGAAATTCTCCTGAACTTCATTTCAGTTCCTTTTCCTCCTTGCAGCAGTTCAGCTTTCGGGGAGGTTTCTTAAATAAACCAATAGTTTATTCAGGTATGAATACAAATAATTGAGTCAGGTAGTGCTCAAACAAATTTGCTTTTAAACCCAAAGGTATTTCCTTATAACCCGAATTTTCAAAAGCACAGATGGGAAGTGCCTCAGGGAACTTTCTTCCATGAACTCAGACATCTCCAGATTTATTGATTATTCCCTGCATCATCCTCTCTCTCCAAGAAGATAAATTGAAACCAGGGATCCTGTCCAATTTTCACTTTTCTGAAGTGGTTCTGATGCCTGTTCAAGGTCTCATTCCCTGTGAGGGAAGAATTTACCATAAATGAGGACCCAGAGCAGATCATGACCACAGGTGCTTTTGGAAAATATTTTGCATTTTTGGCTGAGGTGGCTTGTGGAGTTTGAATATTCCAGGTGAATGCATCATTTCACGTGTGGTGAATAAATCTAACCCCACCCAAGCCTGCACTCTTTAAAGTTGCTTTTTTTTTTTTTTTCCTAAATAGCTAGGCAGTAAAAAAGTCTAAGTTTTGATGATGACCACGAGTGAGTTTTTGCCTAATTTTGCTGTTTTTAAAACAGGTCTCTGTCCCAGTATTTTGGTGTAGGAAGTGCCCCAGTGCAAACACCTGGTTTTTAGCCCAATAAAGCCTGGAAGAGTAATTTCAAGTTTCATTTTTTCCGGTGTTAATTATTATAAATGTCGTTAATTATTATAAATACCTCGTATGTGCAGATTAATATTGTTTCAAACAGGTGCAGTCACTCAGTATTAATGTGAGTTTAATGGGCGTTCCTCCCTGAATTGGCTGCTTTGAGGCTTAATTTGGAGAAAAGTGTGTAATGACGTTTAATAACTCGCTTTGCCAAAGAGCAGGACGTGCTTCCTTTCACCTGAAAGATTTGTTGAATGCATTTATTTTAATTTTTTTTTTTTTTTCAACTTGGAATTGTAGTGCTCATCAGGAACACGTTGAGCCAGGAGTTTTTGCTGTTGAGTGATTTACTGCAATAGCTTGGTGGAATTAATGCAGTGAGCAGCCGAGAGCTTCAGCGCTGGAAGCGGTGCTTTATTCTTGATGAAAAATTCAAAATTAAATTCCCTTCAGGCCAAAGGTTTTCTGCTGGGGGAGACCTGGCCCCGTGGACAGACGTTAAATGTAAATATAAATAATTAAACGTTAAAATGCACCTGAATGTCACCTTCATTAAGAAATTATGAATCTCACCCCTTATTCCGCTTAGTGCCAAGCGAGCTCGTGAATGAAATAACGAGGTGGAATTTTGAGAGCTTTGTTCTGCTGGGTAATTTTTTATTGGGTAATGGTGAATATTTTTGAATCCTGGATGGATTCTCACAGCTTGGCTACAAAACCACCTCAGTTCTGTTAAAGGGTGTGGGAAGGTCCAGGACCCTTCAGCATCCGTGGTTTTCCTGGGGCACAGGCGGATGGAGAACTCCTAAGAAACATCTCCTAATTATGCTCATTCCATTTATGCACTTTTATTTTCCGTCTCCAGTGGTGACAGGACTAAAAATGTGCAATAACACAAAATATTAAACCAGCGGAAGCCGTGTTGCCCCTCAGCAATAATTGGAATATTCTTGGAATATCCCAGGGTGGGAGCCTATTTCTGGCAAATCCCCCTGACACAGGGCATGATTTGACTTTGAATTTTCAATTTTGGGGGAAAAACTGGTTCTGGATGTTGTTCTAGGAGCTTGTTAGCTGTGTTTCTACATCAACACAGGCTCGCAGGATCAGAGGGGAGCTCTGATTCTCTCTGTCACAGGCTGGTGACACTCAGAACGTGCCTGTCCCCACAATTCGTATTTGAAGCCATTTCCAAAACCCTGCTCTCCTAAGGAAGGAATTCCTTCATGGCTGGTGCAGGATTTCTTTCCTATTGCTTAGATTAAACACTTTTAAGTGCTTTTTTCCCCCACATTTCAGTGTTCAGCCATTCTTTTCCCATTCTTTTTGAGTCCCATTCTTTTTCTCACACCTTTCAGCAGCTTCTTGCAAGGGGGGCTGATTGTTCCCTGTGAATTCCCAGAGTATTCCAGCCTCATCCTCACCTCACAGAGCACCAAGGCCCTGTCTCAAACAGCTTCTGGGATGTTGGAAAGGTTTCATCTCCTCACAATTAAACAGCCACAATTAAACCTTCCTGCCACGCCAACCCTTGAGCCACCTGCGGGTCTTTCTTGCCCCGTTGTGCACTGAGTTTATTTCTGTTGGGATCAGGAAAAATCTGCCCTTTGTCCTCAGCCCTCGTCTCCTGAGGAAATAAAAATTTTCTAGGTGGTAGGAAATTCCAAGGGGTTTGGAAAACTCCCTCAGCTTCGACAGGAAGCAGGAACCTCCTGTTAAAGGCCAGGTTTAGTGGCCAGTGGGTGTTTGAGATCATGGAATCACAGAGTGGTTTGGGAAGGGATCAAAACTCATCCAGCTCCAACCCTGACACCTCCCACTATCCCAGGCTGCTCCAAGCCCTGCCCAGCCTGGCCTTGGACACTCACTGGGATCCAGGGGCAGCCACAGCTTCTCTGGGAATTCCATCCCAGCCTCTCCCCACCTCCCCAGCCAGGAATTCCTTCCCAGTATCCCATCCAACCCCACCCTCTGGCAGTGAGAAGCCATTCCCTGTGTCCTGTCCCTCCATCCCTTGTCCCCAGTCTCTCTCCAGCTCTCCTGGAGCCCCTTTAGACCCTGGAAAAGGCTCTGAGCTCTCCCTGGATCCTTCCCTTCTCCAGGTGAGCACCTCCAGCTCTCTCAGCCTTGATCCCAGTTCTCCCAGTTGCTGGAATTGTTGGAATTCCACGGTCACAGCGCAAGTGCCAGCATCACACAAATGCTCACAGAGGATTTCACACCACCACGAGTTTGTTCCTTCCCTCCACAGCTTGGTGCCCTCTCTCAGGCTTGCTCTGGAAGTTCTCTTCTCCTTGAAGGTTCAGTTTTGGAGCCGGGTTGTCAATTCCAGAGAGCCCCTGGGTGTTTGTTTCACAGCAACCCTACGGACCTGCCTGGAAAGAAAATCTCTGTCTTCTTTTCCAAACAAACCCTTTGGGTACAAAAACGTCTGGAAAAACAGATCTTGTGAGTGTTTCCAAGTTCAGCTGAACTTCCTGAAGAGAGAACTTCTGCTGGGTTGATAAGAACCAGGCACTTGCACCTGGCCAGAGGCTTGAATTCCTGCGGGAGGGAGACAGGGAAAGCCTCCAAGGAATGAAGGATCAGTGTTGACCATCCATGAAGCTTCCACTGGCGTTTTTCCCAAGAGCAGCCACAGCACCTGGTCCTATATAGGTTAATCCCATCAAAGGAACGACTCTTTTCTGATTTGCAGACTAGAAAACATTTCACGATTATTCTCAGGGCACGGACAAAAAGACCAGAAATACAAATAAAGGCCAGGACCTCACAGCAGTGAAGCCTTTTGTGTGAGCCAGCACTGGGCCGTGCAGCGCTCTCGGTCATGCTCCAGGGAGCCAGGGAACAAAGGAATCCTGACCGTGTTTGCTTTGGCTCCAGGCAGGGAGGGGCGATTTAAATGTGTTCCTAAACGAGCCGTAGAATTTCTCCTGCCTTTTTCTCTCTCCAGGTCACTCAGATGAGCCGTCCGGATCTGATTTTGTTCCTCATGAAGTACCTGATGGCCCTGGTGGTTGGGATCCCCTCGGTGTTCTGGGTTGGAAGCAAGAAGACCTGTTTTGAGTGGGCCAGCTTCTTCCACGGGCGCAGGAAAAAAGAGTGAGCACGGATATTTCACAGATTAACCCTTCCCTTGCTGCCCTGGGAGAGGGTTTGGGTTGGGTTTTCATGGAAGCACAGGCAGGAATGGATGGAAAAGTCACTGCTCAGAATGGAGCAAGGAAGGACAAGACAGGCAACAGCTCAAAAAATCCCTCATTTCTCCCTAATTATTCTTTCTTCCCAGAATCAAATCTACGTTTGTCTGTCTCTAAAATACTTTTAACAATAATTAAGTGTAAAAAATAAACATTGCAACTATTCTGCCTCTTACTGAGAGGTGGAATGGAAACTTTTTATTTATAAATGTGCACCTAGCCAACGGAATCAGAGCTTTGGATTGAAATTAAACCAGGTTCTTCTCACCGTGGTTACAGCTGAAAGCATTTGTCTCTGCTTTTGATGTTCCTTATGCATTCGTGCTGAAGGGCAGCTAGATAAAGTGACAAGAATAATTTCTTGGAGCTTCTGTAAGGTTGAAATTAATTTAGATTAAGGTTGGCATCGATTTAGAGACAATCTGGGTAGGTACTTTCCTAATAAATGTTGTCCTTTGAGATGTTTTAAAACAGATCCACAAAGACAGGAGCCTTTCGGTGACTCCTCCATGACTTTTGGTCAATCCTTCAAAGATTCAACTCGGCTAAAATAACCAGATAGAGAGGTGCTTCAAAATCGGGCAAAGGGGGACATTATGATGTAAATAACGCTCTTGTTTGCCGAGCCGCGCTCCTTGTCCTGTTTGTAAAACAGTCACGGCGCTGTGATCACTTTTACACCGCGGTAATTAGCGCTAATTGCTCCAACCGCTTCTCCGCTCAGAGTCGTCAACGAGAGCCGCCAAGTGCTGCAGGAGCCGGACTTCGCCCAGTCCCTCCTGAGGGACCCCAACACGCCCATCATCCGAAAATCCAGGGGCACTTCCACGCAGGGCACCTCCACGCACGCCTCGTCCACGCAGCTGGCCGTGATGGATGACCAGAGGAGCAAAGCCGGCAGCGTCCACAGCAAAGTCAGCAGCTACCACGGCAGCCTGCACCGCTCGCGGGACGGACGGTAACGCCTGGCTCCCTCCCCAAAAAAAAACCCGGGTTGGGGTGGGAAGGGACCTCAGAAATGGGCTCGTTCCACATCCCCTTTGGGACGCCTTCCGCTGTCCCAAATCCCGTCCAAGCTGTCCTCAAAACAATTCCAGGTGTGGAATTTTTGGGTTGCAGAATTTTAGTCATGTGTTAATTTTTATTAGGGAAAATTCTGCATCTCTCTGTTATCCTGTAGAAATGTGGGATCTCTTCACAGCCTCTCTGGGCAAATCTTAGGAAGATTAGACACATGTGGCCATAATTCTGCTAAAACTGCGTGTTCTGGTGCATCTCCTCTCCCTGCCAGTGTCTAGACTGAAAAGAGAAAAAAAAAAAAAGCCATGATATTTTCAGAGTCTGTGCTGGTCTTGCTGAATTAATTAATTACACAGCAGGGCTGCATCCAGCGCTGGTTTTCCTGCACGGGAGCGATCTGTGCTGCACCGTGTGGGAAAACAGACAGACAGAACCTGTCCCGACGTCAGCTCAGCGCTTTCCTGGCTGCTTTTGTCCGTGTGTCAGTCGATTTTGTGTCTGTCAATACTCCTAGCTCTGCCGAAGTAAACAAGGGCACAAGTCGCCCGCTCTGAGTCGAGGCGGAGCTAAGGTTTCCAGCGTAATTAATCAACATTTCACTCCCCTAATTACCAATACCAGACAGCGCTGGGGTAAGAACCGAGCGATGCCCATTGTGCGAGGAGCTGAAACGCTTTGCCCGGGGCTGTGCCTGAACCGAGCAGGGAATGCCTTTCCTGCCGAAATCTCTGTTTACATCCTTCCATAATAATCACCCTTGTGTTTCCCTAAAACCAGGTACACTCCCTGCAGCTACAGGGGCGTGGAGGAACGACTACCTCACGGCAGCATGTCACGGCTGACCGACCACTCCAGGCACAGCAGCTCGCACCGCCTCAACGAGCAGTCACGGCACGGCAGCGTCAGGGACCTCAGCAGCAACCCAATGACACACATCACGCACGGCACCAGCATGAACCGCGTCATCGAGGAGGATGGCACCAGCGCCTGACGGGGCCGAGGGAGGGCTCCGAGTGCTGGCAGTGCCTTCCTCAGCGAGGTGACAATCTCAGTGTTATGCTCAGCCTCCCGTCAGGTGCTGGATTCGGGCGTGGGGAAGTTTCTCGGCGCTGTGGGACTCGCCCGGGAGCTGTCTTGAGTCTCTGAGTTAAAAAAAAAAAGCTGGTTGTCTCCTCTGAACCTCTCTGTAGGTAATTATTTATTTGATAACTGTTCCTCAACAGAAACGACTGCTGGAATTTCTTATTCTCTGTGGAAAACAATCTCCCCCTTCCTTCTCTCTCCCTCCCTCTGTCCCTCCCTTCCGTGGGCTCTGTGTGTCGGGAGGCGCCCGCCCTGAAATGTCGATGTTGGAGTTGTTCTGATGGCACTTGAGGGAAGTCTTGATGGTTGAAAGAATCCTTCCATGCACCTCCCTCGAGGGGACACATCCAGAGCTGCCTGAGGGACGTCTGTGCGAGCTGGCAGCGTTCCATCACACAGGAACAAGCATTTTGGAGAAGGAAACCCCTCTGAGGATCACCAGCTCTTCCCAGAGCTGTCCAGGCTCAGTTGTCCACAGGGCTGGGTGGAAGAGAGAGGCAGGGAAGAGCGATGATTTTTTTTTATAACTTGTACTGTCCTTGCTTTTTTACGAAAGACTATTTAAATTTTCTACTCGTTTACAATTTCTGTAGGAAGAGATGGGTTTTAAAAGCAGTTACCTAGATAATATTCAGCCATTTATTTTTTAGAGTCATGTACAAAAGCTGAGATTGCCTGTTCCTGATCTATTTAAAAAAAAAATTATCATAGAAAAGCTGAATTTGTCACCCCAGCAGGAATGTACAGCCCATTCTCAGAGCCAGAGCTGAGCCTGTTTACAAACCCCAGCACCTGGGTGAAGAAGCTGAGGCCAGAGAGACCAGAGGAGTTTATTCAAGGATGCCATGGCTGGTTTGGGGAGGATTCTCTGTGCTGAGCAAGAATTCGGAGATGGGTGGGAGAAATTGAGGCAGGAGCTGCACCCCACATGGGGAAGAAGGAGGAAGTGGCAGCTGGAAGCCCACGGCATTCCTTGAGGAGGAGGCAGGATCCACAGTTTGGGGATTGTGGTTACAGATCCAGCTCTGCTGTGGTTGTTTTCATCCCCCACTGCAGATTCATGGCAGAGAATTCTCAGTTTGGGCTTTTTTTGTGTGGAAAGGATCCCTTGGGATGCGCTGGAGGCAGAAGTCGAGGCGAGTTGAGGATGGGGCTGGAGATCCTCTGGAGCATCTTCTGCAGAGATTCATCCAGCACAGGGAAACGCTGCAGGCATCAAACCTACCTCAGTAATTACTGCAGATCACTGCTGGGAAATGAATCCTTATTTCTGCATTGTCCTTCCACGATTCCCTCCCTGACCTGCTGGAGGCATCTTGAGAAGCTTTTGTGCACCGACCTCGAGGGCAGGGCCAGGCCAGGAGCTGGCTGGGCCTTCTGCACAATTAACTCATTTTAATTGCAGCTGATGACACAACAGCAAAGCTCATAACCTGCCGTGCCGTGGAATCAAAGGCTCCCAGACAGATTCATCCCAAATTTTCTTTCTTGCTTCCACCGGGTCGGAGGAGAAGACAAACGGAGCCCAGCGTGGAATCACAAAGCTCTTTGTTGTGAGCCCGGGAGGGAGGTGCTGCACCCCGGGGCAGAGCAGGCTCTGCTTTGCCTGTTTGCTCAGCAAACAGCCCCGGGGGCCATGCCCGGGATGGCGATAACTGCCCAGATCCAAGGCACACGGCTCTGGAAAATCATTTGGGGTGACTTAAACCGGGATGGCAATAACTGCCCAGATCCAAAGCACACGGCTCTGGAAAATCATTTGGGGTGACTTAAACCGGAGAAGCTGCAACTCCCTGCAAGCCCCAGAGGTGAAACCTTGGCTCTGGAAAATCCTTCGCGGTGACTTAAGCTGCAACTCCCTGCAAACCCCAAGGGTGAAACCTTGGCTCTTTTCAAATTCAGCTCCTCCTGACTCACTTTGCTGCCCCAAAGGGTGATCCGGTGGAAATCGGGATCCGCGGAAGGAGGCGGGAAGCTGAGTTTTCCTAAACACTGGAACGCAGCTAAATAAGCTCAAGGGTTTACCTTGATCCTCTTGGCTCCATTTCCAGTATTCTTTTTTTATTAATAAATTGCAGCAATGCTTTGACTTGTTTTAGAGACAGGGAGAGGAACGCTGATGGAGCCTGGAGAGGGATCCTGCTGGGAATGTTGTTAATTTGTGAGGCTCATTCCCAATACTGCTTCCAGATGGGAATATCTGAATCATTCCTTGCTCATGGATCCTAAAGGGACAGGCTCCTGTCACCCCAGAGAGGTGATTAAACCTCAAACTGGAGTTCTGGCAGGTTTTTTTTGCCTCCCTGCCCCCTCCCTTTTACCTTCAACACCTGAGCCAGCACGCTGTGCTCTCCTGGCAGAGCATTCCTCCCGGGAAGAGCATTCCTTGCCCATGGAAGAATGCCCCAGCTCTGCTGCAGTTCCCCAGCTGGGGCTCACAGGGCTTCAGCTCCCCAATCATCCTGCCCAGCGGCTCTGAAATGCATCCCAGTTTGAATGTGGCCCCCCCAGCATCTCAGGCAGGGGCACCCAGAGTGTTTTTGGGGTGCTTTCCTACCTGGTGAGAGCTCCAGCCCGGGTGCCTGGTTTGTGGCATCGGTGCCAAGCTTTAAATTCCCCCCGAGCCGAAACCCTCCGGCTGGGAGGGCATTCCTGCAGTCCCTGAAATCCCTGGATGTCCCTGCAGCTGAACAGCTCCTTGTGGAGTCCCTGCAGCCACCAAAAGCTGGATCCTCTCTCCCAGGAAGCAGGCAGGGAAGCTGGACAGTGCCTGGCTTCTCCAGCTCATCCCAAACTTCATCCCTCTCCCTCCCACAATGGCTGCAGCCCCAAAACTCTGCTCCGTGGAATGGCTCCCTCAAAGCTTCCTGTAAAACGCACGACTCCTCATTCCCAGTATTCCCAGGGATCTCCAGCTCCTGTTTTACCAACCCAGCTGTGCTGACAGCAGATCCACCCCGGGTTTGTGGTGTTCCTTCTTTCTCAATCCCTTCGCAGCTCCCGTGAAATATCCCGGATCCGAGCTGCGGTCGCGTTGCATGGAAGAGGCCGCTGCTGTTTTTTTAAAGCATAAAGAACCCACAGCAGCAAAGAGCCACATTTAGGTGTTGGTGTGTTTGTGTTCTTCCTTTTCTCCCAGTTTGGACCCGGGTTTTGTGCTGGGAGCTTTAAGCCACCAGATCTTGGGGGATCAGTGGTGAGCACGGGACGGCTGAAATCCGCTCACGGCCAACTCCAGCACTGCTCCCGAGCTGTTCCAGCGAGGAGGGAAGGGAAAATCCCACAGGAAGGGCACAAGGAGAAGAGCCAGGCCAGCCTTAGAGCAGTGCCCACCCTTCCAGAGGAGCCCAGCCCAGCTCCAGGGCACTGAAGATCCCAAAAAGCAGCAGGGAGCCGGCAGCTCCGTCTGCGTGGTGAAACCAGGGCACAGAGCAGAGCAGCCCCCGCACATCAGGAGACATCCCCTGAGCAGCAGAATGTCCATTTGAATGTGAAGCTTTACCCCCATCCCCTCGTGCTTCTTTTCTGGGATCAGGATTGATTTTTCAATCAAAAAAAAGGCGTTTTCCCAGATTTTGCCTGTCGGGCTCCGCGCATGGGGAACTCGGTGCATGCGACGCCTCTCCCAGCCCTTCCCTCGGCGCTCTGGTGTCCGTGTTGTGACAAGGTCCAGCTCCTCAGGAGAGGGGAAGGAGCTCCCATAAAATCTCTTCATCGTGGAATGTGTGGGGCAGCCCCTGCCCGTGGCTGACCCCGCTTGCACTCGGCTCTCGGTAGATTTGTTTACAGTAGTCCAGTGTCGGTTTGGTAACGTTTAATTTTTAGCACTTTAACTGTGAGTGTACAAACTGGTCCCCCCCTTGTAGTTGGTGTACATTTTCATTTTAGGCCTTTGGAAGTTTTTAATAAAACGATGGAAAAAAAACCCCCACTCCGGCAACAGGTTTTCAATCCTTCTCCTGTGGGTGTAATCCTACTCCCCCTAAAAAAACCCCAGTTCAGCAGCAGTTGAGATATAAAGGTTAAATGATTAAATATTGGGTTTTACTCTGGCCAGCAGCTCTCTGAATTTGAAGAAAGACCTTCTAGACTTATCTCCCCCCAACATCTGCACTCCTGGATGCCGGGCACCCTTCCAGCAGACACAAAGCTCTCCTGCTCCGCCCTTTTGCAAGAACAGACCACTCGAACCGCCAGCATTTCACAGGCAGAGAGGAGCAGAGAGCAAACAGGTTTGGGAGCAGCAGTGCCAGGGATGTTTGGGGTTTTTTTATTGCCAAATCCAACCTGAGGACAGGATGACGGATTTATCTGCAGGAGCTGTCTGGCGTTTGGGCGGATACGTGGTGGTTTTGGGCTGGAAGCCGTGTGCTGAGTCTGGCACGGCTGGTGATAAAATAACTCTCACTAATTACGGGGGCTGGTTTAGGTCTCGTTAGATAAATAGTTCAGGGATTAAACTCTAGGAGCTGCTGGTCTGCTCCATCTTCCCCGAATTTAAACTGTTGTGGGTTGTGAGTGACCAGCTCTGAAATCAGGCAGCCAAAAATGTGACCTCTTGCAGCCGAGGAGGATTCCCACTGCAGCTAAATCCCTCAGGGATGAGGAATGGGAGCTCGCAGCGTTCATCTCCCCTCTGTGCTGCACTGCCGGGCCCCACAGGGGTTAATGCAGGGCCTGGGGAGGAGATGGAGTCACCTGGAGCTCCTTCGGCCCTCCCAAAGGGGTTTAACGACCTGCAGGTGAGGGAGGTGGGAGGAGCACGGAAAAAAGAGGAGCTGGAGGCGGGGATGTGGTCGGAGCAGAGGCCGGGGCCAGCTCAGCCCCCCAGGCTGGGATTAGGGGTATTTCAGTCACGATCACATTCCTGATGCACCTCAACGCCCCCGTTGCTGTTTTGGGGCCAGCTTTGTGTCTCAGCTCGTGCCCTTGATGGGATTTATTTTGCAGTTTGGAGGGAGAAGCGAATCTGGCACTAATCCTGAAAACAACAAAACGATTGAATCGTGCAATGGTTTGGGTTAGGAGAGACCTTAAATTTATCCTGTAATTCTGTTCTTGTAATTCTGACACCTTCCACTGACCCAGGGTGCTCCAAGCCCCATCCACCCCAGCCTTGGACACTTCCAGGGATCCAGGGGCAGCCACAGCTTCTCTGGTGCCAGGGCCTCCCCACCCTCACAGGGAAGAATTCCTTCCTAATATCCAACCTGAACCTACTCCAAGAAATCATTGGTAAGAAAAACCTGAAACGAAATAGGCAGAAATAGAAGGATCTTTTTTAAAAAAAGTAATTTTGTTTTGGAGTTACCTCCAGCTCAGAGCTCCAGCCCAGTGGGATAAAACCGCCGGCCCTGGAGCGTGACGGGCTGGGATCCACATTTCCAACGCCCTTGGCTACCAGTCTGACTGGTTCTTGTGATAACACTGCAGACGCCTTCCACTGAAATCCAGTCTCCAGTTTCAGTGCCTGCACCTGCTGCTTGCCACCTCTTCCCTGCACCCAAATCTGCTGCTGTTCCCCCCTGCCACCTCCTGCTCCCCCTTTGGGGACATCCCGGCTGGGGAAAGGCGCTTTCTCCTCATCCATCTCTGTGAGTTTGGGTTTTGTGAGATGTCACCTTCCCCTTTGCTTCCTGCCCCCAATTACTGCCTCCACACACACACCCCTGCAGCACTTTGATGCAATTCAAAGCCTCTGCCTCGCAGGAGTTGGCTTAAAATAGTTCCAGGGTCTCCCACGAGGGTGCTGCCCAGCAAATTGGAGGTGTCCTGATACCTGAAATGGTGGCAAAGCTGAAGAAGGATGGATCTGCAATGCCAAATGGTTGCCAGCCTCTTCCTGAGCTGCTGTAATGCAATATTTTAAATATAAATATATTAATATTCCTGTTTGGCGCAGACGTATCCCGCACTGCTTCCAGTTCAGAGGGTTCCTGCTTTTGGGAGAACATGCTGAAAAAAATCCCTTAAGGCCCTGAATTGCAACATAATCCAGCTCCAAATCCCACCTGGAATCCCTCAGAAGGGACGAGCCCCGACATTCCCCTTGGCCGATGCCTTCAAAGCCCTCAGATCTGTGACACCATCAGATAAGGCTCGGCCCCTGCCAAAAGACACCGAACATCTGCTCAGCTCGGCGGCAGAAAGGGGGATTAGGGAAAAGTTAACCTTGTTCCTCAGTTTTAATTTTTGGGAAGAAACCAGCTCCCATGTTCTCCTTTGCAGGGCAGGTTTGGGGCTTTCCTGGTGGTCCTCAGACTCTGAGGGTGAGGTGTCCTAGGGGACAATGGCACCGAGGCACAGAGGGAGCAGGGCCATCGATGTGCTGGCTCGTGGAAGAGCAAGAAAATCTGGGGCTAACCAAGAGTTTGGACTTCCAGTGATGAGATAAGAGGAAACACCCTCAAGCTGTGCCAGGGGAGATGCAGGTTGGACACCAGGAGGAATTTTCCACCCGGGGAGGTGGTGAAGTCCCCATTCCACTGGTGGCACTCAGTGCAAGGTGAGTCCAGACAAAACCTGGACTCGATGCTCTCAGAGGTCTTTTCCTACCTGAATGATTCTGTGAAAACCAGAAACCATCTTTTAGTTTTCAGCTCCTTTCCTCCACTTTAAATGCTTCTCCCTAAAAGCAATCCCGAAGAACCTGCTCGTTCCACAAAAGCTCCTGGCTCTCCCCTGAGTGACCCGACCTTGGCAGCAGCGCTGGTTGGGCAGGTGAAGGGTTAACCCTGGTCTTTGGGAGCCTTTAACTGCGAGCAGAGCCCCCGAATGCTGCCAGAGCTCGTTAGCCCGAGAGCGGCGAGAAGGGACACGGCGCTAATTGGAGTGACGGCCTCCAGAGCTGTGAGAAATTAGCGGCGGCACAATGAGGAGGTGCCGAGCTTCGGTTAACAGGTGCCGGGGTCACCCCCCGGCTGCCCCCAAAACCCTGACCCCTGTCACTCACTGCCCGTGACCCTCCCGACCTGTCCGCGGGTTTTTCACCCCCTCCGGAGCAGCTGCTGTTGGAAAAGCTGAGATTGGCAGCTCTGAAAGTTTTTTGTTTCTCGCTGGAAGCCCGGCAGGGGAGGAGCCGTGCGGCCCCGGCGGGTGACA
>VWYP01008215.1:3008-15797 GCA_013400435.1 Pycnonotus jocosus
GTTTAAACAAAGCCTGGATGTGGCACTGGGTGCCAGGGTTTAGTTGAGGTGTTGGGGCTGGGTTGGACTCGATGATTGTGAAGGTCTCTTCCAACCCAGTGATTCTGTGATTGTGTGATTCCAGCCTCAGTGATGCTGTTATTTGTGATTTGGGCCACGTCCATTCCTGGCAAGGAGCAGCACAGGCCGTGTTTCTGTTTGCTGTTTCTGTTTGCTGCAGCCCCTGCTCTGCTCCATGGGGGTGTCGTGTTTGGCCTGGAGCCCTTTTCTGTCAGCCCTGCTCACACTGCCCGGTCACGCTTCATTGCAGCACTTTGGTGCAGGGTTTAGAACACATCAAGAGGAACCTGCTGGGCTTTTTAGGTGAGCACAGCACGCCAAGTTACTGAAAATGCACCTAAATTCCTGTCTGTGAGGTGAGAAAATGCACCAGAGAGGTTCATATATAGCCCTTGTATAAAGGGGACATTCAGCCTCAGTAATTTGGCAACATAGATGTCCATTAAAAAGCTTGATCCTCTTGATACATCTGTAGAAAAGAAACAATGCAATCACATCTGGTGAGTACTAGATTTGTACATGATTCCCCAACCCTTGGATGTATTTGCATAACTCCCCAAAGACAACAGGTTCCAGAGTTTATCAACCTCCTGTGTGGGGTAGCTCTGGCACACCCAGCTCTGGCTGGTTTTGTATGATAACTTGTTTCTGTCTTGATATTTTAATGTGTCCTGAGCATCAGAGGGGAATTCACATCTCCTGTCTCAAGTATTGCTGCTTCTTACCAATGCCATCCTTCTGTGTGACACTTTGGGTGACACAGAGGATGGAAACCAGTCTCAAAAACCTGTACTGCTGAAGCTGGATTAGAAAACTCAGGATGCCAGGAAGTGTAAGAAAACTTGCTCTGTGGCTACAAATTTATCCTTCTGTGGAATCACAGAATGGTTTGGGTTGGAAGGGATCATCTCATTCCACCCCCTGCCACATGCAGAGGACACCTTCCACTATCCCAGGTTGCTCAGAGTCTTATCCAGGGTGTCCTTCCAGGATAACCCGAAATCAGGAAAGCTGTTAAGCAAGTGTTTAACTTTCAGTTTGTGTTGTAATAGCCTTGTTTCACTTTCCTGGAAAGAGACATTTCCCTACACCAAGCTTAATGTCAATTTTGGCTCTTGCCTCAGGGTCCCGCTAATTTAGGGGGCGCAGGGCAAACCCTATAGCCACAAGCAGACCCTGTCACAGCCCATCAAGCACAGACATGACCAGCATGAAATTTGGGGTGGGGATGGAGGAAGGTCTGGCAATAGATACCATCTGCTTCAGCAGGTTAGTACCAAATATCTGGAAGCTTCTGATTCCAGCCAGTAAAGGTGGAGCTGAAGTAATGAAAATTGTAATTCTGTTTGGAACGAGCAAGGTAAACTGTTGTAGTGGGGTTTTTTAGCCATGATTTCCAGAGGTGAAAAGACAAAAATCGTGCATTTTGCAGACAAGGACTTGTCCCACTTTAGAATAGCAAGACTGGAATATCCAGGTGAGAAAGAAGAATACGCAGGCAAAGCTTGAGTTTAAAGCAGAATTCCCCCTTTTAAGTTCACAATTAGGGAAAAGTCCAATGTCCTGAACAGTTGCATACTCATTTTTCCAACTCTTATTGGACAACATTTGCTTGTCTTTGATTCCCATTCCTTGTGGTGCAGAGTTGGCAACTGGTTTGCGAATGTTCTCTGTCATCTTCTCTTCCATAAAAAATCCATTTTTGGGGGGAAAAGATGTCAAATGAGTGGCCTGGAAGAGCTCAACCAACTTCTCTTTAACCCTGAGAGCCTCAAGACTGAGCTCTGGGAGAAAGATCTGGTTTGAGTGACACAGGGCATTTTTGAGATGGATGGATGGAGTTCCCACCTCTGAACTCAGCACGTATTTTCTAAGCTCGGGCGTCGTTGGAAGTTGAGCAAAGAGAGGCCAAAATAAATCTGGATGTGGCACAAATCCCCTTTCCTGGGTGGGCTCCTTTAACTGGGGGCGAGGTGCAGTTGTGGCATCACGGTGCTGGGAGTATGAAAACGCTGAAAACATGATCTAACACCGGCTTCAAAATACTTTTCTGCCCAGTTTATGTGAAACTTCAGCAGCTCCCAGATCCTGTGTGTGATGTTCCAAAAGCTTAAAATATGAACCCCATAAATCCAGCGAGGATGTGGCAGGCATGGATTTACTGGGGAAGGGAGGGAGGGAGCTCAGAGCTGTCAGTGTTTCTGTCTGACTTCAATCCGAGCGACGTTGCTGGTGAAATTTTGCTTTTCCTGAAAAAAGCATCTCTTGCTTTTGAAGTCCTGTGGAAAGAAAAATCTTCATTTAAAACCATGACGTCAGCATCCCGTTGGATCATCCACAGATAGCTGGAAAATGTGGAGAAAATGGGAATTTGGCTTTTTTTAGGGATTTCTTTAATAGGCCTTCAAATGAGCTGCTTTATTTTCATGGATTTGAAGGGGGAAAGTTGGCTGTTTTAAGCAATAAGGGAGAAGGGTGCAAAGATCTAAATGGGGATACCTTTAATTGCAGTGTTTAGTGCAATTTATGCAAATTAGACTTGAATAGTTCATAGATGCTTCCCTCACATCACTGTCTCTGGGGAAAGCTGCAGCTCAGTGTTAGCCAGGCAATATTTCTCCTAAATCAATAAGTAAAAAAATGCAATTTGATTTGTAAGTTAGTGTCAATGTGAGAGCAGATAATGAAATTTAAAAAAAGGTGATGCTGAGGAAAATGACTGTTTCCTTGATAGTGTCTTGCTGCTTAAAAAACTGAGTTCAAGATGATGGGCAGAAAGAATGTGAAAAATGGGAACTTCCAGTCTTTAAGGGAGAACAGAGGAAAAGACAAGATTACTTCAAATGATGTTCACATTCTCATATTTTCCCCACATTTTCTATTTTTTTGATTTATTTATTCCAATTTACTAGCAGTTATTTGGTGCTCAAGTTACTGAGTAGCCCTCCACATTATTTACATTAAATACTGTTGTTGTTTTAAAGAGCTTTGATGGTTTTCCACCCCCTACACGTGCAGACAAATGCACTCCACCTGCCCCAGCCCCTCTGCACTCCATTACTGGACATGGATAAGGGATTCCAGAACATCCCTGCTCTGAAGTGCTGTTAATTGAGGGTCTGGAGCAGATTTGCAGCTCTTGTAAAGGGGCACAGCTTCAGTGAAATGGTTTTTTTTTTTTGGATATCAGCTGCAGATCTGTCCCAGTCCTGCTGTGTGTTTCTAAATTGGGAAGAATGGCTTCTTCAGAGATGGAAATCTCTGATACCTCGGGTGAATAATGGGGCTGGGCAGGGCAGAGCAAGTCCCAAGTTTTTATTTTGGGAAAACTGTACATTGCAAATAAAGACCATTTTTCCATGAAAATTTCAGGGCTGGGTGTTTTCTTCTCTATTAAATAAATCCCCAGCAGACCCAGGGAGGCAGAAGTGTCTTAGAGCTTCAGCTGTGCTGAGTCTTAAGGAGGTCTGGAGAAGGAAAGATGCTCATCAGGCTATAAAAAGAGATTTCTATTGAAAATAAACATGTAAAGCATAATGACATGACTTTTGTTTCTCTGGTTATGCAGCTGCCTTGGGATCTGAGCTCCTGGTAAACACGTTGGCCTGCTAAAGGACATGATTCAGACTGTCCCCGATCCAGCAGCTCACATCAAGGTTAGTTTCCTGTTTATTGTGAGTCCTCAGATGTTTGGAGAGTTATAAAATTAAAGAATATGTGCACATAGCACAGCTTCTCTTGCATGTTTATGAATTGTGCCGCTGCCTTTTTTATTCCTCAATATTTACGTGCTGTTGTCTGAGTCAGCCCTGCAGTCTTTGTTGCTGACACCTGTGGGATCTGAAGCACGTGGATATTTTAAAGAGACCTTTTGCTAAAATTAACCCTCCTTGATCAGCCTGTGATATTTGGTGTGTTTGATAAAATATAACTCCTTGAAAAATACTGGATTTCTGTGTCCCTGGTTCTGCTCCACGACACCCAGTGGCAAACCTGGAAGGAAAATAAACATAATACAAAAATTCAGGTCCAAACAAGCATCCCTCACATATATTCAGTGCAATGTTTAAAACACTTTTAAAACCACCATTGGTTTGCTGTTTGTGGAGGAATTATTTGCTTTTATGTATTATGGCTATTATTATTAGTGTGGTTGTTATTATTGCTATTGTTGCTGTGGTTTTCTTATCCTTCTTTATGGAAGACTTGGAAGCTGTTGAGACCTGGCAGATGTAGCTGCTGCAGAAAACAAGTAATTCTGGGGTATTGCCCACAAATTTCATCAGGAACTGGAGCGATAGGACAAATAGTAATGGGTTCAGACTGAAAGACGGGAAATTTAGGTTGGATATTAGGAAAAAAGCTTCCCTGTGAGAGTGGGCAGGCCCTGGAATAGAATTCCCAGATCCCCTGGATCCCTGGCAGTGCCCAAGGCCAGGTTGGACACTGGGGCTTGGAGCAGCCTGGGACAGTGGAAGGTGTCCCTGCCATGGCAGGGGTGGCACTGGGTGATATTTAAGGACTCTCTCATTCTTCCTGACTGCCTTTCTGTGTGTTTTTTTCTTTGAAGTTACGTTTTCTGCAACTTCTTTCATGGAGTTTCTCCTCAGCTGGCTGCCATCTACCAGTCAGCAGCTCTCTCTAGAAAAAGCTCCACTTTGCAACTTATTTTTAACTGAAGCATAGAATAAAAATGAAATATTATTTTAAACAACTCCCTTTTTTCTGTAAAACTCAGTGAATGAAAGAATCTCTCTCTATCTCTCTATTCCTCTGTGTTGTTTTTGGGTCGTGTTTAGTTACTAGGATGAGTTGCAGCAGTGGGAGAGCTCCTTCTTTCCCCCTCTCCATGTTTTCCAAACCCAAAACTTCTAGAGCCTTCTGGTCCTCAGTTTTTTTTTATGGAAAGAGCAGAAAAACAAATCCTCCTCCCCTCAAAAAATCGAGTTTTTTCTCAGCATGGGTTATAACCAGTAAGATTTGAAAACATTGAGGGGGATTTAATACCTCTTCATGCTGCCTGAATGCCCACAGCAGCAGAAATAACACCAAGAATAACTCAGCTTCGTGCTCCCTGCCAAAACTGGTGCCCGAAGAAGGTTTTTGTAACCACAGGAGTTAGTGGGAGAGGGCAAGGCTGGGTATGAAAATATCTTATTACAGCAAGAGAGCTGCATAAAAATCCCTCTAATGGTGTGCTCAAGGGAATTGCAGGAGCCTGTTCTCAGCAGAGCATCACCCCAAAGCTGCTGCTTTATTGAAAAAGGGTGTGAGGAAGGCAATTACTTCAATGCTGTGTTTGGGGTGGGAAAGCTGGCCAAGTCCACTTCAAATCCTTCTGATTTCTGTTGATGTCATTAGGGCCTGCTGTGGTCTAAACACATTCTTTGGAAAGCAGCCAGGGATGCACGGGTTTTTTGGGCTTTCAAAGTGGCCATGGCTGCATTCTGCAAAATAAGGCAGGGTAAAGTGCAGGGGGTGTGGGAAAGTCTCTTTGGTGTGGGGGGCTTTTCTGTCTGCACTGATCACAGCCCTGCTGCCCCCCCAGCATGAGCAGGACGTGGAAACAAGTCCAGAGAAGGCCACAAAATTGGAAAGAGAAACTGGAGCACTTCCCCTATGGAGATGGGATGGGATGGTTGGGATTTTTCAGCCTGGAGAAGAGAAGGTTGTGTGGAGCCTTCACAGCAGCTTCCAGTGCCTGAAGGGGCTACAGGGAATCCAGAGAGGGACAATTCATCAGGAACTGGAGTGACAGGACAGGGAAACAGCTTCAAACTGGATCAGAGGAAATTTGGGTTAAGATATTAGGAAAAAAATCATTCCTGTGAGGGTGGGCAGGCCCTGGAATAGAATTCCCAGAGCAGCTGTGGATGGATCCCTGGCAGTGCCCAAGGCCAGGTTGGACATTGGGGCTTGGAGCAGCCTGGGACAGTGGAAGGTGTCCCTTTCATGGCACTGGGTGATTTTTAAGGTCTCTCCCAACCCAACCCAGCCCATTCCATGATTTTATGATTCCATGATCTCTCATTCCTGTTATGATGCAGAAGAGACAAACTGGGTTCATTATGATCATCCTTGATAAGGTTTTGTTTAATTAACTGTACTCTTTCACATGGTGGTCTTTCTTTATATCCTTCAACAAGCAGACTGAACCCCATCCATGCACTTTTAGAGCTGGAGCTTCGAAAATTCACCTTCTGGGAAGTGTCTGGATTATTAAGATTCGGCAGATTTCAAGATTTTAAGTTTTCTGCCTGAACACATGCAGAAAAATAATGCAAAAATATACAAGAATATGGCAAGATGAATACTCAGAGATGTCTTTTGTTAAGAAATGGGGATTTTGTGTGCATTGTGTGAGTTTTGTATGTACAGTTTTGAAATCAGCCTTTTCTGGAACCAGAAGGAAAATGTAACAAATCTCAATGTTCTTGTGCTCCATCCCTGGATGGGATAAGAGCTGGATTCTTACCCAGGATTACCCATCCTGCACCCAGGCAGATCCTGTCCAATTTTGGGAATGTTTGGAGAGCTTCAAAGTGTGTGTCCTCCTTCTGTTTGGGCAGCTTCATTCCAGAGATGCTAAAGATTGAGCTTTACATTTTTCTGCTTGAATGAAGCATCTGACATTGATCTGGTGGCTCCCTGATGTGTAATTTCACCTGAGTCACAACCCTGTGTTTTGTCCAAGCACAAAGGAAGGAAACATTTGATGTGGACAAGAAAAAGGATGGATGTTTTTGGATTTTCATTTCCAGTTCAGCAAAATATGGGAAGTTCTGACCCTGATATTTCAGCATCTTCACACATTGAGTGCCTGTAGGAGAACTGAAATAAATAAACCTCCTCACATCAATAAAATTGTGGCTTTGTGTAGGCAAGACTGTCATTGACACACACTTTAATCTGATATTTCTGTTGTTCTGTTATCATTAAATTGCAGTTCTTGCAACCATAGTCGCAGAAAAACTCCAAAATGCTGCCTGAGATTTGCGTATTTTGTTTTTAGGGATTTATGCTTTGTAAACACTGACCTTTAAATAAACCATGCATTTTTTTTTTTTTAAGGATTAAATTCTGATTTCGAAAAAGGTCAAACGTTTGTTTGACTTTAGTTAGCTTGTGCCATCTCTGTGAGGGGATTTTGTGGAACCAATTGTCAAAAAAACCAAATTACTGCTGTTCATTTGGGCCTCGCTGGGAGAGGAGAATCCAAGGCTTGGTGTAGGTAAAAAATAATAACTGTATTTATCAGTAATGGTAAATGGTCTGTCCTGGGATAATGGATGTGATTTCCATTGAATCAAGGCTGGTGGAAGATTTGGTCTGTTCACTTTTAGATGATTTTTCTGTTCGTTGGTGGTGATTTTGAGGTGTGGGATGGCTGAAGGGGTGAGTGAATGGCAGCACCTTGTGGGTGGCACACCCTGGGTTTTCATCGCAGAAGGTGAAGAATGGGAACAATTTACACCCCAGGCAGCTTAATCAAAGAAAACATTCTCGATCAAAAATTCTCCAAGGGCGTCAAACATTTCAAGCCAAGCTCAGCTGGTCTTTGTCTGTAAAACCTCATTTGTTCTGTGGATGTAACTGACGTTGTTGCCTCTGAATCTGTCAGTTTTAGGTCATCAAATCTGGAAGCTGTTCCTGATAGAACAGTGAATGACAAACTGGTTTCTTAGAAGAAATAAAAGAATTATTCCGTAACAATTTCTGAAAACCACTCCTGAATTTAGCACTTCTGTGCCTGGGTTGTGGTGGCAAATCCACATTTCCATGCACAGCATCCCATATTGTCACTGGAAGTATCACAAAACCTCACCTCAGAACTCCTTTGCTGGGCAAAGAATAAGTTGGATTTCAAATTGTGACGGTGTAGAGATGCTGCTGGATGTACCTAAGCTGTTGTGTTATGATTAAATCTGATTTTTTTTTCTTTTAAGTGATATTATTTGTTAAGAAGTATACTCTGGGTCTGATATAATCTGTTATTTTTTCCTGGAATTGTAGAGCCTCTAAATAGGATCCAAGACTTTGTTATGCTGAGAGTTTTGTGTGCACAATAGAGTCTCTGCCTGAACAGGCAGGGGGACAAGAAGGGAAGGACAACAGGATTATTATTATTATTATTATTATTATCCAGAATAAGGAGGATAAAGCCAAGCTTTTACCCCCACCTCTTTTTGAGATCTTGCCTGAGCCAAAAGCCTGGTCCTTGTGGATTCTCTGCATGGCTAAAGCACTTCTTTCATTGCTTGTGAAGTGATGTTTGGGCAGCTCAGCTGGGAGTGAGAGCATGGAAATCCGAGCCAAGGATACAAAAAACTCTGCCCAGAGCCCCACATGGAGTAAACTGAGCAGCCTGGGTGAGGAGGTGATCCATGTGGAGCAGGGAGCTCTGCTGAATCACAGCCTGCCAGCAGGTGATAACATCCTCCTGTCCCTTCCAGAAAACAGGGAAGAACTGTTCCTGAAAGCAGCTGGGTGATGAGCCAGCCCTCCTCCAGGTGTGAATCAGTGATGACCTCATGGGCAAAAGTCCTGAAGTGGCCTCTGGCTGGGAGAAGGAGCCTTTAGCCCCAGAGCAGGGAGATGAAAAAGCTCCTGGATGTTACCTGGGCTGCAAACTGGTGCCTGGCAGCTGCTCAGGAATAACTGCTGCCCTCTTCATGATAGATGTGAAAAGTTTTTAGGATCAGCAGCCCCCAAAGCTGGACAGTTGTAGCTCCATCCCCTTTTCTTACCTCTCACTGTGGACTTCATTCATTATTCTGGTGGAACTTTAAAAGCTCTTCCCCTGTTCTAGTACTGACAGGGTAAACCCACAGTTTGACTTTCACTGCTCTCCTTACTAATTGTGCTGGATTACAGCCCCCCAAAATCTTGTTTGAACGATCACCACAGCTTACTCTGTGTGCTCAGAAAATAAAGTTTACCATGGGTGAGTTTATAAACAGAGTTTACTGTGGATGTGGGTGGCACTGATCCTCACGTGTTCATTCTGAGCTCCCACACTGCCAGGGTTCACATTTGCTGTTCCTTTTCCCTCCTGCACACATCAGTTACCTGTAATAATGCCAGAATCACTACTGGATTTGAACTCTAGAACCCCCTCCTAGGCAGAAATTGTGATTCACTTCTCAGCAGCCTGAAGTTCTGGATGGTAACCAAATGATTGCCATAGAGTTCCAGTGAGGAAACTCTTCCTACTTTTTTATTTTTTTTGTTTTTTTCTGTGCTCTTGAACTCTACCTCTTCTATCTGCCTGAGCAAATACCTCCTTGCAAAAGGAAAAGAGAGATAATGGCTTCTGTGTGCTATAATTGATGAACTTTCAGCAATTCGGAGCAAATCCAAGATCGCTGCCAAGAGCCAGATGGAAAACAGTGTTAATGACATGTTCAAAGAAGAGTATGTTATTTTGATAGGGGATGGCCTAGAGACTTTAATCTCTATTGTTATAGGGACTAATGGCATGGATAATTCCTTAAGTGGGGCCATTTTTAAACAAAAATTATCTTCTTCATAAGCAGTAAAGAGCAAACTAAAGAGCACCAAATGCATTTTCAGAGCTCTGGCTGATAGATGTGCTTGACACAAACCCTTTGTTGCACGGACTCAGATGTGTTTAAATCTCATTTCTGCAGTCTGCCAGACAGTTGAAAGTCTGGACATTTCCACTGCTGATGAGTAGAAGTCGTAAAATGGATGGTCTTGGAAACCAGAGCCAGGGTGGGAAGCTGACGGTGGGGAGGAGCTACGAGAAGAACTTGAGAAAGATGGACAAGACAAACTGGAACAGGAACATCGGTTATACTTTGGGGACACTGAGAAAAGAGATCCATCCTATTCCTATTGCTCTGCTCCAGAGCCTGGAGTGGCACTGAGGGCTCCCAAATCTCAGCCTGTAAAGGTCTCTCAAGCCCACTGCCAAAATATTTGTCCCCTCTTCTTTAGGTCCTGCCCACCCTGGCATGTGGGCTCAGCAAATCCATGAGCCCAAGTGTCCAATGCTGTTTTGTGCTTCCAAGGTTGTAATTTTTGTGTGTGGCTTCATTGAGATCACTGAAGGGAAGGGATGCAGGAAAATCTAGCTCTGGAGCAGCCTTGGGACTCTCTAAAGGTCTGTGCCCCTCTTCCTTGCAAACTGGTCACAGAAATCACCTGCCCTGGACTATCCTCACACAGATCTGCAGAGTAAATGCTAAAGATGTGAGGAGATCATCTCTAAACAAGTCAGAGATTACTGTTTAATGTACACTGGGTTTTGTATTTTGCCTTCATCTGGCCACAAATAATCCCAAGCAATGGGTCATTTTCCACCTTCCCTGAGGGATGATTCCCTCATGACTCACTGTTAAGCATTTCCTGATATTCAGCTGTATGGATTCAGACTCCTTAATTTCACACTGACTTTGCTCCTCCTCACCTGCTTAGAGAGGGAGATTTATAGGGAGAGGTGAGGGGGCACCCACAGACATTAGTTCTGCTCAGGGTCCATTTTGGGTGGTGGGGATCAGGCAGCTTCACCCTTCACCTCTGCATCCAGCCCTGCTTTCAGCTGTCCTGGTTTTTTGGTCACAAATGTCATAAATGACCACTTTGGTACACTTCTGGTGATGTCTTATAGGGCTGAAAGGCATTTTCCAGGAGCTGCTGCTCCAGCAGCCCAGACAGGGATAAATGATTCTCTTGGACTTGGTGATGTGCTTCATCTGTTCAAAAATTAATCTCTCCTCTCTCTCACTCTCCCTGCTCCTCCTCTCTCTCTCTTCCCTCCCTTTTTAGAAAATCTCATATTTCAACTTGTTCTAAGTCCCATCCTCCTTAAGTCTGAATTTTTACTTCATTATTTCCTAATAAATGAATTTTTACTTCCATTATTTCGTGTTCATATCTCCTCAAGACCCTTTTGGATTATTTAAGCAAACCTTTGGTGTCCCAAAGTTGACTTTGGGGTGCAGTATCTTTGGCTGATGTGTTGTTTTATCCCCCTTTTTAGATTGTTAATACAGACATTACCTCATAAACAGTTATGGGCATTGATTAGATACCTTTTACCAGCTTGCTCTTTTATCATTTGCCATAAGTTGTTCTGTAGGATATTTTCTGACTCCCAGAGTTCTTTCCCAAGACAATTCAAATTCTCATTGTGGGAAATCTTCTTTGGCTCAAGTCAGTAGGGAATATTTGGGCATTTCCATACATGTTTAATTAGAAACTGATTCTGTGCATTATGTGTTTTCCTGGTGCGGTTTTGTTTATTTATCAAAAAAGTGTATCTTGTCCTCACCTAGAAGAACAGAAGGGGTAACTACTATCCCCTAAAATCCCATGTCTGTGTGGCCAGTGAGTTCTGTTCCCAACAGGCTCTACAGCGCTTTCTTTACTACAACATCCCCCTCAGAAATTCAGCTTTTTCCTGCCTAATATCCTGTAAACCCCAAATATTGCCCTCCAGATTTACAGCATGTTTAAATTCAACTAATACGGATGAGTTTTGCTGTAAGATATAAAATCCCAGAATATTTGGGGTTGGAAGGACCTTAAAAACCATGGCAGGGACACCTCCCACTGTGCCAGGCTGCTCCAAACCCCAATGTCCAACCTGGCCTTGGGCACTGCCAGGGATCCAGGGGCAGCCACAGCTGCTCTGGGCACCCTCAGTGCCTGCCCACCCTCCCAGGGAAGGATTTATTCTTAATATCTCATCTAACCCTGCTCTCCTACATCTCTAGGCCCATCCTTCTGTTGCTTCCAGTGTTTTGGGGTGCCTTTTTTTTTTTGTTTGTTTTGTTTTTTTGGTTTTTTTTTTGTTTTTTGGGGTTTTTTGTTTTGTTTGGGTTTGTTTGTTTTGGGGGGGGTTTTGGGGTTTTTGGGGGTTTTTTTGTGACACAGAAGGGATCAATTTCTTCTGCTGCTGAGGCTTAAAAGAGCATTTGGCATGCGTGTTGTATATTCCATATCATCTGTGATTGCCTTGGATCAAAGAGATAAACTTGCTGGCAGTCATTATCACCTCCTTGAACAGCAGTAAATGTTTGGTGGGACACTGTGACCTGCTATTGCCAATTCAAATGACACTGGGAAGGAGGGAGGTAAATCTGAGGTGTGCTGTGAGCCTTCAGGGTGGGCAGACACAGGTTTCTATCCATGCTCACTTGGTCACACAGAAGGATTTTCCAAGATCCCAGAAACTTGACGTGTCCAGGCTGTGAATAATATGGGAGAAATTCTGGCACAGGTAGCCCAGAGAAGCTGTGGCTGCCCAATTCTTGGAAATATTCAAGGCCAGGTTGGACAGGGCTTGGAGCAACCTGGGATAGTGGCAGATGTCCCTGCCCATGGCAGGGGTGGTTGGAACTGGATCAAGGTCCCTTCTTTCCCAAACCATTCAATTACTCTAAGCAATATCTGGGTTCCCTTTTTAGAGAAAAGGGGAGACTTGTATTAGGAGGAGGTGAATTTTCCTTGGGAAGGGCCTGTGTCTTTCCACTCTTTCCATGGGGATGTGGTGAAGGGACATTAAGCACAGGGGGCTTGTGTTCAGGTCTTTGTTGGATGGACTGCTCAGCCTGGAGAGGAGCCCCAGCTGAGAGGGGCCCTCAGCCCTGGGTGTCCCTGTCTGTCCCTGGGTGTCCCTGGGTGTCCACATGTCTGTCCCTGTCTGTCCCTGTGTCTGTCCCCGTGCGTCCTGTCTGTCCCTGTGTGTCCCTGTGTGTCCCC
>VWYP01008216.1:0-13696 GCA_013400435.1 Pycnonotus jocosus
GCTGGGCTGACAGGTGGGGATAAGATTAGAGAGGACACCTTGCCCTGCACGGCCCAGAAAGCCCATGGCTGCATCCTCAGCAGCGTGGGCAGCACAAGAGGGAAGGGATTCAGCTACTGGTGGAGAGCAGCTCCCCCTGCCCAGGACACCCTCCCCACAGCATCCATGGCCTCGGGCTGTGGCAGGGCTGGAGCTGGGCACTGACAGTCTGTGGAGAGCAACTGAGCTGTCTCTAGAGCCGGCTGTTGGGGCAAAGCCACTACTGCTTTTTGGAAGGAAAAAGGGAAGAAAAGGGAGAAGGGAAGGGAAGTCTCATTTCTCACTGAAATTTGATCCCTGCTGTGCACTCTTCACCCCTTTGTTTGATAACACCTCAAATTCCCATTAACTGTTGCAGGGAACACCTCTGCCCTCAAGAAGGAAAATTGAATAAGAGCCCGCAATAGCCTCACTGTGCCAGTGAAAATGAATGTAATTTTTTTCTGAAAAAAAATTTATTAAAAAAAATAAATTGTCTGTCCCTAGGAGATGCTTGCAAATGCAAACACCGCAAACTGTTACATTACTTTAATTGTTTGTAGGACACTCTGTGCCCTTTTATTTTAAGTAGCTGCCCTCAGACAGATGTCACCCACAAGTCTTACTGTTCAGGGATTATTAGTTTCTTGTTTGGGCTTCCTTCTCTGTACATAATTCTCTTCTTACCTATGTAATTGTTCTCCCATATTCACATTTTGGCCTCAGAAATTATCTGCTTCATGAAATAATGCTTCATAGATCCTAATCCTCAACATAAGATGAGGTTTGACAACAGCTGAATGTGAGACCAACAGATGTTAAAGGCAGAGAGAGTAGCCCTGCCCTGAGGAGTTGATCCCATTTCTCATATCCATAAGCTCTTTGTCTTAGCAGAAATCCTTCCATTCAAATGGAGACAACAGGTGCTGTTACCTCAAGTCATCATTGATTCTGGCAGATCTGGCTCTTGGATGCTCGGGCTGTCTCTCCAGAGACTGATGGTCCAGGGATGTCAGTCCTGAGCTAAGGCTCAGAGACTGATCCAGCTTCCGAGTCTCTGCTTCCAGAACAGCAGCTTTGGGCTCCTTGAGCACAGCTGCAAAGGAGGAGGACAGTTCCTGGTGAAGGTCTGACAGCTCCTGGCTTGTCCTTGCACAGCTCTCAATGTAGTTCTGCCGGTGCTGTCGGTCCCGGGCCAGCTGTGACTGCAGCAGGGACACCTGGAAGAGGCACAAGGCCCGGCTCAGACAAGCCCACGCTGGCAGGAGCATCCGCAGCCACACGGCACCGGCTGTCGGGGCAGACACAGCCTCCAACTGCAGCCCTCACCAACACTCTGCCCTTGGGGAAGGGGAAAGGAACAGGCTCCCACACTGCCCCTGAACAGAGCTCAGATGATCAACAAGTCCACTTCATGGCTGCCAAAGCCTTCCCATGTACAACCCTCAGCCACCACAGGTCTATTCGAGAGAGTTCCAACAGCATTTAGGAACCCAACTCTGATTTCCAAAGCACAAACTGGGGCCACTGACCCCTTTCTCCACAGGCTGTGCCTCAGCACAAAGGCTGCTGCTCCCTTAAACTATTGGAGGACTCTTCTACTTGAGCTGCTGGACAGCCAGCCCAGGGACAGGGAGCAAACTCTCCTTCTCCCAAACTTCAGAGCATTCTACACAAGTGCAGAGCACAATGTAGGCAACTAAGCCTAGTGGAATAATAAGCCTCTTTTCTGCATTGCCTCAGATCCCTGGATTTCTGCTAAGATGCAAGGTCCACTGTTAGAGAGTCAAGGGAAAATTGAAACAGGCAACAAAGGAGAACATCCTGGTCCAGACTGTCCAGGGAAGTAGTGGAATCACTGTCCCTGGAAGCGTTTAGAAAACATGTGGCTGTGGCACTTCGGGCCATGGTTGAGTGTTGGGATTGACAATGCTGGCTTAATAGTTGGACTAGATGATCTCAGAGGGCTTTTTCAACCTTAAGCATTTTATGATTCTATGATTCTGATATTTTCAAGTGACTTCCAGTGTTCTGAATTTCATCCCATCTCTCTCCCCGGTTCTTGCCTGATCTTTAGACAAGTCAGAGATAATACCAAGGTAAAGGATATTGTTTGGTTGATGCCAATAGATGCATGACTAACAATACCTGCTGTACTCACTTCCTGACAGCCAAACACGACTCTGGCTGTAGCAGCATGCACAGATATACCCATGAGTATAGACACAGCAGTCTTTGATGGAAGTTTTCCTACTCCTCACCTGGTTCTGTAACTCAGCTAAGCGCTGACTGCAGTGAGCATGAGACTCCTCCTGTGAAGAAAATGAGAGAACATCCTTTCAGTCTGATCATGGCCACAGGCGATATTCGACTTCAATTAGGTCTCTACTGGAGAGCTGCTGCCACTGGGATCTCCCATCATTCTTCTGTATGACCAAAGCCTTCTCACACCAAGGAAAATGTTGTTCTCACCTGTCTAGAAGTGGGCAACTTGCACTGCTCAGACTCAGAGAACGAAAATCCACAGGCATCTGGGAGTAACCGACCCCTAAAACATCTCTTCAGTCTCCTCCGTTCATGTTCCACCTGCACATTGGATGGCAGAAAGGGTCAGAGAAACCTGTCAGCAGACATGGAACAAAAGGACCTCGGGACATCAAGGCAAGGAGATCTCTGCTCTGAGACCCTGAATTGCACCAGACAACACTGGGGGCAGAAAGCTCTCGCTGGGGGCTGTTCAGGAGAGGCCAGTGTGTGTCTGGGGACACAGGGCTAAGGGAGGGAGGCAGCAGAGTGAAGGTGCCTTTGTGAAAGCCATGGGCTGCCACAACAGAGAGAACAAACAAAAGGGTGTGCCCACAGCAGGCACAAGGAGAGGCAAGGAAACAAGCAGAGGTCTTCAAAGCACTGCCTGGGCTACCGTGTTGTGTTCCAGAGGAGCCTGAGGCTCTGCAGAGGCAGCAAAAGCCCAATTTACCTGCTCAAGAGTCCTCCTGAGTTCAGTGTTCTGTTGCTTCAGCTCCACCGTTTCATTTTCCAGCTTTGCAACTGCTCGCTGCAGACATTCCAAGCTCTGCAACATGAGTCTCTTCTCTGACAGCCATGACAGCTGCTCCCCTTCAGCAATAGCCTGCTGGGCATTCAGAGAGGAGATTCCATGAGCTGGCACCACAAAAAGGTGGTGGGTAGAAGGGTGTCAGGATCAATACATCCTGTGGGAGAGGACCACAGCAGGAATGGATGGTGCTAAGATCCTTCTTCTCCTTCTTGTCCACAGGCCAAAACAACAATCCCTCTCTCTAGGAGCCCTTCTCCAAATCCCCTTGGAGAACTGAGTAGTTTGTTCTGGATCTGCTTCCTGCTAGTTTTGTTCAGTGTTCCCCATTCTGGTTTTGAGAGACTGGAAGCATTAATTTCCTATCCAGTCACTTCATGGTTTTACAAAGCTCCGTAGTGTCTCCACCTCTCTCTCTCTCAGCCATTTCCTGTCAGTTGTGAATACTTAAACATTTACATCTTCCTCTTAGGGAAGTTATTTACTATCTTTGGTCATCCTCTTTGATATTCGCTGTAATTTCTCTTACCCACACTTCTACTCTCTGTTCTTAAGGCAACCAAACATGCAAGATGTGGGTGAAGCACGTATTTCTGCAGTGATAGAACACTACAGTTTTGTTCTCTATTCTCTTCACCTGTTACATCCTCATACAAAACTGTTCTTGGAAAATATCACATTATCAATCAGGCCATATGCACTGCTCTGAATTTAGTCAGGAGCCACCTCCTCCTTTGTGGCTTCATTCATGAACTGCTCTTTGGAGCACCTATAAATGTAGCTGTGGTATCAGCACTAAACCAATCTGTGTGGATACAACTGCATTACCTGACTGAATGTTCTTGCATACATACCTGACCTATATGGATGTAACTGAAATCTCATGCTCTTTTCACATTTCTTGCCCTTGTCACATCTTTACTTCCCATCAACAGATCTCAATACTTGTCAGCATTCTGGATCAGGATGCAAGTAATATTTTTCAAGTCATAAGTAAATGTTTACTGCACAAATATGGTGTTTCCTTAGTAGCAATTTTTACACATGCCAATATACTAATGGACACTAGAATATAATCATATTCTTGGCAAAGCTGCAGCACAGGCTATCACAGCTGTTTCACTAGCATGACCTGAATCAGTTCACTTTGGAAAAATACACACAAGTTTGCCTCCATGATTTTTGGATGGCAGTACAAACATGTCCTGAATGCATAATTAGCATTTAATCTGACCAGGCAGTAATAGAAATCCCATTTTTTTAATACAATGGAAAAGCTTTCCCTCAGAAACCTCCATCTCAAGAAGCATCCTCGAAGCACCAACAGTGCAGCTGCTGTTCAGCACTCGGTACAAACCTCTGCTGGGTTTAGTCCATCACTCTGCTCACCTGCTCCTTTCCTTCCCACACCAAATCCATATCCCCACATGTTGCCTGCCCTTTTGGGGGCACGGGAGAAGCAGCTCCCCATGCCCAGCTTTTGGCTTGGAGCTGATTTGAACAGCAAGCTCCAGAGCTGTATCAATCATTCTGGGCATGCCAGGAAACAATCTGGCAGTCACTGGTCTCTGGCTGGAGCCAGGCACACAGACAAGGCTGCCTGCTGCAGCCCAGGCTGCTTTGCCCAAGCAGGCCTGGACTGACAGGGATATAGAGCCCCACCAGTTTCTGGGAAATATCACTGGAATAATTCAGGGGTACTGGAGTGGGCTGAAGGTCAATGCCAGTGCCTACCTGGAGATGAAATCGGTCTGTGTCTCTCTCTGAAACCATTCTCTGCAGGATGGTTATTTCTTCCTTCAAATTCCCACTGGCCATTTCATTCTTGCTCAGTGCAGCATTTAGGACCTGAGTGTTCTCTCTCCATTCACGTTCTCTGCTTTCCCTCTGCTTTAAAGCAGCAGCCACATGCTCCAACTCTCCGGCATTGGCTTCCCTCTCAGCTTCCAACTGTTGGGCAATTTCCTTCTGCCTTTGCAAGAAATGGTCTTTCTCCTGGAAAATTTTCCTCTTCTCTACTTCCTCTCCCTCCCATTTCTGGAGTTTTTGGATTTGTTTTTTTAGGGTTTCCCCTTCATCTTTCCATCGCAAAGCCAATGTTAATTCTTTCAGGAGTTCACTCTGCCTCCTAAGCTCTTGTTCTCTCTCTATCAGAATCTTCTTTAAATATTTGACTCTGTCTGTCTGATACTTGATCTCTTTATCCTTCTTTGTCAGAGTCTGCTGAACATGCTGGAGATCCTCCCGAAGAGCTCTTGTTTCATCTTCTAACTGCTTTTGCTCACTTTGAGCCTTGATCTCTCCTTCTTTCTCAGGGAAGGCTTCTTTCAGGAACTCTTGCTCTCCATCATGTCTAACCTCTTCATTTTTCTCAGTTAGCCTAAGCTGGAGATTCTGCAATGTCTTCAATTCTTCTTCCATGTGCTGGAGTTTTTGCTTAAGAGCATCATTGTCTTCATCCTTCTTCCTCATCACTTCCTCAAGCAGAGCCACTTGCTTCTGGCATGATGTTAGTGCTACTTTCATGCTTTCTTCACGAAGCTGGAATGTGTTCATTTGCTCTGTCTGCTTGAGGAACTCCAAATGGTTCTTCTGCAACATCTGGCTTGCTTTGTTTAGATCCTGCTCTAGACTTTTGGCCTGCTTGCCTGCCACCTCCTTCTGCTCTCGAAGGTCCTGGACACGCTCTTGCAAGGACACTATCTCTTGATCTCTAGTTTCAAGAGAAGATTCAGCGTCTTCTAATTTTTGCAGTATGGCTTTAGTCTGCACCGCTGTCTCTTCCTTCTGCTGTTGAAGTTTTGTGATGGCATCCTCCAGAACACAAATCTTTTCCTCTCTTTCTTTCAGAGTCAGTGTTGTTGCATGGAAATTTCTTCGTTCAGCTTCATGCTTTTCCTCCTTTTCATTGCATGCCTCACATTGTTTTCTAAGGGACAAAATTTCCTGCTCTTTTTCCTTTAGTTCCACTTGAAGAAGCTGCAGAATTTGCTTCTGCTGTTCAGAGTCTTGCTTTTGTTTTTGGAAGGTCTCAATCAGTTCCTTCTGAGATTCAATCATTAAATCTTTTTCTTTCAGTATTGTCCTAGAGTATTCTAAGTCCCTGTGCAAGACATTCATCTGTTCTTCTGTTTTTTCCTGATAGCTCCTTGTTTGTTGCTTTTGGATGTCCATAAGTCTGTCTTTTTCTTTTAAGATTGCTAAGGTCTGCTCCAGTTGGTCACGGACAGTCTTTAACTGCATTTCCATGACTTCTTCAATTTCCTGCATTTGCTTTTGTTGTGACTCAAGCTCTTGATCTTTCTTAGATAAACAAAGTGTCATGATTTCTACTTTACCAAGAAGCTCTTGCAGATGCCCATCTTGCTGTTCCTTGTGCTGCTGCAAGAGCTGTAACTCTTCCCTTTGAGTGTTGCACTTACTCTCTCTGTCCTTAAGAACAGTCTTTAGGTGTTCAAGGCTAGCATTTAGAGATTTCACATCTTCTCTCTCCTTTTCCAGTTCTTGAATCTGCTGAGTCAGAGAAAGAAGCTCCAACTTTTTCTCCTTCAGGTTTCCTTTCATATCATCAAGATCCACAAGCAAATTTCTGACTTGTATTGCACCATGCTGTTCTAGAATCATTATTTTCTCCTCCTGGAATTTGATCTCCAGGTGTCTCTCCTCCAGCTCTTTGCTCACCCTACTGACAGCAGAGTTCTGCAATTCTAACTGCTTCTCCAGCTCCCTTATCAGTTTTTGCTGGGATCTGATCTCCTGGTCCTTCTCTTCCAGCTCTTGGCTCATTTTACTTAAAACAATCCTTTGCTTTTCTTGCTGCTTCTCCAGCTCCTGTATCTGTTCCTGTTGGGATTCTGTCTTCTGTTCTTTCTCTGTTATGTCCTTAATAACCTGATTAAGAGCAGTTTTGTGCATTTCTTTCTGCTTTTCCAACATTCTCATCTGCTCTTGGTACAACTTAATTTCTTCCTCCCTCTCTGACAGGACGGCAGTCACATGAGTGAGATGCTCCTGCAAAGCCTTGGTCTCTGCTACCTCTTTCTGAAGAATTTCCATTTTCTTCCCCTGGTTTTGCACTTCCTCATTTTTAATTTTTAACATGGACAGTGCAGTTTGGAGTTCTTGTTCAAGAGAGTGATTCTTGTCTATTGCTGTATTTGCTCGGGTTTCAGAGGCTGTGACTGATTCCTCCAGAAGTTTTATCTCACACTCTAGCTTTTCTTTATCTGCCTGCAGCCTATCCCATTCATGCTGCAAAACAGGGAGCAAAAGGGTCACTCATTCCCACTCTCAGTTTGCTTTTCATACCAGATCTGCACTCCTGCCACAGGGGCAGGCACGGGCTGCCCCTCTCTCTCTGCCTCTCGGGATGCTGCAGACCTTTGCTGGGCCCACCTTGATGCTGCATCTTTCCCAGCTCACTCAGCCCATCCCAGCTTCCTTTCTGCCCTTCCCTGACCTCTTGCAGCTCCACTCCCATCTTCCTTTGGGGAGGAGCTGCCACAACTGCAGCCAGGATTTCAAGTCCACACTAAGCAGGATTTAGGGAGTGCCATGAGGTTGTGCTCTCCATCAGGGAGGAAGGGAAGAGCAAACACCCCCAGCATTTCATTCCCTGGGGTTGGGCCAACAGGAGTGTGTTTTGACCTCTCCTGTGTAGAGTTCCCATGGCCCCATCCCCAAGAGCCCCACTGCCCTCTCTTGCAGCAGCCATGGCCAGATCAGTCTGTCATTCTCTGCTGCCACTCAGGACCAGTTCTGCCCTTGCAGGCACACGTCCTTATCTGGATCAGCACTTGGCTTTCCTCTCTTCTCTCCCCACTGGCTGCTGCTCTCAGATGGCCAAGGCCAAACACCTTTCTATTAACAGCAAACTTGGTCTCCTCATCCCTCCTTCCAGGTCCAGATATTTAGAAATATGAACATGGGTTTGGACAGGAAGAATTACCCAAATCATGCAATGTCATTAGAGACAGTGTGGACATGGAGAACTAAAGCTTCTAGGGCACAAAACTCCAGCATGGAGGAAAATCAGCAGCCTCAGCACTAACTGGCTTTGGCATGACTACAACACCTTTTCCCCCTAATTTGGAAAAATGAAATTAGAAAAGTTTGAACTGGAAAAAGGTGCTCTTAGAACTAGTAACACAAGATCGAAACATAGCCAGGACATGACTGTCAATCTCACCTGCACATCCTTCCTTTCCTTCTCCAGAGTCTCCAATTTCCTCTGCAGAGATGCCACCTCCTGACGAAGAGTCAGAGCCTCTTCCTTCAGGACAGTTTCTAGAGAGGTTTTCTGGTGTTCTGCTCTCCTCATTGCTGCAGGAGGGAAGGGGAAGGAGATGGGAAAAACCACAGTAAATGCAAACTGATGTGCATCATGCAGAGAAAACAGCACTGTCTTCTCTGCCTGCCTGTGTTTGCCAGGCCCTAAGCCCACAAGGGCACCAAAGTGACAGAAATGAGGGAAACTTGCAGGCAGAGAGAAAAGCAGGAATGAAAGGGGCAAGGTGCAGAGGAATAGGAAAGTCTCTTTGCTCTTGGGCTTGTGCAGAGAGAGCAATCCAAGAGAGACAAAGGAGCAGGAATGCCTGTGCAGCCCTGCTGCAGAGAGGCCAATAGCCTGGAGGCTGTGACAGGGCCTGGAGTTTGGGGGAATCGAGCTGAGGCATCCAGCTCCAGCTCCTCAGCACAGACAGGGCACCTGAAAGGCACCAGCTGTGCACGGGCTCAGCCACAGCACAGCCAGATGGCACTGCCAGCCAGGGCATCTTTCTGGAGAAAAAGCTTTCAGTGGCACTTGGATGGATAAATCTCCTGCTGGTTGTTTTTCCCCTCTGCAATCTCTGGGCACTCTTCCTCTGCATGGAATCATAGATCCCCGCTGGAGAGACAGGATTGGGCAGTGGGTGGAAGAGGACAAGCTGTACCTTGCTCACTTTCCTCCAACTCCTTCTGCAGCTCCTGATTGCGAGCCCTGAGATTGTCCATCTGAGCCTGCCCTGTGCCCAGCTCCAGCTCCAAAGCCTCTATCTTCTTCCTTGCATCATTCTGGAAGTGGTAAGAAGAGCAGAATCACTTGTCAGTGCCACTGCTAGCAGGTGACAAAGGGCTACAAACACTAAGCAGAAACAACCCAGATGGGAGAGGGCGGCTGGACCATACTGGTAGATGTGATTGTGATCCTCCTTCCTCCCCATGCCAGTGAGCCAAGCCCCCTACAAGGACTGACATCCATCCTGGCCTTGGCACTGTGCTTGTCCAGCAGCCCAGCAGCAAGGCAGGATTTCTGGGTGTACTGGGCACACATTACCAGATCTTTCTGGGAATGCTCCAGGTGCTGCTGCAGGTCTTGCAGAGCTGCTGCCACTCTGTCCACTGTGAGCTCTGCAGGGACATCCTCAGCCTGAGCAGCAGTTAGGCTCATGACATGACCCTCTTCTGAAAAGAGAAGACATTCTGTTTCACGATTTAATCCAATGGACTCCAACAAACAAGGCCTCTCTACCTAGGAAGTGCCTTTGTCACTGTTCTAGCGCTTGCCTTGCAGCAGGATGTGTGTCAAAGGCTGACATTATTATGATGACCACTAATGTCAGCACTGCCTCAAAGACAAGTGCATAGGCCCTGTGGCTTGACAGTAGTTGGGCCCTTCTCCCTTCTGACTCTGATCGTTTCTCTCCGTACAAACATGGACTTGTGTCTCTGCAGGGAAGTAAAGCTGCATCCCAAGGCCTGAGTCAGCCTAAACTGACAGGGTGAATGTGTCACACCAGAATGACCAGGAATCACCTCCTCACTCCACCTGCTCTCCCAGCCTCCCACACTTGCCTGAGCTCCAAGTGACCAAGTCTCTGCTGTCCCTGATCATGTGGTGGAGAACCAAGAGCAGTTTGTCCAGCTGGGATTGAGTTTCCTGATGGGCACCACTGGCTTGTTGACACTGTGTGGCCAAGGCCTCTGCTCTGTTCTCAGAGCTCTGGAGCCTCACTCGCAGCTCAGACATCTCAGTTTCCAGCACACGCACAGAGTCCTTCAGGCACCGTTCTCCTGCTCGGGACTCCTCCAGCTCCTGCAGCAGCTGCTGCTCTCGAGCTGCCTGGGTAGCCTCCATCTGCAGCACTGCGTCCTGCAGGGCCCGGATCTGGAAGATGGATGGACAGAGCCTCAGGGACAGGGCTGCTCCTGAGGCTGCACAGTGGGCAGCAGGGAGAGCAACAAAGGAGAAAGGACTTCAGGCTAAAAACACACAGGAAACAGAAGGCACAGAAGCAAGGATTGCACTGGAGACAAATGTAGAGAAAACAGGGAAAGGGAGGCAATGGGCATCCTTGAGGCTGCAGCTCTGAACACCGGCTGAACTGGCTGTGGTGGAAGTGCCCTCCCCAGCCTGCCATAGGCACGGCTGTGTCCCCACATTGCTCAGTGCCTGGCACAGGCACCAACTCTGTCTGGGACAACACTGCTAACAGAGGGACAGAGAAGCTCCAAAGGACTCTGCTGCTGCTTCTCCTCCCACATTTCCTGCTGGCAGCTGGCAGAGAATGGGGGAAAACATGGGCAGCAGGCACCAGATCCAGCCTCGGCCTCAGGTTGCAGCAGCAGCACAAGGCAGAACATGGTAGCAGTGGATGGTGCTGGGAGGGGAAAGAGGTTGGGGCCTCCAAGCCAAAGGTGGTGTTGTGTGTCCCTGGAGAAGAGGATGCCAGTGCACTGCTTACCTGGCTGTTGAGCTCCTGCAGTTCTCTTCTATGCTCTGAGTGGAGCTCCTCAGCCTGGTTAAGGGCAGAACGAAGCTGAGATGTCTGATTGCTCTGGGCCAGGTTGTTTTCTTCCAGAGTTCTGAGGCTCAGATCCTTTTCTTCCAGAGACAGAGTCAGCCTGTGGAACAAGACAATAGATGGCCATGAGAGACATTCGTATCCCTTGGGTCCCTCAGAGGGGGAGGTGGAGTTGACCACTATGTGAGGCAACACTTGGAATGTGTCAAGCTTTTTCCGGGGTAGATGATGCTTGAGTCCAGATCTTATGGGTCAGAATAAAAGGACAGGCAAGTAAGGGTGACACTGCTGTGGGTGTTTGCTAGAGGCCACCTGAACAGGAGAAGTAAATGAGGCCTTCTACAGGCAACATAAAGCAACCTCAAAGTCACAAAGGCCCTAGTTCTTGTGGGGGACTTTAGCTTCCCTGCCATCAACTAGAGAAGCAACACAGTGCAGGATGTTCCTGGAAAGCATTGATGACAACTTGCTGTGGAGGCAGTGGAGGATCTCACAACAGCATGCTGATCAACCTTATCCTAACAATCAGGGAAGGCCTTGCTGGAGATCTGAAGCTTGGGGTCAGCCTTGGCTGCACTGCCTATGAATGAGATTGTGGAGTTCAGCTGCGGGGGGGGAAAAAGCAGGGCAGCAAACAAGATTACAACAACAGACCTCATGAGAGGTAACTTTAGCCTCTCCAGGGATCTTCTTGAAAGAAGCACATGGGAACAGGCTCTGCAGGGTAAAGGGGTCCAAGCTGACATGCAAGGATCACTTCCTCCAGGCTCAACAATGCATCCTAGTGAGCAAGAAACCTGGCAAAGGGGGCAAGAGACCTGAGTGGATAAGCAAAGAACTCCTGTCATTCCCCAAGTGCAAGCAGGAAGTACACAGGAGATGGAAGCGGGGTCAGACCACTTGGAATGAATATAGAGAGATTGCTGGAGTAAGTAGAAATGAGAAAAAGAAGTCCAAGGACCACCGTGGAATTAAATCTGGGCAAGGATGTCAAGGACAACAAGAAGAGCTTTTTTAAATACATCAATAACAAAAGGAAAACCAAGGATGATGTGTGTCTGTTCCTAGATGGAGGGGAGACCGTGGTAACACAGTATGCAGAGAAGGCAGAGTTCCTGCCTTTCTTTGCATTGGTCTGTACTGCACAAGATCAGCACTCAGGGATCTCTGGCCCAAGACACCAGGCTAAAGGAATGTTGAAAGGAAGAGTATCCCTTGGCAAGAGTTTCCTTTCAAGGAGGACTTGGTTAGTGAGTGCCTGGGCAAACTCAACATCCACAAGTCCACAGGCCCTGACAGGACGTGTCCACGAGTGCTGAGGGAGCTTGTGGACACCAGAGCGAGGCCAATTCCCATTATCTTTGAAAGGTGATGGAGATCAGGAGACATTCCTGGGGGCTGGAAGAAAGCAAATGTCATCCTGGTCTTCAGAAAGGGCATGGAAGAGGACCCAGGGAACTACAGGCCTGTCAGGCTCTCCTCAATCCTTGGAAAGGTGATAGAGCACCTCATGCAGGAGTCCCCTCTACCCACATGGAAGGATGAGAAGGTGATCAGGAATGGCCAGCATGGATTCACGAAAAGTAAATCATACCTGACCAACCTGATTGCCTTCTACAATGAAACAACTACCTGGGTGGACAAAGGGAGAGCAGTGGATATTGTTTACCTTGATTTCAGCAAAGCTTTTGACAATGTTTTTAACATCCTCCTGGGGAAACTGAGGCAGTGGGGGCTGGAGGAGTGGACAATTAGCTGGAATGAGAACTGGCTGAACAGCAGAAGCCAGAGGGTTGTCGTCAGTGGCACAGGATCTCATTAGAGGCCTGTCATTAGTCGTGTCCCCCAGGGTTCACTCCTGGGGTGACACCATTGCTCACCATTGTTGAACTTGCTCATCAATGACGTGGATGAGGCAGTTGATGCCTCCCCATCAGGGTCACTGTGCATCCCCTCAGAAGGATCTCAGCAGGCTGGAGAGATGGGCAGAGAGGAACCTTCTGAAATTCAGCAAAGGCCAACGCAGGGTCCTGCACCTGGGGAGGAACAGCCCCAGGCACCGCACAGGATGGGGCCGACCTGCTGGGAAGCAGCTTTGTGGAGAAGGACCTGAGGGTCCTGGTGGACAAGAAAGTCTCCACTAGCCAGCAGTGTGTCCTTGTGGCCAAGGTGGCCACTGGAATCCTGGAGAGCACTGGGAAGAGCATTGTCAGCAGGTCAGAGAGGGGATGCAGCCCCTCTCCTCAGCCCTGTGAGGCACATCTGAGGTGCTGTGTCCAGCTCTGGCTCCTCAGCCCAGTAGGGACAGGGAGCTCCGGGAGCAGGGCCAGCAGAAGCTGCGGAGCTGATGAGGGATTGGAGCATCTCCATGCCCAGGAAAGGCTGAGGAGCCTGGGGCTGTTCAGCCTGGAGCCCCAGCTGAGAGGAGCCCTCAGCCCTGTGTGTCCCTGCCTGCAGGGAGGGCTCCGAGCAGGGCCCGGGCTCTGCTCCCTGGGGCCCAGCAATGGCACCAGAGGAACAGGCAGGATCTGATGCCCAGGAAGTTCCACCTGGACAGAAGCAAGAAATTCTTTGCTGTGCAGAGATCAAGCCCTGAACAGGCTGCCCAGGGAGGGTGTGGAGTCTCCCTCACCAGAGATATTCCAGAACCATCTGGATGCAATCCTGTTCCATGTGCTCTGGGATGACCCTGCTTGGCCAGGGAGGTGGGATCAGCTGAGCCACTGTGGTCCCTCGAACCTCACGCAATCTGTGATTATGTTCATCTGGCTTAGATAAAAAAATCTTGGGTTTAACAAAACTTATGTCAACAAAAAGCACCAGATGCCAGGCTGATCCA
>VWYP01008217.1:0-42340 GCA_013400435.1 Pycnonotus jocosus
TTATAACAAATATAAAAATTATAAAAATATCCTATGCATAAGGAGTCAGACCGTGAGTACCTTGAGCAATTAATATAAAGTCAACAAAAAGACACAATTTTCCAGACATGTATTATTTACAGCAGAAAAAACAATACATTTAAAACCACTTATTATTCCAGTTAATTAATGCATTTCTTTGTAAATTAGGAATATTTTTTGCAAGAAATACTTAACAAAAATCTACAACCACACAGAACTGTAGAGATTGAATTAGAACTGTTTAGCTAAGTAACATCCATCTGTGCAGTAAGCTTTATATCTGTTAGATAGTTGTGATGTGATATTGCAAAAAACCTCAATGATATGTAAAGGTAGCTCTGATAGTTTTTTACAGTTTTGAACACTGTAACCTACTTAGCTGTATAAATTTTTTTTGAGCTATTTACATAATAATTGTGCAGAATCCCTGCTGATGTTTTCTTGCCATTGCTATTGAGCTCATGTTTGAAGGGTTGTTCAGGTAAATCTTTCTGAGCTGGAAATTTGTCTGTAAAATACAGATCTCATCAGTAATTGTAAGATCATGTTTTTTGGGGGGTAAAATGAAAACAGAACGTGTTCCTGTGGTACTACTTTTTCATTTTTTTTAAGTCCAGGATAACAATCTTTTAAAAATCTAGCAAGTACATAAGCATGAAATTCGACAAATTCTGCTATTGTTGTTAGTAATGGTGTCCAATTAAGAGTGTAGAACTTTGAGACCTTAGAAGCCCTCAGGTTTGTTCTGTGACAAACATGAATTCATCTTGCCATGTTTCACATGCCAACAAACAATGAAAGCACATTGCAAATTCCACCCTCCCACCCAAGAGGTGGATGTGGGATGATTCAGGCTTGAAAACTATGTAGCAAAGTTATTTTTGTTGTGTTATACAAATGTAATTATAAATGCTGTTGGAACCACATAGATAATTGCACAAGAGACTGTAGTATTTTACATGACTCACTGGTTTAGACAGCACTTGTTCTGGGATGTGTGCATATTTCTGCTTGTTCAGTGAAAATAGTTTTATGAGGCTGCACAATTCACGTCACTCCTCTGAATCTCTTTTAAATCTCCCTATCCAAAGACCATAAACGCAATAAGTTCAAGGTTAACAACATCACAGAGAACTTTAAGGCCTACAGGGAAAAGAAAGGATCTCTAGTATCTTCTGTCAGAAGCAAGAGGAATAATCTTGACTTCTCTCTAGCCAGTTTAGATTTAATTTAATTTTATCGATGCAATTTGAATCTCATGATAAGTTTCATTCTATTTTGTGCTGATTTAAACTTTGAAATATGACAAACATTTCCAAGTTTCTATTATGGTAGCAATAGGTATTACTGTTTCTTATTAGAATACATAGTATTTCTTGACCTGTTGTGATTTTTTTGCTTTTTTTTCTTAATTATTTTTTTCTTTGATCATTTCCATTACCAGTAAATTCTACACTTCAGGTTTTTCAAATGCCACAGATAAAATCTATTCACATCAGTTATACCTCAAATCTTCAATCCTGGACAACCTGTGTTACAGGTAGCAAAGCTCTGGAAAAGAAAAAAAAAGTAATTGTTCCTTCTGCTAACTTTTCTTTTTTGCAAGTACATTATAGTCAGGAGAATGGCTTCTTTTGAGACTGTGATTATTGCAGATTGAAACTCTTTTAAGTGGAATGTGGTATGGCATATCCTGTGTAAAACTCCTTTTTACTGATCCAGTCTTCGAAATCAGAAAGATATCCTAAATCAGCTTCCCTTTAAATGAAAGGGATGGTCATGCTCCTCCTTTTATAGCAGCTCATTTAGTTCCCATCATGATGAAAGGCATCCATCTGTGAATCCTACATGGATCTCAGTTCCCTAAGTAACACAGATGTGAAAGAAGCAGAGGGAAATGGAAGATAATACTAAATTTGTGTTGTTTAGCATTAATGAGCTCCCTGTTGATCAGACTATTGTAGGTCATAATATAACTAACTTTCTTTTTGCACTGTTAGTCAGGCAATGCAGCAGTGAGCATCCTGAAAACTAGTGCTTCTGTCAGAGAGTGGGAATTTTCAATGTGAAATTATTAATTTCACTTCTGATTAAAACCAAAATAGAATCTAACATTTCTTAATTGCATATCATTCATTTTTCCCCTGAAAAACTAGGTGGCAGTGTTAGTTTCTTATTGTTTCATTACTGCAGATCATTTACTATATACACAGTCAAAAGAGGATTATCAATTTGTTTTTGCAATCTTTGTTTTGCAAACCAGTATTTTCCATCACATCTTCCAATTCAGATTCACTTCTGTTGTTCAATTGCTTGGTCAAATATTTGGGGTATTTCCAGAAGAATTTTGCTTGGTGCAATTCCAAATCTTTCATCTTTGGAAACATCAAACCTTTAGAACAAATCAACAACAGATTATATTGGTTGTACTAGCAGGGCAACTTAATGCTTTCTAATGCACTCTTCAAAACAGAAGTTGGAACCGTTTTGGAATACCTTAAAGCTAAGAAATAGAACAGTCATATTCAGAAACCCATCTTATGTTCCCATTGTTAATTAGAAAATGAAAAATGTGTAAAATAGGATACAAATTAAAATCCACACCTAAGTTTTTAACTTGGCAATGAATGGAAGGAGTCTGTTACATGTCTGGAATCCACATACATTTCATGCAGGTGAATATGAATATCTGACAAAAGCACCTGAACTCTGAAGAAGGACTGGACTGAAGGACGTCTGAAGGACTCAACATTGCCTGCAATGTTATACTTGGAAAGATTAAATATACAATTTGCACACCTCTCAACCCCCTGCCCCCCTCAAAAAAAAACCCCAAACAAACAAACAAAAAAACCCCAAACCAACAAACCAAACCCCCAAAAATAAAGTTGTGGAAAAAAGAGAAAGATACAACAAACTACAAAATGTCAAAAATATCAAGCAAGGTGCATAATGACATGTCATTTATTCCTCTATCAGTATTCCTATAGGGATTCCTGTATTGCTCCCAGGGAGGTATCTTGAACATCACTCTGCAAGATAATCCATGTGAAAATATCCAACACCCTTCTTGGGAATGACTGGGCAGAAATCAATTCAGGAAACTGCCAGCTAACATATCTGATTATTATTACCTTACTGTTTTTACTCCATTTGCTGCTTCATCTCCATGGTACATTTTTACTAATATCTAGATTGGGAACTATTTAGAACGCTAGTTTGCTTTTTGATTACTTGCCTTTACAGTGCCCAGTACAAGAGAGTTCTGATTTGTGATTGAGGTACAAATAAAAGAAAAATCAGAACTAGATAATAGTTCAATAAAATAAACCACTTGAACTTGCGTTCTCTAAAATTACCCAACTCCACTGAAATCAGTATGTGTAATTGTAGTTACTGTCCTAAGCATAAGTGGGAGTAAGATCTTTCCTAAGCTTGGGAGTAGAGATGGTAATTTTCAGGAAGTGGTAATTAATCTCATAACTCAATGATATCTGTAGCCAAGATTCAGAACTGAATTCTCTATCCAGCACCAGAACTGGTTTCTTATAGCATTTTCTTCCACGATGTGAATGAAATAATGAATTAGACTTTGCTGACTCTTTTTTAAGATTCCTGTCCCATTCCTGTAGTATGCTGAGAAACCTCTGCATGGCAACCCTGACCTCCAGCTAATAACTATCCACCCAAGTTTCAAAACTTGTCATGAGTTTGTTGACAGTGCATTCTATCCTGTTGCATAGATTACTGAACACATTAAACATGATAAGTATGAAGCCCAGAGGAATACCTTTTATACCTACCTTCCCACTAGATTTCAAAACGTTGAATGTTATCTTTCACATTTGGCAATCCAGCCAGCTCTATCCTCTGTTCACAGTGTTCATATCTTGTGCATATCTCCCCAGTTTAAATACAAGGATGATGTAGAAAATAAAATCACAAATCTTCCTAAAATTTAGGCAAACAACATCCATTGCTATCCTCTTTTTGCAACCAGTCCTTTAATCTTGAATAGCAATCAGGATAGTCAGTGACAATTTAGACTTACTAAAAGCTCCTGTTGACTGTTTCCAATCAACTTTTTCTTTCTTTCTTTCTTTTTTTCTTTTTTTTTTTTTTTTTCATAAGATGTTGAGAAAATATTTCTATTANAAGCTCCTGTTGACTGTTTCCAATCAACTTTTTCTTTCTTTCTTTCTTTTTTTCTTTTTTTTTTTTTTTTCCATAAGATGTGTAGAAATAATTTCCATGAGGACTTTCTTCATAATCTTTTAAATGACTGAGGTTGGGATGACTGCACATTAGTTGTTTTGTTCTTCTTTTTACCCCTTAACTCTTTCACAATCAATGGAAATTGAAGGAAAAAAACCTAAAAAATCTGTTTCTGTGTTGTAAGTCTAGAAGTCTAGTGTTGAGGAGTATAGCACTTGGCATGACTTGGGTCCTAGTTAGAACAGCTCCTGGCATAAGCCCACAGACTTTAATGGAAAGTAAGTAGAAGATTGAAGGTGATCGACCACTTGTCCCAAATGACAAGCTAGCTAATGGAAAAGGATAGCCAAGCGATAGAAACAACCTGCTCATAACCAAGAAGTGCAAAAGCATCAGACATTATGAGAAGCAGGTTGTGAGTGTCAACAACAGAGACAACAAATCTGGAGGTGACTTTTCCATACACAAGGACACATGAGAATACCGGGATAGAAAAGAGTTTCTGAAAAACTCTCTGTGGAAGGAAAGCCCACAGTCTTACACCAGAATACAAGAATATCTCTGTAAGTCACAGGGGATACCAGGAACAGAAAACAGCCCAATGGACCCTGTGGTCCTGCCCAGTGATTATGCTGAGTGTGGCTGGTACTGCAGCACTGACCTGTCCAAACTTTTTTCAGGACTGTGCTATCTCTCATGGAGGATAAGAAAAACACATAAGAAAATCTTGCATTAAGTTCCTTGACTCTTTTCCCTCCCTGCACCCTCTGCTTTGCTGCACAGAAAAGTAATATTTGTAAAATTCAATTTATCTGTGATTTAATTGCTTTGGTATCCAAGTCCATTTAGCTTCCATAATGTCATTTGGTCTCAAACCATGACAAGGAGAAATAAACACCTCCCACACTTCTATATGCAAAACCAGATCACGACAGCAGACTATAGCTATAATTTAACAATGTGGAATAGGCAGGAAAAGAAATCTAGCTGTACCTGCTCCAGTATGACTGGGGGTTTTTTTAAGATAAATTCAGGCTAAAACCAATCCATGTATCTTCCCTGTATTCTATTTCTGTATCATTTTTCTGTATGTCCATTGCATTACTAGTCAAAACAAAAAATTCTTTATCGGGCTACAGATGATTGGAAAAAGCTCTGCGAAAATTGTCTGATCCCTAAGTATTACCAAAGTACAACCACCTTCTAGTTCTAAAATGGATGGAACCAGCAATTAAGACAAATAAAACTGCTTTTGTCTTATTACACCAAATGTTTATTTTTTGTTTTAGCTACCCTGTATGCAAACTAAATGGTAGACAGCCTAATGTACCATACACAAATTACATTTCAACATTTGGGAGGGAAATAAAACTGTGTGAAACTAAGATGTTTTCTGTGCATGCTCCACAATATGGCTCCACAACCCCCTTCTCCCTAAAAGACAAAAATAATCCACTTTGTACTGGCTAACAATTTGCTTTCCAAATTGCAGTTAATACTTTCCTATATGCAAAGCAACATGATCTAATACCACAGCTGTCATTTAGATAAAGTCTTATTTCAACACTTAATTTTTTTGGTGTATGGATCATTTGTGAACATTTTAACATCTGTCAAAGTCAAATGAAACAGAAGGTAGATTGCAAGACTGGGTGTTTGCATCTTATTTAACCTTCCAGATCTACTTCCTGATTATCTCACTTCTCATAGATAAATTAGAAATATAAACTGGGCTTGCAGATTGGGGAGACACTGATCTCAGAGGCTCTTAATTATTTATTAATTTTAATTACAAATTCTGAAGCAAAATAACAACTTTAGAACTATGAGGGTTTTTTTCCACTAGAAAGTTCACAAAAATAAACTCACAGCAGATACTGGACCATCACTTTCATTTTTCTTACACCAGTCAAATTCTCTCTATAAACCTGTTCTTATTTCCTGGATCATGTTATCATTTCAGGTTTTAGTTTTTCTGGTTATTTAAACCATAATTAAAACAAGAAGACACTGCAGCTAAGACATTTGCAGATTATGAAATAACTGTGGAGAAGTGTTATTGTCCCATCCATATCAATGAACTCTGGTCTTGTTACCAAGTGGAAAACACAACCCCCCCCTCAAAAAAAAAAACCCAAAAAACAAAAAACCAATCAAACAGCCCCCATACACACTGTAATTTATGTCAAAGAACCTGAAAAAAAAAAAAAAGTACAAAGAAGATATTGAAAGTGTCTGTTCTGGTGGTTAGTGTGCTTGCTGACATTAGCACTGCATTTAGAAGGGGTTACATCTATTCCCTTCAGCAGAGAAGGACCAAGAGCAACAGGATCTGTTAGTTTGGACCACCCAACAAAACCAAAAAGTGAAGAAACTCATTTGTGATGTACTAACATCTTTGACAAACATGAGTCTGCTCAGCTCATAAGCCACCAAACAAAGCCCACCAAGGACAAACAAAACTCCTACAAAATCATAACTTGATATTTAATACCTCAGGGGTGGAAAATATTTTAAAATTGAAGATTACTGCTTTCCTGAGTCTCCTGATACTTGAATAGCATGAATAAGTGAGATACAATGTCAGAAAAGGTTGTGTAAGTATTGAATTTCCTTTGCAATTCTTACCTTGACACTGCATTTGATTTCTTTTCAAAGTTTTAAAAGATTTGCTTGGTGTGAGTAATTTCACTGTTTATTTGTTTTCAAGACAGTACAGAAAGTTGCAAGAGATTTTGATACTGAAAATCAGTCCTGTATACACACAAAAATAATTATATGTTCAAAAGCCTCTTCAACTAACCCAAACCAGCAGATCTTTTAAATTTTTCATAGTTCCTAGAAAAGAGAAAGAGCTGCTAACATTTATTATGTAGGTTTGGGGGTTTCTCGTGAGTAAAATGTAGTGTTTTCAGAAATGTGTTTTTTCATAGTTTTTGGCAGGAAATTCAGATTCTGGAAGAGAACCTATTCAATTTACTTAGTCATTTTACCCATAAGAAGTTAACACTTTAAAAGAACTTTAACTATCTCCTTCATCAGGGCTTTGGTGAAGGGTTTTAAAATTTTACAACATTTTAAATCATCTAGCTTCATACACAATATTGCTCAATTCTTTGTGTATAATGTGGTCACAGGGACAGGGCCATCCTGTGTATAACACCCTCAATGAAAAGAATAACAGGCTGCCTTCTTTGTTTGAAATTATGCTGGGAAAGAAAAAAATGACTCTTGATTGAAACTTTAAATACCTTTTAAAGAACTGCCAAAACACCAGTAACTTTTAAAGAGTTTCTAATCTGTTTTTAAGCTCACAGAATTTCACTATTTAAATGCTTGGTTAGCACGCCAAACAATACTCATTGTTTTATGCTGTAGTCCCCTTGTTAACTCTCCCCTTTTCAAGGAAATTCTTTAATTTGTTTTTACTGTCTTAAAAAGAAAAACAAAAACCAAAACCCAGTAAAACCACTTCTATACAGTGAGAGTATAACATTCAAAGAGTTTAACAGCACCTTGAGTCAGCTCCGTACAAATAGGTAAAAGAAGTCACAGACTATCCTTCACAAATAGTTTTTCTCTAGGTGACTCAGTGCATGCAATTGTCCTGCTGAGGATGCTCTGCAGATGCCGGTTGTAATACAGGCAAATAAACTTTAAATCCTGATCATGTGGGCCATTTTGAGACTTTCATAGCCTTGCCAACACATTCATACACATTTCATTGCAGTGTCTGTTTTTACACATACGTTAGTATCGTAATATTAATCCTATTTCACCTGGGGTATTTAATGGGATAAAAGATAAAAGAAGCAGCAAAGTATAACAGCTAGATAAAAACACTAGTGCACTTTGCAGATGGGTTATAAAATGTTCTCAGAGGATCCTGACTCAAAGCCACCATCTGTTTTTACAGAAGCTTAATAAGAACATACTACATAGTCACGTCAGGAATAAACCGCAAGACATCTTGCAAGTTTTCAGTGTTCAAAACAAAGTCACAGAGCACAGTTCATCTCTACTTAAAATTCACCAAGGAAACCCGGAGTAGTTAATATCTGTAAACTTGCAAATCATGTAAAAGGCAACATTTCAAGGTAAATTTTTCAAATTATGTGGGAAACATATCCAGATCACTCTAGTTATAAATAATACAATCTGTTATGATAGATGATGAAGCCCAAGGTTTGATTTCATTATATAAAATACAGAAAGCACAAACACTCTAATTTTTAACAAGGCTGTTATTCTGTCTCTGCATCAGCCAACCTTAGCTCAGTTCTACTGCCTGCTGTATGACATCATTCATCAGGCAACATTTGCTAGCATTCAAGGGTGCTGCCTACAAAGAGACAATATTTTTGTAAAAAATGCTATATTATTACTCTAAAATATTGCACTACTCTACAATACTTTCAACATAACACAAGGGTTGAATGATTCTCAGATGTTTATTTTCCCCCTTCATTTTATCTACTGGGAATACTTACTTTCTCCTATATATTTTTTTTTTCTACAAAGTAATGTAGCTTACAGGTAGTCCTACTAGCTATAGTGAGGCTGCACAATTTTTTTTCTCTGTTTTAATTAAAAAAAATGTTTAAAAAGGACAAGTAACTCTTAAGCAACAAAGGGAAGGTGTATTTAAAGCATATTAACTCTTCTTGAAAACAACACTTTGTGAACTGACCACAGGAAAAGCTTAACTGGTGTCACACTTGCGTTACAATTTTAAGTTGTTATTCGGTTGGAAAACAGCAACAACATGAAGTTCCTCAGGTCAGAAAGGGGGAAAAACTAAATAAAAGCCAGAAAGGACTATGACATTCAAGCAGATCATAATCATAAAACCGCCTGTGTTGGAAGGGAATTTAAAGATCATCTAGTTCCAACTGCCCTACTGTAGGCTGGGACACCTTTCACTGGACCAGGTTGCTCAGAGCCCCATCCAGCCTGGCCTTGAACACTGCCAGGGATGGGGCATCCCCAGCTTCTCTGGGCAACCTGTGCCAGGGCCTCTGCATGCAGGAGAGTGAAACAAGTACACAGCACGTTGAATGTTGCCTGAGTGTTTCTAACTGGAGATTCCTTCTTGTCATGTGTTGGTAGAAAGGAAAAGGGAAATCTCTTAGTTCTGAGAGAAATGAGGGGTGCAGAACAAATGAATGAAGGGGATTAATTATGACACGTGCCAGAAGAGTAAAAAAAGCAGGCTAAAAGGAAAGTGAGTCTGAAAGGAACCTTAAAAATTTATGTATTATTTTCTTTTTCTGAAATTATATTCCTACACCAGCTATCTATAGTCCATAAAGGTATTTTTGAAGCTTTTTAAAAATATCTCCAGTGCTGGGTGTTTCATAACCTAGCCAGACAACTTACTCTCTGCATTGTTACATTTAAAATCGGAAAATGTGCTCATTAATGTCAATTTTGTGTACATTGGGCTATATTTTGCGACCATTACTTTCTGTTCTATTCAAAATATACATTAAATATGATTTATTCCCTGTCTCTGTAGTTCCCTTTAACTCAATAAAACATAATTGGCAGGTCATTGGCATCATTGAAATCATTAAGGAAAATATGAAGTAACCTAGGTAATTAGCAATAATAGGAAGATTATACTTAGTCTTAAAAACATTAACATTTTCAAAAATATTGAAAATGTCAAGAAGTCTGAATTAATAACCAGTGCAAAGAAAGGATTCATAAATAAAGAAAAAGAAAGAAATTATCTGTGTCAAATGAGACTGGCAAGATGTATTTTATTGGTCTGAAGCAGGATTGTAGCACTGAGGATGACATGAAGCTCAGAGAAAAGTAAGTGACACAGAGAACAGGCCCATAAAGAAAAGATGATTGAAACAAGAGCTGCAGGAAAAAAAGGAAAGAAGAAATTAGTATTCAATCAGTTCTGAACAAGTTAAATTTAAACTGATAGCATGAAACAAGAATGGATGTCAGGGAGATGCTAAAGGAGAAAGAGAGTCCGAAAACTGAAAAATCTGTGTGAGATATTACTGTAGGAGTTGTAGTCAGAGACCTTGAAGAAGAATGAATCATTCTCAGAAAGCATCCAAAACATCTGAACATGTCAAAGTACAGAACCTTTCACATTCTTTCATTATCTGGTTACTATTTTTGAATGTATATTTTTGCTGAACAAATGGAGGAGCCTCTAATTTAATTAGTTTTATAATTCAGTATCTTTTCTTCTCAGTAAATCCACTGAAACAAGAGGTAGCTGTCTTATGAAAGTAAACTTGTGACTATTCATGTAGCACTTATTTATGATATGTAAAATAAAATCTTGTGTTTGTGGACTCCCAACATTTGCACTTTTTGCTGCAATGAGATTCTAGGTCTAATCACTAGAACAAATGACTATTCATCTACAAAGATCTTCAGTACAGACCACTTACTGTTTGTTCTTAGGCCTGGTTGCCAGGATAAAAAAGACGATTTTAAAATATAACTATTTTTTTTTCTAATAAAAACATATTCTGTTGAACAGCATTTCAAAAGAGTAAAATAATGAGTCTTCCTTATTTTTAAGCTCCTGCTGATTTTTTACCAAGCCTACTAATGTCTTTAAAATAAAGTAGATTAGTTCCTTATCTTGTAAAAAATTATATCTATCATTTAGAAATGCACCTGGTTTATCTCATATTTTGGCAACATGTAATGTACAGACTCTTCCTGCTTTTGGTGGCAACCTAACATTACCTACTGGTGATTGCTTACTTTTACAGTCAGATCATGATTGGAGAAGAGAGTCTGAGAAAATATAGCAGGATTTTTCATTAGCAAAAAAGTGAAAATTAACTTTTAATTGCAGGAACAGGACCTCTCAATAAACATATTTTTGCTTTCCTCATATCAGTTTACTGCTAGCATGATAAATGGTACAAATGTTGAGAGGGTTTTATCTATCTATCTATCTAGCTGTCTGTCTGTCTATCTACCATCTATCTAAATACACTTTGTCACTTAATGTTTTTAATAGAACCTAATTTTGAAGTTTGGTGTCAGCTCTTCCTCATGTCTATGTTATTCCAGTTAAGTGCATTGAACTCCTGCAGTTCTCCAATCATAAGAAAAAAAAAAACAAAAACTCCTGGAAGTTAGCTGGCCAAAAAGTGTAAAATAATACCTATAACACAATCATGAATTCTTTTTCTTGAGAGTGTAGTAATTTACCTAATAGCTATAATATATTTATAATATCTTACAAAACCTGTCAGTCAGTATTAGGCTGATGCAATATATATGGCCATGCAACGGGGATGGGTGATAGGAAGCAAATGAACATCAGAGACTGTTTTTTGGAATTCAGGTGTTACTCATTTTGTGTTTCATTTTAATAAGGAAGATGGAGATATTACATAAATATGCAGCTCTGCCTTCCTTTCAGAAGTCAGTTTATCTTGTTATTTTTCGGAATTCTTGGTAATAAATAGGGTTAATGTAGAATAAATTCTTTCTTTGAGTAGTGATGAGAAAAAAACTAGAAAACCAAACACAAACAAACAAACAAACAAAACCTCAAACCAAACCTAACCCAAAACAAAACAAAAACCACAAAAAACCCCGTAACAAACAAAACCCAGGAAATCTTGTAATGTGTGTGCAATCTTTACTTTTTCTTAGAATTTGAAGTTTCCAAGGAGAACCTCATATTCTAGCATCACTCCTGACATGTAGCATTTACTCCATCATCCTTACATTACTGAGGTGTCACAATGAAAAAAGGATACACTCTCTAAAATATATATGTTGGTATATTTTTTCTTTCTCAACTCAGCTGCTTACATAGGTGAGAAGGATGTTGTGTGTTAACTATTTTCTTTCATAACTGCAATACCTTAATAATTTGTATTCTCTTTTTTTCCCAAACANCACAATGAAAAAAGGATACTCTAAAAAATATGTGTTGGTATATATTTTCTTTCTCAACTCAGCTGCTTACATAGGTGAGAAGGATGTTGTGTGTTAACTATTTTCTTTCACAACTGCAATACCTTTATAATTTGTATTCTCTTTTTTTCCCAAACAGGTATATTTAGTAGAGCTTTTTGATCCACTTCTATGGGAATGTGTGAGCCTCAACTCTAGAAAAGGCACAATTCCATCTGTAAATATAGTGCTGATTAAATGTGCTTCTGATGTGGTGTATTTCCCTGATGCATGCTTGGTCTACCAGAACTTTTCTGTTAGGTTGTCTGAGAGTCACACCGAGAAATACAGAATTTGTGTTTACTTCATCAAAAACAATAATTCAGTAAAGCATAAGAGCAGAAATAACCGGTATATTCAGAAGAAAACCATGTGTCCTTCAGTACAAACAATTGCTTACAGACTTTGAAAATGCATATTACTGTCCAAAACAATCCACATATAACAGGTAGAATCACTTCTTTTTTTTTTTACCACAGAGTAAAATATCTATCACTTATATAATGTCCTGTCTGTGGGGAGGAACAAGTTGAATGTTTTCACAACTAAGTAAAAATATAAATACACTAGAGATATTATTTTATTTTTCAAGATGAGAAATTTTGGTCCCAAGGAACACATTTTCATGGGATATTGTGTGTCTTTCATTCTCCATTTTTAATACCACTTTTCATTTCTTCATTCAGTTGGAAGGAAAAAAAAAAAAAAAGGAAACCAACCCAAAAAGCCTATGCACCTCTTACTTTGAAGTGATGTCTACTTTAAAAGTTAAGTCACTGTAACTTAAGTGAATGTCATTATTTAAACAGTCATTCAAGCTGAAACTGTCCTTGGCAGCACTGTACAGGACAATCTTTCCATAAGAATAAACAATTCTCAAACAATTTCTCCGATGTATTAGGCACAAACATATTTTTTGTCAGCATGAAGCATGCATGTTTCTCTTCCAATTATTTTTATTCCTTTCACAAATGTTTATAAATGTTTATCAAGGACGAATCTGAGGAGTACAGAATTCTGTATCTGTATGAGTGCTCTCCTCTCTCTCTTCTACACTTTTTTAGCATAGTAAGTTGTTACCAGTATCTTTAACAACCTGAAGTCACATCTAGTTTCTCCCTGTTCCTCTAATGCCATACAAAAACTTTTAATGATTATAAAAACTTTTAACGATTATGGACTTTCAATAAGGGTATTTTACTGCTCTCAATGACAAAATTTGACAGGTGTGTCCTGCAAGCAGAATTAGAGAACTGTTTTTTACAAATGAAGAAACTGAGTAACAGTTATTCACTATGTTTTCCTCTGGCAGAAACATAGATGAAATGTGTTCAGGAAGCTTACCCCACTGTAATGTGGTTTTCATTCCATGCATCTTGCATGAGACCAGTTGCTGATAAATGCTGTATGCTGCAGCTCTTCAGCACTCAGGCCAAATATTGAGATACACATATAAAGTCTCCACAAAGTGCAAAGTGTGGCTTTTTCATTATTACATTTAGCTTTTAGCTTGGTCTTTTTTTTGTGTGATATGACCTGGTTCCTGCCCCTATTGCTAGAAGGAACCTCAGTTCCTGTCTGGCTGGATTGGAATTCTTTCCTGTAAACAGCAACCAGGGTGTTTGGGCCTGCCATCTATCTTAGTGCTACCCTTCAAAAGGGAAAGAGCAGGAAATAGATTGAATGTGTAGGTTATCTGGATGTGTTTTACATATACATAAGCAGAAAAGACAATCAACTGCTTACAAAATCCATCAAAATTATGAATTCTGGAATAATTTAAGTGAAATTGACAAAGGAGGAGAGATTAAATCGAAAAGCTTTCTATGAATAGATAAATATAGACAGATAAAACAGTAAAGGGATTAAAAAAATGAATCAACCTTGCTTCTAAGTTCTTTTGATCACCCAGAGGTAAAGGTAACTCTTTTAAACAGTGTTACTTATACAGAACTAAGGAACAAACATGATTAAAGAATATTTGCTAAAAAAAAATCAGATTTAGAGACCTTTATTTAAATTATTTTTATGAGACACAAGTTAACTCCTTATCCAACTTAAACTTTATGGCATGAATCATCTCCATGTGGTTAAAGAGCCAAATCAAAATTATTGTTTGCTTTCTTTAGCCTTTGCTCTCCTCACTATGTAATCTCCAATATATTTCCAGTCTGTGAACAGCTGTTTTGGAAAATAAAAATTGCTTTTTACACATGGCAAAATCTGTGACACTACGCTGAGCAAAAAAGGTCTAAGTCTTGCCCTTTCATGCATCTGTCAGAATAGCAAATTTTAAGAAGTATTCATAGAATCATATATATTTTATTTGCACATGCACGCATACACATGAACACATTGCAATAGAGAAGAAAAAAATGAACTGAACAGAATACTGCAAACCTAAGCGCTGGTATTTATAAAATACCATTATGAAAGTTGTTTAAGTACTTTTCATTTAATCTCCTTGTGCAAACATGTTATATTTTGTCTTTATTTGTGTCATCTGAATTGTTGCATTTATTCATAGTCAGCAGAAGGGAAATAAACAACACTTAGATACCGAACAACTATATTGTTCAATATATTTGCTGTCTTTTTTTTTTCTTCCCTGCCTTATTCATAGCTCACCATTTAAATTATTAGAAACTATTAAAGTGGTTTTGAAGACAAAATAAAAAGGTCAGGAGAAAAAAAAAATAAAACATAATGTAAACTCTAATTGTAGTAATCCTGGGAAGTTCAAATTTTATAACAAAGAACTGAGATATAGAGAGATTAGGATAAAAATTTTCAGCTTATTATAAGTGTCTAGTTTAAAATATTATTTTTAGAAGGCTTTAGCATTATTATTAGGAAATAATAGAAAATTTAATTGATATCTATTGCATAAGGGAACTCTCATCTTTTCAGAAAAGCTGATCCCAAATGTGACACCCATAAAATGAACAAACACATTAAAGCCATGTGTCATAAATAATGATGATGTCTCAACATCAAGCTACTCTGTAGAAGAACAACAAAATGACCTTAAATGTTTAACCTTGATTCACATCAGAATGAATACTAATCTAAGTAAAGTAAAGAATCTGTGAAAAATTATTCAATGACCATACATGAAAACTTAGACACAATGTCAATGATTCTGTGTTCATATTTCTATGTCTTCTAAAGTTTCCTTAGAAAGACAAGATTAAAAAAAATATGAAATTGAATTTCATGGAATTAGACAGAAACTCAGAATCCTTTTAAGTAGATATTCTTCTGCAAATTTATCTAATTGCTTTAACTTTGGTGTAATCTTCTTTCAGAAGTTCCTATGGTGATATATTCCATAGTTCTAGCAATGCAGAAGGATCAACATCTCTCAGGCTGTTTTGAAATAGTTTATTTCTTTCCCTACTTCATGAACAATAGTTTTCATACATTTCAAAATACATTATTAGTTTCTAGTTCACTTTTTTTGGTGTTACATAATTTTTTATAAACCCTTTCCATTTCCCACTTGCATTTTCTAGATTGAGGTGCCTCTATATATCAGTTATTCCTTATACAAAATATTTTTTTCCATAGTCTTGGGTGTTTATATTACTTTTCCAAGAATCTTATATAGTCCTTTCAAATGTTCCTTCAGACATGAGGACAAAAAATGGACGATTTAATACATAGCTGTGGTAGGAATTTTTAAAATGGTATTATAGTGTTTTCTTCAGTGTTCTATATTATAATTGAATATTGTAAGCTGTTTATCTCTTCAGTCACTTGCATCTTTACTGCTTTGAATATCCTTGAATATCTACAGAAAAAAATTCTGTCTTGTCATGAGGAAAGACATTAGGGGAACCTGTGGAACTTTAAAACATCTTTGGCTGGCAAGGTATGGCCGTCTCAATGTCAGGGTTCTCTGTCCTCACAATGTTTCTTGTTTCTCTCCTTCTAATGCTCAGTTTTCAAGGGATTATAAGGGTATAAATTGAGTATTAATAGCATAAGGAATAGCATTAATTCCCTGAAAATATGGTATTTGTGCTTGTTTTTAATACCATGAGTTTTTCTTCTAATTCCTATGGATATATGCGAATGCTTGAGAGTGTTGCTCTCATAGGGACCTCTGTATATGTCCAATATCTAATCCCATTCCTTGTTTATTTGTTTGTTTTATTGCAATATCTATCCAACACTAACTATTACATGTATTTTAAGAATAACAAGAAAGGAAGAATAAATCTGGGACTCCTTTTTGAAAGGCTTTTTTTCCTTGCGTGTCTGATGGCCAAGGCTCTCAATTTTTCAAGCGTGACTGAAGTTCTCTGAAATATATTTACTTATGTTACACATAAACCTCACAATTTAAAAAAAAAAGTATTTATATTCTTTTCTAATAAGACTTTTAAGCTAAAACACCATATGACTACCAAATTCTATCTGTGAGAAAGCATTTCTCTGACCTTCCACTGAAAATGCTTTCAATAGTGTTTGTTGAAAGAAGATAGAGATATTTATCTATTATGGAAGAACAAAACCATTCAGGGGATCAGTAAGGAAAAGAAAGCATTTGTGATGTACTTGGCAAAAACCGGACAAGTATAGAAAATGCACCCCACTTCTCCCAAATGGTAGAAGAGTTTAACTCTTTTTAGATCCATTTTTACTCTTAAAGTTTTTTTCCTTGTATTTTCCAATGTTCATAATTTTCTTGATGAACTGAAGTTTTTTTATACTTTTTCTTTTTTTTTTTTTTTAGTGGCCAAATATAGTTGATGATTTTCATTTATTCTGAAACTCACAAACTAAAAGTTCTCTAAACTTCAAGAACAGATTGAAGAACCTCTAGATTTTTAGCAGAGTTCACAGTGTTGCACTGTTGAAAGTGACATACTTCTAAGGAAGTTTCCAAGTAATTTTAATTACCGGGGACCTGATCCTTCTTGTAAGGTGAATGGGGAATTCAGACAGACATTTCCACTGTATTCAAATTTGGAAGTCCTAGAGGAAAATTCTTCAACTTTTTGATTTCCTGAGGGATGGAAGATGAATAAAATTTACCATATGTGGAATCCTGACCTGGTCAAAAGAAAGATTTCTGTGAAAGTCCCAATCAGGCAAGGACAAATGATGTTTCCAGTTTTTCTGTAGGACAAGGACAGAACCTTCTGGCTCCTCTGATTACGTGTGATTTAGCCTGGGCTTCATTCCATATTTATTTCTTGAACTGCTCCTATTGATTACAAAGGCAATCTGCTAAGTCTCAGTCTTTTTTTCAGGGAGAAAGTAGAGACTGATGATGGTGAAAAAGTATTGTAAGTGACAGGCAGAGGGAAAAGTCATGCATTTTAAACTTGGCAAAAGACAAATGGATATGAATTCGAGAAAAATATTTAAAGTAAGCCTGAACCCCAGAGATTCAGATAGCTAAATGTATATACCCACCATTATAAGAATCTATGTAACAGCTGAGTGTCTAAACTCATCCTAGTCAAAAAACATCCATTCAGCACAGCTAATGATTTCCAGATGTATTGATCACATCCTAGAACAGACATCTACATTTGGTGAGCTGAATTGCTCTCTAGAGTGAGAGTATCAACTGGAAGAAAGCTTCAGTTACCTAAACATTAGACATTTAGTGTTATTTTGAAATGTCCTGGAATATCTCACCTCATTAGAAAATGCTGACACACATATAACATAAATGTTGCTCTGCAGTGTTGTGTCAAGCCTTGGCAGCTATTTGCAATATTTCACATATCAAGAAGAGTCTAAAATTCCAATTTATGTTTGTAATTGTGTTTAGGTGTTTGAATCTCAGGCTGAATCCTATTTCTATGTTTTAATTCAGCTGTACATGAGTAATTGTCTAGTGTCCTTTGAGTTGTTCTTGTGACAATGCCACCTAAATTTCCTGTCACACACCTCTATAATATGTTTCAGATGCATAAGGCTGAACATCCTCAACATCCTTGAACATCCCGGAGTATTTCAAATGAAGATATAACTTTAAGCAAGATGCAAGTCTGGGTGAGCAAATCTGTGTAATTCCTCTGCCTATGTGAACTAGTCAGGAGGTCAGGACTTTCAAAGGAAAAGGATGGATTTCTGTCATGAGGAAACAGCTGTAAAAGGTTTTTTTTTTTAATTTTATTTTGGTCTTTTAATTTTCTACGGACATATTTATTAAATATGGAATTTAAACTCTTTGTTACCCATCACATTATAATGTGGCTATTTGTTGTGACAAGCTAAAGAAAAACAAATTGGAGTACAGACCAAGGTGAAAAAATACCTTTTAAACACATCAGAAGTTGATATAACCCTTTGAAGCACCAGGTTTACAAATTATTTGTGATACCATTAAACTTTCACAATGTATCTAAGTAAATGGTTTTTTGAAGTCATCTCTCTTGCTTCTTCATAATCAAGGAAACAATCAAAACACTAACATCCAAATCTAAAGTAAGTATTAACCTGTGACTTTTATTTTTTTTTAATACCTCTCTTCAGCTAAAAGCTTTAATTTTCTCACCTTTCAAACACATTGCAAATTTGAGGTATTTGCTTGTAGAAGTCAAATGAGTACATACTGAATTCAAGCCCTGGAGATGTGTACTTTTCATTTTAACAAAATCATTTTTCTTCAGGGTGTCTAAGATCTGTAAATTAATTCAGAGAACCAGAAGGGGAATTCTTTTTACATTTCTACACTTCTATCCAACTCAAGGCTTTACTCTAATGCAATTTAACATTTGTGAACACTAATAATAAAGGTTATATCTTCAATATATATTTTTATTATAGAGAAAATAATTCTTGGTTGACAGAGTGTTATCCAGTAAAGACTGTGCTATTTTGCAAGGATTCTTAGGTATTATTTGAAATACTTTGAATTACATTAAAATAAAGACTTTGTTCTTTTGAAAAAAAATAATAAATGTTATGTTTTTGTGAGCCTTATTAAGGTTGTTCTGGAACAGGTATATGTCTATACATGAAAAGTTATAATTTTCGGTGTTGAACACTTGTATTATGGAAAATGACCTTCATTTTCTCCAAAAGAAAATTTAAAAATCTGTCTTCTCATCCAGTGAGCCCAAAGTCTCAGAGCAAAAAGCGTTTATTTTCTTGTTTCTTATAATTAAATATGTGACATGGAATTAAAAACAGAAAATTAGTCCAGACTATTAGTTAACATATATATCAGGTATAAATATTGCTTCTACAGTGTTTTAGTTATCTATACACTGCTTTCTCATTCTTGAGTGAAAAACTGAAAAATTGAATGCTTAAAGGCTACTATTAGTTAAAAAAAAAAAAAAAAAACCACACCCAAAAAAACCCAACAACAACAAAAAACAAGCATCTGCCTTAAAGGAAAGATGGAAGAAACTATAAAGCTCAGTTCATTTTAGTAATTCTTTTGTTAACATTTTTTTTTTCTACTTTGTGTCTTGAGTACATCCAAAAATTTAATTTAAAGCTTCATAAACAGCTTGGGTACTGCCAGTGCTGCCTGCAAACTGGAAGAAACGTATTACATAGCATAATTAACTTAAAACAAATGAAACACAATTGGATTTGCCTTATTGAGTTTACATAAAGTAGTTAAATTTACCTAAATCTTTGTAATTACAATATGGCACATTTTGAAGTACAGAAATTAAATCTGCTTCACAGATGCCATTTATTTTAGATTTTGAATATTTATCACTAAATCTGTTCTTTTGAACTATTTTTTTTTTTTAACAAAGTTGATTACATGCAGTGGAAGTCAATTAATGAATAATAGCCATTTCAAACAGATTCAAATAGAGAAATACTTCTGTAAATTGGCCATTTGATACTGAAATTAAATAAAGTAATCAAATAGCCTGACTCAGCCAGGTAGTAGGATGATTGTATTTGAAAGACTAAGCAGATGCTCATAAAAACTAACACTGATTATCAGCTTCCTAATTAAAATGTATTTGTTCACTGCATTGATGGATACATCTCAAACAGAGATGTATGGATACATCTTGGTCCAGTAATATGAATTTGATATTCCTATTCATAGCTGTTGATTATAACCTTGTAAATGTTAAAAAGGGATACTCATTATATATTGATCAAACAAAAGACCCAAGAATCCTTATTACTCTATAGGTAGTATATTGCAAAGCATGCCATGTATGCCTGAGCAGCTATGCTAAACTGAACCTATGTAAAATTCAACCCTCATTCATCCCCCATGTTAAGCATTATATCTCAAAACTTGTTCACATAGTCAGAAATGTTTTATGTTCTGCTCTATTATTCGGCTTCTTTCTTTCATTTTTTCCTTTTTTTAATGTAGATTTCGCTTTGTGACTTTTCCTGAAATCAAAAGTCCAATTTTCAGTGTCTTCTGAGAGAAGGTCCTTCTATCCTCTAAGTTTAGAATCCTATTCCATACTGAGCTTTACTTGCCAATGCAAAAAAATGAAAAAAAATCACCTTTTTAAGTTTAAGAACATGGATTGTTTGGGAGGCTGTAGCTGGAAAGTAAAGTATTTTTGAGAGCTAAAATGTTTCCTGAATATGCAACATCACCTGAACATTAATAGTAAGTAAATTATGTACACTGAACTCTACAAGACTATGCACAACCTTTCTAGATGAAAAGGTTCACCTGGGTAAATCACGTAATGAATCATTTGGGTTTTAAGCTATTACTTACGCTTGGATTACATTCTTCTGATTGCCTACATTTGAGATCTAACCTTTACCATATTGCTTTTAGGCATTTAGTATTTATTCACCTGTAAATACTGAGAAAATTGATTTATTATAAATGAACACCTGTTCTTCTGTTACAGTTAAAATATGTTTGGATTAGCATTGGATTTGGATTTTGCCAGCGGCTGATTAATTATCTCATTCGAAGTCCAACTACAGGATCTCAAAACTTATTATTACTAATCAGCACTTTCACACAAAATTTAGTAGGAGATTATTTCATTGGCTGGAACACTTTGCAAGTCTTGAGTTTTATGAAATATATTTATTGTTGGCTGTTGCCATACAGGCAAAGCTTTGGGAAGGTAAAAACAGGAGTAGTATGGACAGCTGTGAGAAAACATCTGGTTCATTGAAATGTCTAACACAAAGGCAAAAATATAGCTGACAAAGATAAGATTTAAGGAATGGTGTTAACTATTGGACCTCTATTTCACACAGCGAGAATTTTGTACTTGCATTGTACTCAAAATGTAAAATCTGACCTTCCTGAGCCAAAACATTATATAAAATTAGTTTGATTTGTAAATTTATGTTTGCTTAGAAATGCACAACTCTTACATTTCATTGTTGTTGCCAACAGCACCAAGATTTAAAAGATTGTCTTGTGAAAAGAGAGTACTACTGTGCAGATAAAAGAAAGCAAAACTAGATCTTGCCAGAAAACCAGAATTGGCAGAGATCCTCTAAAGCTTTATAACAGGTCACTCTGAAAATTGAATAGAGATCATACTGTGGCACTCCAAAAGCATTCTTGAATCTTATTCAAGGAGATTTGTACATTAGCAAGAATTCTGATGGCCTTACCTTGACCTTATTCTCCCCCTCTTTCTCATTTAAAGTAAGACTCCAGCACAAAATGTCCCACTGAGTTTGAATCACAGTAGTCAATGCCAGGCATGCTGAAAAAATAGAGGGAGACAGTATCCTCTCTTGGTGTATCAAAAAGGGAACATTGCAAGGCCTTTGTAGTCAGAGTATCAGTGCTATTACTGTAATGCAGTTATCACAGAGCTTGGTGCAATGTCATGGAGACACCGTCACAGATGGGGTCAGGATGGAAATTGGAGACCAAAATTCTGCTTTCACCTCTGTTCTATCATCAGCCAGGCTTGTTTGTATAAGGAGCACATCTGCCCAAAGCTGTTTGCTGATATTGTTGAAGCCCACACTGAAAACACAACATTAACTGCCTTTCTTTGGATTGAAGCTTGATTATAATGAAACAAGGGTAGGCGCATGAACTAAAACCAATCAAAAATTAGCTAATAAACTTGCCTGGAATAGTGTCTATGTTCAATTGTGTTACACAGTGCTTCATGATATTAAAAAACACAGAAAACTAGCCAGTCAAAATTTTTAATTAGTTGTATATTAAAAAAAAAAAAATTCATTAGAACAAACACATTTGTCTTTTCATTTTCCCAAAGAGGATTGAGCTCTTATTTACTTTATTTATTTATTTTCTTATAATGTGTCACATATCATTAAAAGTAGTTTGTGTGCTATTAAAAAAACCAGAAAATCAACCACCACAGGGCTACATATAAACATGTGAATTAATATAGAATTCTCAGATCCTTTTTCATTGTTCTGATTATCACCAGCTAACTCGATGCATCATCCATAAGCACAAAGCTTTGTGTTATCCTCTCCCTTCAAAAGCTTAAATACCCAGATTGCCTGTAAACTTGATGTGTCTTGCAAATAATCTTTGTAAATGATTTATATTTAAAATCTTTGACAGTCTATTCAAGAACTAGGAACAGAAGCTAGAAATTTTAAGTGTATCAGACAAAAAGTGTTAGAAGTTTAACTGCAAATTTAAGTGCTAACCCTTTCTACTGCACTTGTGTTCAGAGCTATGGGCTCATATATCTTACTATTCCATTTAATTATGAATTCACAAAGGTTGTAAGTTGGCTAGTGTGTCATAGTTCTGGTGCTCTAGAAATGATTCCCAAATTATTTTTCTTTTTTTTCTTTTTTAAAGAATTTGGTTATCAAAGATATATGATGACCTATTATGACAGTGAATGAAGACTAAAAAGGCATTTTGCAGGACTGGGGACATTTATTATAACCAATTTTTAAATTATATCTGGAATTATTTTCACATAAGGATGTTCACTGTATCTTTAAATGTTCAGTACTGATAATACAGGCAGACCTAATGATTTGTATCCCTTTAGGTTTACAGTCTTAGAATAACATGAATTTCAAGCAATCTTTGTCAAAGAAATACGCTGTTAGACAATCTAACTGCCATCAGAATGAAAAAAAAAAAAGAAGTAAACATGTGGATGTGCTGATACTGATTTCCCACAGCCTGATTCTTTATGGATGAACTACTTTTATTCCAGTCTGATTACTCTGTCATTCACTAGAGCCTATCTTGTCTGCTGCCGTCACGCTTGGTCTTTGACATTAACAATAAGATTAGCACCAGCTCTGACTGTCACACCAGTCAGAGCCCAGAAAGATACTGGACAGCTTGCTTTGGTACAATTAAAGTTAAAAACAGACCTTTAAGTCTGTTCCTCTAGGCAATGATTCTCAGCCTAGGCCTAGGGCAGAATATTGAATTCCATTTGCAAAGGGGAACATCAGGGGCTGTTTTGAAAGTGCAGAGCTTAAATCTCCAAGATATGTATATAAATTGCATGATTGATCTTATTATGTGACTTCTATGATTTACACATATGAAATGCACATTTTCTTTCAATCTAATTGTTGTCTTTCAATTTACCAGTGTGTAGTTCTCCCTTCTTATGATTCATATAAACACAAGATTATGCAGAATACTTTTGGAATTGCAAATTTTCATTTACTGTAGCATGACTATCAGTAAATGCCTTCAATTTCTTCCAAAATTTACACAGATATCTCCTTCAAGAAAGCAAAGCAAGGAATATGCAAATTCAGTAAAGGTAGAGGGCAGTAATGAATGCATCCTTAGATGTCTTGAGGAAGTTATGTGATGCTGAAAATAAAATAGCTAAGACAATTAGCTCTTAAACAAAGAGTACAAGTGGAAAACAAACTGTTAATCTCTACTGAATATCATAGTCTGAAAATTTGTTTAATTAAAACTCCTATTTCAGATGTTGCAAAATCTGATTTTCAAAATATTATGCATTGAAGTTTGGCATATGAAGCATTTAGTCTTTATCCAGTGAGAAAAAGACAAATTGAATGTTGCTTTTTAATGGTTCTAACTTTGTTGTTCTTGCTACTTAAATTAGAAACAACAAAATTAATTACTTGTGGCAGTGGATGCAGCTTAATAGATTTGAAATTCTAGACTTTTTATGACAAATTCTTCTTTGTGTTTTTTGTAGAACCCTCAGTTTTACACAACTATGAAAAACAAACACTATAATAGAAATGTTTAATACTAATAAATGAATGATCATGGAAAGAGAAAAAAACTGGCAGATTATATACAGGTTGCAGACACACATGCTCAGGATTCTTATGCCAGCAAGGGGAGTGCAGAGCGAGCTCACTGGATGTCAGGAGAGCAGGCTTTGGCCTCCTCAGGGATAAAGCCCTGGAGGAAAGAGGGGCCCAAGAAAGCTGGTTAATATTCAAAAATCACCTTGTCCAAGCTTAGGAGTGATGCATCCCAAAAAAGTTTAAATCATGCAAAAATGCTAAGAGGATTGCATGGAGAAACAAGGTGCTACTGGACAAATTCAAATACAAAAAGGAAGCCTACAGAGGATGGAAGTAAAGACTGGTAGCCTGAGAGGAATGCAAAGTAATTTTCTGAGGAACCAAGAGTAAGGTTAGCAAGGCCAAAACCCCAAATGAGACAAATCAGAGCCAAGCCTATAGCTGTCAGCAGCAGCCTGTAGGCCAAACGTGGAGCCCCTTTAGCTTTGGTTACAATGCACTATATAATTTTCTTTACTAAGCAGCATAATACATAAAAACCAATCAGTGTCATACACAAATACCTTTACCATTACTTCTAGCCTATCATAACTACTATCATTACCATATTATGTTACAGTTTAAGCTTAAAGTTGTTTCTCAGTTTTCTTGCACTGGAAAATTCTTAGACCTCTTTTCTACTTGGTAAAAACATGTTTTTGGTTGCCTATGGTATCTTCTGCTTTTCTGGAGACTTATTTCTGCTTGGTAAAAACATCTTTGTTTGCGGTCAATATATCCTTTGCTCTAGCCATAAAACTTCCTTCCAACTCTACTTAACCTTTGCTTTCTTAGTTGTCCACTGACAACTGCCTCAGTAATTCTAACTCTAGACATCCTTTATTCTTCTATATCAAAATTTGCTTCTATCTCTATTCCGCTTTCAGGTTCTACATTCAGAGAGCCTTCTGCTAAACTTACATATCTGTTAAACATTCATCTTCTCCAGCAGTCTTCTCCAGCAAGTGATCTGGTCACAAAACCCAAGTGCAGATGGCAAAGACAAGGACTGGGAAAATGAAGAACCTGTAGAAGAACATCAGATTTGAGATGTTTATTTAAGGAACCTGAAGGTGCACAAGTTCAGGAGACCTGTTCACATGCATCCATATCTGGGCAGTGCCAAAAGAACTGTGACCAGCTGGTAGAGGAAGATCATTCTACCCCTCTACTCTACCCTTGTGAGACCCTACCTGGAGTATTGCACACAGCCCTGGAGGCCTCAGCACGAGGAAAACATGGACATGGTGAAGCAAGTCCAGAGGAGGCCACAAAGGTGATCAGAGGGCTGGAGCACCTCTCCTATGGAGACAGGCTGAGGAATTTGCTGTTGCTCATCCTGGAGGAATGAAGGCTCAGGAGACACCTTGTAGCAGTCTTCCAGTTCTTAAAGACAATCTCCTTTCTCAAAGTGGAGTTTCTAATGATGCCTGTGTGCCTTCTTTCAAGTTTTTGTGGCTAGTAATCAATAATCAATTTTTCAAACAGCATTTAAAAACTTAATATTATCTGACGGCTTACATTCTAAAGAGATGTATCTGAGTGATCCAAAGGGCCTCTCATGGCACAGAAAATTTATTTTTAAAAATACTTCACTTTGCCAAGTTTCCTGTCATTTTGTTTTAAAAATGTCCAAAACTTACAGATTTCTACCTTTTATCTCTTCATCTTCAAATGAAAATTCTCAAAGCTGAAAACTTACAGTCTCTATAACCTAAAGATTAAAGAAATCTTTTTGATTCCTTAGAAAAAATATATCTTGTGCAGAAAGCTAGAAATATATCATCAATCTTCTAACTATAAATATTGATGGAGTGAGGTTAGCTTGAATAAAGAAAATAAAATTTTAATCCCATTTTTTAAAACATTAAAAAGTTCAAGAAAATTTAAAAACCATCTTTAATCTTCAAATAAATTGCCACCAGTGTCATTTCTGAATATCTTTTTAACTTATTTGACTTTATTGTCATTTTTCCCCATTCAAACCAAAGGATTGTTATTTATTGAGATAGTCAACATACTAATTTATTGCTTTTATATCTTGCTGCTGCATCTGTATCTACTTCTGCTGTTTCTAGAATAAAAATAAGTAGAGATAGTAAGTTTTCTTTTTTAAAATAGAATAAAATAAACAAGAGCAGACAGTAGCACACAAGAAGTTACACAAAGAGAGACATCTTCCTAGTGCTTTCAAATAAAGGTTTAGAGATTTCCAGAAATAGTTTTCCTCAACAGGTTAAAATGCTTTCCTCATTAATAGGAAAAATGTTAGCATTTGGCTACAAAATGAACCCTCGAGCTTGACTCAGTGTGATGTGCTAAGAGTTTGGAATAATTATATTTCATGGAGAGATTTTTCTGAAAGCTATAGACTTTCAAATCCCACAAGTGATACCTCATTTATAATCTGATATTCTCTAATTATAGTATAACTTGTCTTAAGAAACTTAACCTTCCTGAGGCAGAGAAACTAGGTTTTAAAAGAAAAAGAAAAGGAATTTGGTCTTTCAGAATTTAAAAAAAAAAAAATCAATATTGAAGGTTTTTCAAAATAAATGAAAGAATTGAAATTGGTATTTATTGATATTATATATCAAAAAATGAGACTCATGGAGGGCTTTTAAGTTAAGAAATTTAGCTCCATTTGTCTCCCATCTTATCAGCATGGTAAACACATGTGATGCCTGCATCATGTAATCATGCCTAGTTATCGTGATGATTTGTTGTGGATAATTAGCTACTATGGCTGAATCCTGATGCACCACTCTATTGTGACAGACTGTATTATATGAAATATGTAAATTTGTAGAGGAGATCACAATCCAGGCTCTATGTAACAGGGTTTAACTGTCAAAAAAATAATTTCATTTTGCTCTAAGGGCAGATCATTTGTACAATATATGAAAAGTTGAGTATGTTTCCCAGACATCTTTTGGAAAGATATTTCTTCACTTTTCCTTCAGAGATGTTCTCATTTAAAAAAATGAAATTATGATACTTTATTTCTTCCTCTTCATTCTTGAGAACTTGCTATTGCTGGCTGTACTGTAAGGCAACTAGAACTGCTAAACCTCCTAATTCCCCACCCAAGCCCTTTCTGCTCTGGAAGACCCAGAGCAACTTGCTCTAGCAGTGAATATGGTAATATTCTGAGCAGAAGGTGGCTTTAGACAATATCTAGAGGTCTGATTCAGACTAAATTTGTTTCTTATTTTGAGATCCAGTAAGTATTACAGCAATTGTTCTTTATATGTGTTGTGATTAATATAATTTTTCTGAAGTGATGAAATATTGGTAGCAGGAGAATGAAACCATTCTTCTCTTCTTCACAGATCCAAGTAGTGCAAGCTAAGACACCATGGTCATCCAAGTCTTGCTCTGTGATTAGTAAAGAGTGACAGGACATTATAAAGGATCTATCTACTTAATAAAGAAACTACATATGAAGATGAGGTCCCTATATCAAATTTTCTGTTTGGTGGTTTTCAAAATGGGACTGTTGCAAAGAGGAATAGATTGAGACAAAAATAGTTTCTGCTGAGATCTATTTTTCAATCTCTACCATAACTGCACTGAGGGGAAAAAAAGCCCAACTTATAAAGGCCTTGAAGCTATGAAGACCCCAGCTGCAATGGAGCATCACAGAGAAGCACTGAACTCCTAGTGTTTCTATGTGAGGGAAATTTGGTCTTTGTGTACACTAAGGTCCTAAATATACTGTCTACACTCGGAGGATTCTGCAATAGAAATTGAGTTTTCCTCCTTACTTTCTAATAGGGACCCCTTTTGTCCCCATTTCTCCAGATTCTTTCTATAAGGAAAATTTACTGTTTAGGTCAAAGAAACTATCTAGAATTATGAGAATACTCAGCAGGATATTTGCCAAAAAAAAATCTCAAGTTTCCTTTCTGACAGAATCATATATTTAGCAGATGGAAGAAATTCAGAAGATGTTTGCGTATACACATATGATGTTTTTTGAAGGACATAATGCTTTTTAATCAGCTTCTTGCAGTATGCTTTGAAAGTCAGTAATTTTGGAATACTTTGAATTAACAAAGGAAGTGGTTGGTACTTCCAATATGAGAATGTCTTCAAAAGCCAGGTCCTATTTTGTTGGCAACACTTACTTCCCTCTTAACAACTAGGTGTATCATAATATACCTAGTTGCTTTGTGAAGAAGGAATGGCAAATGTTGAGGCATAGATCAAGCAAACAATTATTGAATAAATGCAATTGATTAACTCTACAGAAGGTCACCAAGCATTTGTCAGTGCAGCATCTAAAAATCATATTCAACTGTTGCCTAAATTAAGCAGTTCCTTATATCTCATACAGCTTATGCAGTAATGGATGGGACAATGTAAAGGAAAACCTTCAGCAATGAATGGATATGTGCATTATTTTACCCAGCTAAAAGGAAGGGAAGACTAAGGGGGCAAGGAAAAATGTCAAATTGTAAATTATCACACCTTTAGAAGAAACAGCTTCCGAATAATTTCTTGAGTTCAGCATTCGAAACATTATATGGTGCTGGAAAATTGTGTGCATCAGTAGAATTATTAAATATATCTACAACACATGAATGCATAAAAATCAGAAATCATTCACTCTAGTGGAATTTATATACTGTGAACATTACTGTAATTAGTTTTCAGTTGACCATTTGTAGTCCATATTTTTTATTCTTAAAAATGCAATATATGTGGCAATCTACATTTCTAACGTACCATAAATAATAGCATACTTTAATTGACAAAGTACCACAGACACAAAATGTTAAATGTCTAATCAAAATTTTCTCATTTATTTTCAAGTGCTGTGTATTATATTTTGAAAAATTAAAAATTTTATGTAGGTTTGTATTCAGTAATTACTTAAGTAAATAGGATTCAACGTAACAAATGGTTGAATAAGAAAACAAAGAGAGAATCAAAATTTTATGTAAGATATCTGGGATTTTTTCTTAAATTAATAAAAAGTAATACTACCTTTGGGAAATAATAATAATAAAAAAAAAATCCAGTGGCAGAATTTGATCCTAAGAGACAAGTTTTCAAACATAGCTTTCAGGGTGTGGTTGCATGAAATTGTAAATACATCTGAATAAATAAGCAAGCTCAAATTTGAAGAGGCACAACTGGTATTGTGTTTATGGATGTAAAAGATTGAATGACATTTCATTCATGTCTTTTATTAAATCTGAGAATTATTAGATTGAATATCCACATTTAGCTATGCTTTCATCCTTTCAAAGCCAGATGTTTAGCAATGCCAGAGTAGGATTTATATAGCAGTAGTGATGAAGACTTTAATATGTTTATACAGAAAGATTCTCTAGTCTTGGCTATTCTTTATTCTGCCTCCAATGCTTTCCTGTACCAGGCCTTTCCAACAGAGTAGAATTATGGTAGTATAATTGCATTTTATAAAGGAGCAAGCTCTGTTAGACAGAACTATATCAAGCTAAGTGCATGTGTTTCTCCACCCTCTATTTTGCAAGAGTCCTTAAAGAATTCTAGGAGGCATAAGTCACCTTTCAAAAGTCATTACTAGTTTCTCCCCAATGTATTAGGTTTGTCTAGGTGGTTTATGACTCCTCCATTAATGAATTTGTTTTGTTTTGTTTTGTGTGAGAACATTTTTTCCAAACACCAGAATAAAGCATGTCAGGCAGTAATTTCTTGGATCATCTTTAGCACCTCTTTAAAAAGAAGTACAATGTTGTCAGCCCTCTCGCTCTCTGGTTTAATAGCTACTTAATGATAAAAGGTCTAATCCTGATTCCTTTGTCACTAGTTGAAGACTCATTAAATTTAGTGGGAGCAGAATACAATTTTAATTGCATATTTTTACTACCAGCACTGCTCATCTTTCCTTTGATTTCACTGGGATTCTTGGACAAATGTCATGGGTGATTGGTGGCTTATTTTAACTTAATTTCTCACATTGGAACATTTCCTTTGCTTACCTATTTGCATTTAGCTGCAGATAAAGTCTCATATTTCCAACTGTACTTGAGATAAATTATCTGGGCTCAACCTCTACAAGCTTTAGTTACAGAATGAATGATACTGTACTGTACTGTACTGATTGCTTGAAAAGGAAGGAAAATTTTCCCCAAATCATTAATTGATAGAATTCAACAAATTCAGTTCTTAATATTAGTGGATTTCAAACCTTGGAAATTTCCCTTTGTGTATTACAGAATATTTTTAAAGCTAAAATTAATCTTCTCATCACATGACATGTCTCACTGAGTCAAATATGTGTTACTAGGTGTTATGATCCAATTATAAGGGATGTCTGTGCCCAAACTAAGGTGCAAACAAGACCATATGCCAAACTCAATACTGTGGATTTTATTTATCAGTAAGTATGACAGAGAGAGATAAAAAGATATGGGAGGAGAGAGAGGAGAAAAGGAAGACAAAGAAAGAGAGAGTGAGATTATGCAAAAGATGTCACATCATGTGGATCCTTGCGGCATCCCCGTGGTCCTTCTTCACCCTGGTCTCAGTGTTGAGGTCTCAGAGTCGTTCTTCTGGAGATACTACTTCTATACAATCCAAATCCTGTATCCGTAGGACATAGATGCTATTCCCATAACTTGATGTGGGATGTGATGAACACTTGCTTCCTTTCCCTCAATTTGCCATGGTGGTAATTTTTCTGTCTAGATCTGCTTCACCAGGCCTGAAATTATCACCTTCCTGTTGTCATTATCTGCATTGACCACAAATTCTGTTGTGGTGGCTTATTTTATTGGAATTTCCTTCTTTGTCATTGCTTTGAGGCATGCAATTGTGTTCTTTACATCCTCATACCAAGTACTGGTTACACTGATACTGCTGAATATGCAAACTTCAGACAATAATAGGTAGATTCAAAATCAAACAGAAAAGTCTATTCTGTGTTCCCACTGCACAGTACTTGAGCTAAATCCCTTTTAGGCTTTGTGTCATTCCTTTTTTATTGCTAAGTGGTAGTTGCCATTCTGTACTTATGCAGGTGCTCTTGCAATTTTTTGTTTTACTTTTTGTCTTTATAAGTAATCTGAAGCTGATGCTCTAGCCCACATTATAGATGCATTTTTACCACAAGAATCTGTGAATACTTTTGTAAAATACGAAAATGTAGGGAACTCGACTCAGTGGCCTGTTGGATGTGAAGTGTCACCTGAATGAATCCAGGCTTTGTTTTGAAGTCAATGAGATGGTGGATACCAAACGAAAACTTCTAACTGAACCAGAATTCATTCAATGTTGTCAATCAAAAAATATATCTCATAGTGATGTGAAAACATTCTTCTTGACAGTGTTGACACAGCTTTTTTTGAGGAGTTAGATAGTGTTTACACCAGCAGATTTTTAAAGTTTGATTTGATTGAAAGTGTGCTAGATACAGTCCTGTGAAACTAGAAGTACAGAAGTTTTGTTTTTAAAGGAACCTGTCAAGTAATATATGCCTCATCCCTGAAAGTGAGCAAGGCAGTGGAAAGTGTTCCTGCCCATGGCAGGGGGTGGGAAATAGATGATTTTAAGGTTCTTTCAAATCCAAACAGTTCCATGGTATAGATGATCAGTTGCTGAAAGCAAACCCAGGTAGCAACAGTTAGAGTTATGTCACTGGAAAGGAACAAAGATGACATTGTGCTTGGCACTGGATCATGAAGTCATGCTGAAAGCCCTGTAAATATTGCCACCCTAAAGCCTTCCAGAACATGTCCAGCTTTGTCGGAACCCAGGGCATCTCTTTGGCTGCCCTGGGAGCTCGGGAAACCCTGACCAAACAGTCTGGGAACTGAACAAGAAGGATTGACCCCAGTACAGGGTGGTTACAGCCCTGTCCAGGGGGGTGAACAGGGGGGTTTGAGTTCCGTCCATGGGGGTCACAGACCATGACACAAGGCAGAGATGAATTACAAATCTCAAGAGTGTGAAACACAATAGTTTACTTATCACTGAGTGAGAAATGTGTAGTTTTAGGTTTGCATGATAGAAGTAGATGGAGACAAGATGGAGATTTTAGGGCGGTTCCTAAGGCTTTTCTTCTTCTTCTTCACCTCCATTTTCTGCTGTGACGTTGGCACAATGTGGCTTGGGGAGATTGGACCAAGTGGACATGATCTGTTTGATGTGGATGGTGGACATTGGTAGGAAATGGTAAACAATATGTTCATAATAATCTGTATAAAAGGGGACAAGCTTTTGGGGGACAGAGAGTTCCCTGATGGCCGGTGTTCAGAGCAGTCCTCGCTGAGGACAGAGTGAACTATGAGATAAGAAGAAAGAATAAACACCATGATAGACCTTGGAGAAAAAACTGAACCTTGAAGCCTTTGTCTCTTTCTTGCGTCTGCCCCGAAACATCCAGGAGGGCAAAAAGACTCTAACCACCAGAATATCAGAAATCGTAATCCGATACAGCTTCATCACCAAGAAATTTTCTGTTAAGATACCAATTTCACAATCATCTACTCACAAATTATTAGATAATCACATAAACATAATAACAGCAACAACAGTAATAATCACCAAGCAGAATGATTAGCATCTGGCCAAATCCAGCACCAACATTTTAGAAGACCCAATGAAAATATTTAGGAACTAGAGAAATAAAACAAAACAAAATGAAGAGCTACTAAGACCAGAATCTACAAAAATTGCTATTCTTTATATATTTTAGGCGTACTTAAGATTAATGTGGACATTAAGTCTTACTGATATGATGTAGATAGACAGTTATTTCCATATGTTTTTATATTAAAACTGTAGAACCTGAGATAACGTTACTTTAGGGTTTTTTTTTGAATTAAACAGCCTAAATAGGTAGAGGTGTAGGTACTTTTCCAAGTCTCACAGATTTACTTTACAACTCTGAGCAGCATACAGAGGATAATACTACATAGTCCTTGCTGATGAACTTAAAAATCAACTTCTTAGAAGGCTTTAAAAGTGCTTCTCAGGCAAGTGGCTACTCCTGGGAGTTCATTCCTTTATCTCACTTAGTCTCATCTTTCCTTTGAAAAATGGAAGCAGTAATACTGCTGTGAACAATAAAATCCTCAAAGAAACATTTGGGAGTTTCCAGACAGTATTTTAAGTTAGCATTTACGTCAAAGACAGATGGTTATTTTGTTTGGTTTTATGCATATTTAAACAGAAAGACTGGTTTTACGTTGATCTCTTAAAATTTAAAAGTGGATAGACCTGGTGCATACACCTTACTGAAGAAATAACAAATTGTCTAATAAGCAGAGGGCACTGTACTGTCACTGTAGAGCCTTTCATCTGTGCAGGTGTGAATACATGTGCAAAATTTTTAAGCCACCTTCTAGGAAAAATATTGAGGAAGAAAAAAATATGTAGTGGCCTTGTATGTTTTTAAAGGAAGATAAGGAAGTGGCATGGAAAGTGTGAAGGCATGAAATCAAAGTTAAAAGCTGTGTAATTGTAACAATATTAGCAGTTGGCAACAGCTTAATAATGTATGTAAGTGAAAAGGTAGAAAATATGAGGAGAACTAGGAATGATAATCTTGTAAGTAGCTACTTCTGACAAAATTCTTTTAAAAATAATGTCTATTCATAAACTGTATGCTTTGTGCTACTTTCAAGTAAATATTAAAAATTCACCTTAGACTGTCAGCAGATTGATGTATTTTTGTGATTTAACAACTTTTCACTAGTAATTTCTGAGGGAGGATGAGAAATGAATGAAGAGCTCAAATTAACTCAGTAACACAGTTTCTGCTGTTTTCATGGCTACTGGGGAAATATTTATCCACTTGCAAACAATAAAATAAAATAGGCTTCTTTAGCCATTCTCTGCTAGACATCTTTAATTTCAACTTAATCTAATTTGCATACATTATTTTTATCTTTTATACACAGCAGCCAAGCAACAACACTGTGGAAGTCAATCTAAAAGACTTTTATTACATTGCAGCTTAATTTCTTATTTACTACACTTGCTAAATTATATTTTTGAACAAAACTGGCAGCTGCTCTCTCAATTGGCCAGAATGTTGTATTTTTTAATGACTGAAGCTGGAAACAGCTAGAAGCTATTGTTTTAAACATAACCTTAATTCTGTTTGCGTGGTAAGTAAATGGCTATGCAGACTGTTAACTGAACAAGATTGAAGATGGTAGGTAATAAGAAGACACTGACATGAATGCCCTGAAGACATATAGTCAGAAAAGACAAGTTAAAGTCCTTTTATACTAAGAAATTGCTTCAAGAAAACGTAGATGAAAAAAAAAAAATTTGTGAATTACTCTCTACTGACAGTTGATATGTCATGGAATAGTCAAGCTAATTCCATTTTGCAGGAGCCAGACATTAAAAATAATCATTACAGGGTGATATGGTAACAGAGTACCCCAGTATGTTCATCACGTAAACCCAGTGCAGAGAGGTACATCTTTTCCTTGTTATCTATTATTATTCTGATATAATTTGATTATTATATTCTGGACTACTGAAGAAACAGAGTTCAGTGAAGATCTCTGTATAGTTTATGAAGTGTGAAATTAAGAATACTGAAAAAAACCCAAACCCAGAGACAGACTTTAGTCTGGCTGTGTTAATTTCTCAGTGGCTGGCATACGGTAGATAGGTTCAAGGGTGCATTTTGATTCTTTGTTAATATTATATTCCACAATCAAGAAAAACAATCTGACTTGCTGCCACTATGTTTAACTGTAAATGAACTGGTGCCTTGAGGGGCTGACCTAGAACAGAGACTAGCCGGACTTAAAGAATAAAGTAGGTATTTATTGAAAAGCCTTAAAGGATACTCCTTGGACAGTACAAGAGCCTGGTCAGGGCTACAACCAAGATGGACCCAAAATGGTCAAAATGGACTTTATTTTGGAAAAAAATATATGAAACTTGGAAATTACAGAAATTAAAGACATGATTAAAGGATAAGTACTTATTTTTTGAATTGCTGAATTCTTTCATGATCATTTACTCTTTAAATTTTTTGTTTATTTTGTCCATGACTCCAGCTCTAGTGCTCTCCTAGAACAAGAATTTGTCAATTAGAAGTGTTATTTCAATTCCCAGTGCTTCAATTTATCCCCATTTTTAATCTTTGTGTGTTGCATAATATCAAAGAGAGACATAGATATCACAGATGTCATTACAGAAAAACAGTTCACAGATGCCAAGTAAGATGTTATTGAAATTTTGATCAGTTATTTTAAATAGGTACCAAATTTGATAACAGTCTCTACAAAGTGTTGAACTGATATTTGTAGTAGCTGGTATGGAAGGGGGATTATTAATTGTACTGCATTAAATCTGTCAAAATCTTCAGGTTTTGCAACCATCTAAAATGAATGTTCCTTTTACAACATTAACTCTTATCATGAACAATATTTGGTATATATTGCTCCATAAATGTTGATTTTTCCTTTCTTTGGAATATTTGCACCACTGAGTCTGTAGTAACACATCATTCATTCAGTTTTTTTAACATTAAAAGAGAAATAATTTTTATATTGACTTGACTGGCACAAAACAAAATCATGCAGCAGAAGTCTATATTGGATACAATACAGGATATTTATAATCTCTGAAAATGATGAAAAAATCCTGCATATGCATACAGTGGCTGTATATGAAAATCTGATCCATATGCAGATGTAGAGATAACATTGCAGGAGATATCTATAGAAATTATCTTTAGTGTTTAAAGCTGTAAAAAACTCTTGGATTTGTTTAAAGACTAGATTTCCTGTGGCAACTCTGATGTGTTCCTGCCACATCTCAACATGTAAGAAGTACAAATTAAGGCAGGTGTTAAAATCTCAGGAGTAATTTTGTGGTTATTTCCTTAGATTTTAAATATAGATTATGTTTGTCCCAGGCTAGAGGTGGTTTGATGGTTGAGTACTAGGGTCATAGTGGTATAAAAACCATCAGGTTGAAATTCTCAGAGACTGAAATATCAAAAATAAGATATATGTTCATGTAACTTGAGTTGGCCACAATAACTCAGAAGTGATCTCAGTATTTGGTACAAAAAAGGGGAATTAAATGAATCAACACTCTTTTTTGTGAAAATATATGTCTATAAAACTTTAATAAATCTGATTTAGTCACAGTTTGACTAGCTCATTATATTTGCTTCACTACCGACTTTTTGATTTACATAAATGTTCACTACAGTTTTAATTGCATTTTCCTTCATGTTACATTTTACTGCTACAATCTATGGCTGTAATTGAAAAGGACTTAATTTTTAATCAGGGCTGTTTTATGTAGAAAATTATGTATCACTTTAATGTGGCAGAAATTTGCTGTGCTGGATAGAACTCCAGAAATGTAAATGGAAAGACTGCATCAATAAAGTATTAGACCGGCAACCAGTACAGCTATAGGCAAATGCACAGACAGACAGTCCTCTTTGGTTGGTTAAGAAATGTTTGATAAAAACATTTTAACCTCAAATTTTAAACTACCAGGCAAGCAAAATTAGAAATACTTTAATGGTTTTTGTAAGTCTGCATAGTTCTAAATGGTGCCATATGGGGCAATCCCCAAACTCACACTGGACAATGGAATTGCAGTGATTTCCTGTGTCATAAATAACTGCACCAGAGTAACCTAAAATTAGAACAGTTCACAGGTTGACACTGAATATCTTTTCCAGAAGCAGTTCCCAGGGATTCAGTTATCAGTGGCTTCTTCCTCCATTCTGGACAGCCCCAGCTGCACTACATGAAAACATGTGAATTTCTGACAGTGCTCTGAATTACCTTAATCTGTATAGAATTTTGCATTCAGTATTTTGCATGTGCTGTCTAGAATATGTTTTCACAGATAAATCTTTGAGGGTTTATTGATAAACTTAATACTTTCACTTTACTACATTCAACGTACTGCATTATTAACATTCCACTTGAAAATCACTGAGATTATTAATGTTCAGTCTTAATCAAGATTGGGTCAACAGAACTTCCTTTTGATATCCTTGTTCTTTGTGGAATAAAGCCATTTATTTTATAACTTTGAAATTGTTTATCCTTTAGATCAAAAGGAGCCATTTTTAATTTAAAACACCTTTGTTAACACTTTTAAAGAAGCAGCCATAAACTGCAGCAGAACTACCCAATATGGAATTTAGCTTTCTTCCTGGTTAAAATTCTAATGTACTGCATATGATGATTTAAACAGCGAAAGAAATAATTTACCATTCTCTGAAACTACTACTGAAGAGTTTATAGAGCATCTTCAGTGAAATAAAACTGCACAAAATACAGTTTCATTTTTTCCTACTAATGAAATGCATTCTTTACTCTTTTTGGACTTGTGGAAGGTATTCTACTTACTAGCCTGGTATGTGAAACATGCCAAGAGGGATAGCAACTCTGTGTGTTCTTAAACAGATCTAATATGTCAGATACTATAGTCTGTCTAATATTTCAGCATTTAGATGAAAAGACAAGACTCTGGAGAATCTACTAGCATGCAAGTGCACCTCTTCCATTTTGTTCCCTGAACAAAATCCAAGTCTTTATGATTTAAATCCAAGAAGAGAAATTTCATTATAAAGACTAAGGCAGGCAGATGTGCTGTATTAATCATATAGAATGAGAAAACGAGAGGCAGAAAGGTTGGGCAATGACTGACCTCAGCAAACTGAACAAATCGATTGCATGTTGTGACCCTTCCCTACTTAAGCTGAGGATATCAATGAGAAAACACTCTTATGTATAGACTTTTTTCATATAAACAGCCTCAGAGTCCTTCCTTTTAAGATGGAAGTAGCCTACCTTAGTCATTGGTGTTAGGCAGCTATCTTTCAGATATTGAAATTTCAGACGACAGCATAACTCATGTAAGTAATAGGTGTATTGAACTGTTTCAACACCCTTGAGCAGCAAGGGGAGCTGAAGATTTTACTGAACACACCTGAGAACAGAATACTGGAATACAGCATCCAGCTCTGGATGAGTTTAAGTCATAGATGTATTTACCTCTTGTTATTTTTTTGTTCACATCTGGTATGAATGAAAAAGTTATTCTGAGTGAAGTTAGCATTATATTTACTTGGACATACATGTAAAGTATGTATTTATTTACCTACATTTCAGGTGCAGAAAGCAGGTGATGAGTTTGCACATTATTACAAAACCACAAAAGTTATGGAAGATCTTTATGTTCTAGTCATAGAAACTCAGTAAGGTGTGAAAGTCTTGAAGTATATGAATATTCATGTCACGGGAACTTTTCCAATGTAAAGATAGTCATCCTTTGTCCCAAATATTAAAAACACGTAGAACAAACAACTCAGGAAAGAAAGACAAACATACCTTTCCTGGTCACATTAAGGAAAAAAAGAAAATCTAATTTATATTTCAATATGAATTCACTATTTTCTTGTAAACACATATATGTCTTTGGTATAATGATGTAAGTATTTAATATGTAACCAATTAATTACTTTCCACAGTATTTTTACATTCTTGAATGTTATAATTACTAAACTAACTGAAAGACACCTAAATACCTTCAAAACAGAGTTATTAGTGATTCACAAATGAAATAGGACAATTCAGCAGATCATGATTACACCAGTGTGAAAGAAAAACAGGGGAAGAGAACAGTAAATCAAAGCTTCATGTTGAATTCACTGAAAGGATTGCTAAACTGTTATTATTGGGCATAAAAAACCAGAGCTAGTTATAAGCATAACATCATCAGTTTCCATGAGCTGAGTTTCTGTGCACACAGGCAGTGGTAGCACTCCACACTTTGTGCCTGAAGAGTTTCTTTCCAAGCTTTATGCAAATCCCCTGACCCTCCAACCACTGCACATTCTTCAAACAGACACCTACCTTCAAAAGTGGCAGCAAACAATAATGTAACAAATGAGCCTGCATTCTGCACATGTGCAACATACTTTACCTAGAATATTTGGATGTGATAGAATTAAATTGACCTCTGTGACAAGGACACCTTAATCAAAAGAGCTGGAATCAAAGGGTAGGTGAAGAGAGGGAACACAACCCTGATGGCTCCTGTGTTTTACCTTAGCTGCCTGTTGGGTTAGGACATTTAATCATTCTGTCAAGATTTACTATGTATCTCTTTACTCTGATACTCACCTTTTCTTGACTGAAAGAATTTTAAAATGTTTTCCATTATGCTTATATAAAGGTGAGGCAAAAAAACTAGTTGGAGAATTATCTAACAGTCTGCTATGATTAGCCTTGAGGTAGGCTGTACAAAGGTTTAATGAATCTTAATACTGGAACTAAAAATGCCGTGCTTAGGCTTTGCTTTCACATACCACGACATGTAGCCTGGCTTAGGTTGTTGTGAGATATTCTTTTCTTCCTTTTAAAATGATAAGATAAATTTTACACTTCTAATGTGTTTTTGCTAGTGAAAAATTTCGTTGAGAAAAAGAATACCCATGCCTTTCACACTGGTCAGGCCATTGTTGGTCATGTAGAAATTCATGATTTGCTACTAGCTTTTACATGAACATAGTCACCACCCTGTGAAAGCTTTATGGTTTCTTAATAGTAGCAATAAAATTTTAGAAAGCACTTACAGGGTACTCTTTATATTTGTCTTGACAGACTTTTGGCAACACATATTTAAATTAAAAGGGGAGAAAAAGGTACTCGCATATAAAATCACCAAGTGATGGAAACACTTCTTACAAACAGACATTCAAGAATTGGCCTTGATGACTGAGTACCTAAGAAATAGCTTAATTTTGCATTTTCAGTGATTTTTTGAAGTGATAGAGTAATTCAGTTAGCACACCTTTGACACTTTATTTGTTGTGAGTGTTCAAGATAAACTTTTAAAATAAACACACAAGGTAAAGTGTATAGAAAATATGCAGCTGGACTAGGAGAGATTATGGCCCAGAGTCAGAAAGAGGAGTAAGGATATCAGAATTGTGCTTCAGAATGACTGCTAGGTTGCTCTGAGACTTTATGGAGTCCCTGTGGGTTTGCATCAGTCAAAGCCCCATGGACAAGGCACACAGCAGCCAAAGACTGTGTACCTCCTTTGCTGGAGCAAAAGTAACATCAATAACTAAGTAGTATGGTACTCCAGCTTTCTATCACATAAGTAGCCTGCAGTTGAATATTTTCACTTTAAATAATTCAAAACTGTTCTAAGGCACTATTGGATCTGAATTATCGCTTTTAGTTATTCCCCTTTTTACTTCCTATTCTTTTGTATCATATGCCATCTTAAAAAATTACACAAATTGTATGTTTCCTCTTAAGCTTGTTCACCTATTAAGTAGGTGAAACACAGTTGTTAAAGGGATCTACATGCTCAGAAAAATGTTTGTTGTAGAAGTATACTTCATCTTACAGACAGACATGATAGTAAATCTCAAGCATTCAAAATCATTATATTCCCTCAACAAAAAGAAAAGAATTTTTTTTTTCTTTTTGGTTTTTAGTTATCGACTTATCACTACTCAGCTAGGTCCTGATATCTTGCTGTGCTTTGCAATGGTGCAAGCCAAATATTTTTATTAAAAGACAAATTTGCCAGATTTTCTTTTGAGCCTGGATATATGGATTCAGAAAAGAAAACCATCAATTTTAAAAACTTAAAATAGTGCCATGATAATTCTTAACAGATAAAAAACTATGATGCAGAGATGCTATACATCCCAAATATTACAAACAGTAAATGCAAATAAACAGGTCTCCATGTAGTTAACTTGTTGATTAAACACACTTGTTTGATTATTTATCTTATAGAAAGGACATAACTGTTTCTAACAGTTCAAATACAAGTTTTGATTTAATTTTTGTTTTCTATAGTTAATTATGATGGCAAATTTTTGGCATTATTGCATTTTTATGGAAACAAATCCTAAAGAAGAATAACAAAACCCCTTATAAATAAAAAAAATCTTATTGAGAGATTCTGCTGATGGGTAAGATTGTGCCCACTACCACAGCCTTGACATCCAAGCTACCTTGAAAGTTTTTCTCTTGAAAGATTCTTCTGGGGAAGGAAAAGTAAAATCAACAACAGAAACATTAAGGAAAGCAATTTAATTTGAGGAGTGTTTCTAAAACTCTTGTTTAGATTCAGTTCAATTTAGTGTTTCACATTAGCAGCTGCTAAATGCCTCCCATGTGTCAAAGTATTTGGATTTAATTTAATTTGAATGTCTATCTCCTTGCAATAATTAAATGAATAGCAAGTCAACTTAAAGGAACATTGTGTAGTAGACAAAAATCACAAAAGAAGTTGAATTGCATTAAATAAATTGTAATATTGATCAACATAAACCAGTATTGAGTTTAGTATTGGACTCCATGACTCATTTGTTTAACTTTCTTTATTAGGCCTTTAAATAGATTGTAAAAGACTGGAGAAATTAAAATTCCATTGATGAATTTTACTTTGTTTCTTGTTTATTTTAGTACTGTAAACTTTACTTCAGCATTATGTCAACAGCTCTTGGAATTATCTTCCTTTGGAAACTGTGCACTAGTGCATAGAAATATGTTTTAATAAAAGTCACAAATTATTTTTAGAAGTGGAATAGAAGTCCATGAGTGAAGTGGAATTGCTGAAATTACTGGTTTTGTTGTTATAAGGATCATCCTATGATGCTGATGAGATAATGATGATAACTTCATCATCAAATCATCATCTGAATGCCAGAGATCAGTGCAGTAGAATCCAGTTGGAGGCCTGTAGTCAGTGGCGTTCCCCAGGGATCAATACTGGCTCCAGCCTTACTCAATTTGTTTGTCACCTAGATGAAGAGACAGAATGTGCCCTCAGCAAGTTTGCTGATGATATGAGACTGCGGGGAGTGGCTGGCACACCTGGAGGCTGCTCTGCCATTCAGTGGATCTTGATAACTGAGATAACTTGGATAATGGACTGAAGAGAAACCTGTTGAAGTCTAGTAAAGGTAGGTGCAGGGTCCTGCATCTGGGGA
>VWYP01008218.1:296-48802 GCA_013400435.1 Pycnonotus jocosus
AAATATAATCTTTCTAAAAAAAAAAAAAAAAATCTGTCATGGTTTTGAAAAACATTGTGACAGGTGAGCATCATTTACCCAGGTAATACTTTCTATCTGAAGTTCATTACGCCTGCCTTCCCAAACAGGCACAGCTGTGTTTTAGACAGCTCCTGAACCCTTCAAAGGAGCTGTCACTCGGTCGTTGCCTTGGCTCTCTTGGAGGGAGCGATGTGCTTTAACGCTGCCGGCCTTTGCCGAGGATTCAGCAGGCGCAGACCGCGGCCGGTGCCGGGCTCCTCCTGTCCGCTGGGCGGCGCTGCTGCACCGGCTCTGCCGCCCCGGCCCGGCCCAGCGGGGCCGCTGCTGTGCGAGGGGAAGGACAGCGCCGGCAGCACCCGGAGAGAGGCGCGTCCCGTCCCACCGAGCACGGGAAATAGCCCTGCATGCCTACAGAGGAGACCGTGCAGGACCAATAGCAATATGTCGGTAGGAATGCGGCTTAAATAAACTGCAGACACTGTAGGATCAGAGCCAGCTGCAGCAGTGACAGTGCAAGCAAACAGGCTTAAATGCTGTGCTGGTTTTGACAGCTTGCAAGATACCCTTTATGGTCTTGCCAAGTAGTCTGTGACTAGTTCTTTTTTTAAAAGAGTTTTACTGCACAGAGTTGCAGTATTTAAAGTAGAGGGACTGAGTTTCAAGAGTAGCATCCATACTAAAGAATTTCTAATGTTTTTAGACAATGATATTCTATGGAAGAGGAACAGACATTTATGGCATTCACAAAGTAAAGCCCCTTCAAAGACTATATAGACAACAGAAAATATTTACAGAGAAAGTGCAAGAGCCAGTCTTTTAGAACTGTGATTTTTCCCTTGTCAGAAGCAGAAAGATCTCTGAGGCAGCAAAGCACTTAGGGTGGTGAAGGCTTTCAGTGTTGACTTCCAAAAACAATGAGCTTTGCCTGCTTCTAATGACTTTAATGAAACCTGCTGTTCCTCCATAAGTTCCATGAAACATTTTCATATACTGTTGGCCCAACAAGCTCAAGAGATATAGTACATTAGCAGATAATCCAGATAAAAAAAAACAAGCAAGGAAACAACAACCCCCCCCCACACAGTGTAAGGTACACTTAGAGTAAACATGAATAATCCATTTACTTTGGTTAGGAACAATCACCGTAGCATTTCTCATGTGATATGAGGATGGATGTCCCCATTAACTGTATTTGCCTTCAAAGTAATCCTAACATTTTTTGCAACAGTTGATCCTCTTTTGTACATTATTCTCTTGAAATGCAATTGTATGTCATAGCAGAACTGTGAAAGAAGAGTGATGTCTAATTGAAAACGCTCTAAAAACAAACAAACAAACAAAAAGTATTCCAATGTGGCCAAAACATCAGGTGCTAAAGTACATGCCAGAATCAGCTCCTCAGGAAATATGCCAGGCTGGCAGCTGTCCCCTGCCCTTTTGTTTCAAACTCCCATGTCTTCTGGCAATATGTTACAGATCCATTATATATTTTGCAAAAGATATTTTAAAAAATTTATCTTCAATAACTCACAACCTGAGTTCATGATAGCTAACAATTGACATAAGGAAGTCTGGATTGAAAAAAAAAAGTATTAAAAAAAAAGAAAAGTGTTAATGTTCTTAGTACTTAAACTTATGCTCTCACCAGTTATTGCTTATGTGACATCTAGCTGACTGAATATTTTTAGAGAATGAGGAGTACTTGGACTAAAATCATTGTAATTCAGGCCAAGAAAATGAATAATTGTACTGCAGCTAAGATTTACATCATTTGCAATGATTTCTCTTGCTGCTCTTAAACAAGTTGTGATCTAAAATAAAATCCCTAATTAATATAGAGATATATTTTTAAAAAACCAAAAAAACAAATAAAAAACCCCCTATAGTTTATTTGTAAGAACAGTGCTTTTAACTTACCCATCATTTGTCTCACCCACTACTACTTAGGGGGGAAATTATGCTGCTCTTTTTACTTTTGTTTCATATTGACTCATGTCATGCATGTTCCTAATACTCTGCCTAGCTTCTATAAAATATAGAGCTATAAAATATCTGCGTTTCCTTCTAAAAGAAACATAATCTTGGCAAGAATAGGATTCTCTAAGGATGGACTAACAATATATTATTTTAAAAATCCACATATTAGGGGGGGAAAAAGACCAGTCCTGTTTTTATAACTACCTCATTTCCTTAGGAAGAAACAAAGGATGGATGGCACATTAAGGATTTAAAAGAAAGGCTGTACAGAGAGTGAGGAAAAATGCTTTTATCAGGAGCTTGGAATCTCATAATACGTGACAGCTGATTCCACAAACAAACTAATTAATGATGGTCTGATGAGAGAAAATGTCCCCTGGAGAAGAAACAACACAGAGTAGTGACAGAATTAGAGAGAAAAAGCTAAGAGTAAGAAGAAGAAAATGTTATGTTATTAAAGCTCTGTATTTAAGTAAAAACAAAACTCAAGTTCATTAAACAGCAATGCTTATGCATCTTGCAATAACTTCTTCTGTTTCCATGGTACCTGTCACATTTTGGGGAAACAAACTATACCTTTGGGGAACATGAAGATATGTGCTTCTGTGTGGCAATAATTAGTGAATTTTGGCTTTGTTTGTAAAAATAGGAGGAAAAATGTCTTTAGATTTTTTTGTCCAAGTTGTGTTACTGTTCAAAGGAAATCAAAACTCAGATACAGCAGATAAAATTATTAACATAGTTGTTGTGATTACTAATTATAGTTGTTGTGATTGAATTGAGTACATTATACAGAATCACAGAATCAATTGGGGAAAGACTCCTGGGATCATCAAGTCAGTCTTTGCCCAAACACCAACCTCTCAACTAGACCACGGTACCAAGTGCTGCATTTCCTTAAACATCTCCAGGGATGGTGATTCCACCACCTCCCTGGGCAGCCCATTGCAATATCTAGTCAACTTTTCTGTGAAGAAATTCTTCCTAATGTCTGACATGTACCTCCTCTGATGCAGCTTGAGACTGTGTCCTCTCATCCTGTTGCTGGTTGTCTGTAAGAAGAGGCCAAACCCCCACCTGGCTAAAAACATTGTCTCTGTTAATGGAGCATTTACTTATATAAATGGTGCAATCAGCTGTTTTTTTTCTGAGATGCTGCAAAGAAATGCCTGATGTTTTCCACCTCCATATCCCTGGACATGAGCCTTGGCAGCAGATTCCTATTTTTCCTGCCTCCTGCTCACCCAAGATTCACTATAGGTGTTTTGCAATCGTGCCTCCACCATTTTCTAATGCTTTGAAATATATCACACCTCACTTGCATGCCCTATCTACATTGGCAGCATGGGGAAAGTTCTTAAGTGTGAGGTCATTGAGTGGACTCAGGTTCAGACCTTTCACGTGTCAGTCCTTTCCTAGTCTTTCTATAAGGTTTAACTCTGACTCTGGAGCACACAGAAGCAGAGTTGTAGGTGTTTTTTGTTTGTTTTTTCTTTTTCCAATGAGGTCATCTGCTGTCAACTGAAGTGTTGCTACATAGGGCAGGAACGTGCTCTGTCCTCCTCAGACAGCAGGAGAGAGACATGAAGGCATGTCCTACAGCCATAATCCCTCGTGGCCTGGGCACTAAATGCCCTTTTCTTTTGTGAGGTCCCTAAAGTCCAAAGTGATTACTGTGCAAGGGAAGGTGGTTTGCCTTTATTCAGAAGACAAAGTACATGGTCAAATCTTATATATTTTACTCATGATTTGAACTCCAGATCTTCACTTTCTAGTTGTTTTTGTTTGTTTGTTTGTTTTTCTTCCTCAAAAAAAGCAAAAGTAAACAGGGGTCTTTCTAACACCTGGAAAAGAAAAACAGGTTCTTCCTATGTGGTCCTTTGGATGCCATTGAGGAAATTTACTGGAGAGACCATGTCTCTTGGTCTAGCTTTCAGCGCACAGAAGATGGTCACTTGACAGGGGTCTGGGCTTCTTTTGCATGGGCTGCAATTGGAAGAGTTTGATGGTAGATGAATACAGGAAACCTTTCCACTTTTTCTGACTTTCCAGAAAAACTCCAGAGATTAATGTCGCCTATGATGACAGCAGCCAGAGTTAAGTTGCCATTACACTGAAAAAATCACAGGCATTTGCACTTGGTGGTGCAGGCGAGTGTCTGCCTAGCTCTGCCTTCAGGCATCTGGCCTGAAAAATGCAGACTGAGAAGTCAATCTTTAAAGGAAAATTAGTCCAGATAACAGCACTATGTTTATGCTCTCCATCACCCCTATAAAACTGAAGCGTCAAAATAGGTTTTTTAAACCCCTAATTCCCAGTACATATTAAGACTGACATTTTTAGTCTATCAGTTGTCAAAATCAGCAGCTCTGTGTCAAGAATCTGATCTGTTGTGGAAAGGAAAATTAAAGTCGGCAATGAATTAGTAAAGGATTATCCAGTATAACCTCCTAACCTGCTAGGATTGCCACCAAAATCAGTGATAATAGATAAAACAAAAAAGACATCTGAGTAAACAAACTTAACTGTTCTGCAGAAATTTAGCTCAACTATCTCTGCAGCACTTTGCAGTATCAACATATGTCAAAACTAATGATTTTTTTACAGAAGACTTACTAAATTTATGTTCTTTTTTTTCTGTTACGATCCCAGATTTTTGAGTTCATTTCAAGAAATTTCCTCTTAAACAACAAAATATTGCTATCCCTTAAATTATTAGAAAGAATTTAAAGGTATTTCATTTCCAAATTTCTAAATGTTGAGAATTCATGCTAAACAACACAGCCAAAGCATTTGCTTTTTTTTAGGTTATGACATTTATATTTCTTTTATTTAGCCATTAGGTTCTTTTCTTTTTTCTCTATGCCACCCAACCCACTCAGTGGTTAAAATATTACTTGTAAGGATGAGCAGTAAAACTGATCAACTAATAATTGTACAGTATATATATGTATATATATCTATCTCATTATGAGTACACACAGTTGTCTGTATGCAACTTGTACATTGAATATTTCGTAAGAAGGCAAAACATGGTTAAGGAAGAAACCTGCCTAGTTTTCTTGCTTTGATGACCTATTACTGAGTTGTGGTTGGGATAAATTTCACTCCACTATGATTAAAACAACATGCTCAAGTGGGAGAATATTTGTATTAAATGAGAAATTCATTAGAGATTTGCAGTAGAGATTTCTGTATTAAACAGTAGAATGGAAAATTTGTTAGAGATTGGCTTTTGTGAGGGAAAAAAAAAATCTTGATACCAGGGAGAGGATCCTGGGTCACCTTCAGAAGTAAAAGAGAAGATTTTTCCCAGGAAGAAAAAGGATCCTATCTGGAATTTATTACAATTCACGAAGCCAATAAAAGTGCTTAAAAAAAGACAAGCTAGGAAAAGGAAGTAACTGTCAGACACCTTTTAATATCAAGTCTGTGTCATCCTGCAGGCACAAGTTGCTGTTTTTAAGATTTAATATGGTACAATCTTATCATTTACAAAAATTTACAAATGGGGATTAAGGCTCTGAATAATTCATCAACCTATTTCTGACAAATGTGATACTTAGTAAAGCATTCTCTCATGTTGGCTGCACCAAGGAATGTAGAAACCAGGGAAATTTATTATAATGACTCACCTGGGTTTTTTTTAATATCTAAACAGGCAGATAAATGTGGGTTTACGTGATTCAGTTAAAAATTAAAAACATTCCGATACAGGTACCTGACACTAATTCATCTACTCCATCTGCAGTTTATGTAGCATATTAACCTTTCCAATTAGAAACTGTCATTTTCCTGACACACCTTTGTCCTAGCTTTCACATCTGTCATAGCTTGAGAATGGTACTCCCCAGTTTAGTGCTCCCATCGAGACTCTGCGAATCATGGGCTGCTCAATTGCTCCCTGCTTCCCCTGCAGGTGGCTGGAGAGAAGAACTGGAGGCACAAAAGGTAAAACTCATGGGTTGAGATAAGAGCAATTTGCTGGAAACAGTAATGAGATGAGAAAGCATTGAGTAACATCAACAATATTAACAACTAAGTGTACAAGATAGGCAAACAATTCACATGTGATTGCTCTGAACCAGCATTACCCTACCAGAAGGAGCCCCTTCACGCTGTTCACAGCAAAGCTGTGGTTTGGTACAGAATAACCTTTGTGTCCTGGGCACAGTCCAGCCTGGCTACTACAGAAATTACCCTGTCCTACCTGGAACCAAGACAACATCTCAACATTCAAACACTTACCATTCCTGCTTTCTCAGAGCTGCAGTGAGAAGACATTTACTGCCCAAGAAACAACCAGCAATCTTCACTATTTCCTGCCACTCTGTTTGGATTCTTTCTTTGTTTAAAGACACAAAAAGGATGAGTGAGTTATTGTTCCTAAATATTTTGTTAGTTCAAAGTTGATAAACACATCCAAGCAGATTACAACATACTTACTCAACCCTTTATATAGTAACATTTCACATTTTTATTTTTCCAGCAGTATTTATCTCTTTTGCTATTCAGCTGCAAAATAAATCAATCTCATAGAATGATAATCCACAAGGAGTTTGGTATGTGAAAATGTGACAAAGTGTCACTGCAGTTAAAGAAAATGTATCTGCAAATGTCAGTGCTCTGTAAAGATTTAGATTAACTTCAAAGAGGTTCATGTCCTTTCTCTGAATTTAATAACAAATACTAGTTTCTGGATTTGAACATAAAATACTTTTAAGCTAATTTTCAAAATTACTAAATTCAGTAATTTTACCCTCTTTAAATTTACCTTACCAAAAATTGTCTTTAATGTGATTTTTTTTTTGTTTGTTTTAATTTCTTTTTCATTTAAGTAGAAATCCATTATTGATTGCTGAAGTTTCTGTATACTTGGAGTTAGGAAAGATATCATATAATTCTGCAACCACTTACATCAAACTTGTTTCCCCATGGTACCTCAGCATAATACCTCATTGTGAAATAGGAAGATTAAATGTAGAGCAGGAAGGGGGAGAGGGTTTTTTTAATTGTCTCTGAAATATCCAGAAGAACCATCAGTGCTGAGAATGGCTATTCTTTGAAGGAAATATGAATTTAATCATGAATATAATCATTTGACTTGCTCCATAAGAATAAAACTAAAAGCAAAATTTCATTTAACAAAGACAGTCTTTTAACAGTGAAGATCCAGAAATATTTTGAATCATTTCTCCAGTTTTGAGAATCATGAGTCACACATAACAACTGAATATTTGCTTCTTTTTCTCCAAATCTCATAAAAAGAGAGATTTAGAAGACTACTTAAAACATTGTGCTTTTTTCCAGATTTGATCAGGTCAGTTATTTCACTAAACTGTTTTTCTGGCATATTGGAGTGATACAGATTTTGATTGTGAAGGAAGGAGAAACATAAACACCATTTTGTCACTCTATTTCCCCATCCTAAGTAGTATTTAACTTAAAGCATTAAAGGCTTTCTCCTCTTCATTTCTCTGGGAGTTATCCTATTGACTTCATAGAAGTGAAATTTAAGTTACTAACATAGGTGCTTTCAGTGTGTTGCAGTAATACATTTTGTCAGTTTTATTATCTCCTGGATCTTGTGCTGTCACTTTAAATCTGAGTAATCTGTATCACAAGTGACATAAAACTTTGCTATATGAAGTCTGCCGTTTTGAATTTATCATATAAACTGATAATTCAGCTGGAACTGCTGCAGGGATGTAAAGCACATTTTGTGACCTTTGCTTCTCACCTTGGCCACTGTCCTGCATGCCAGCCGCACATCCCAATAGCCTGTCCAGCTAAAGCAGTTTCACTGCTGTTGGGAGAAACTAAAATGCTACAAGGTGCCTTCCTCTGAGCATATGCAGGGCTACTACTGAGTCTCTGTTTTGTTCAGGCAAAGATGGAATGGCCACAGCCATCCTGTTCTGTCTCCATACTGGTATTTTTACATTTTTCCCTAACAGAAATACCCTATCAGAAAATAATTTTCAAGGAACGTCACACAGAGGGCATCAGGAGAGTCATTGCAGCTAGATAGACTATGTGAATTTTAATTTTTAACTTGAATACGTTATAGTACTTTACGAACTTTGATGGGTACTTAAGGGAAAGATAACTGAAAAGAAATATCTCTGTCTGTATGAATGAGAAGGTCTTATCTTCACTTATTTCTGTGTATCCTACAAAAAATAAGGAAGATAAATGTGTTGAAGTTGTAGATTTATAGGTTTCAATGATGCAATAGGATAATCTAGGACCACTTTATAAGCCAGTACTACAAAACTCAGGAAAATACCTGAACATACATACGTTTTTATAGCTCTAAATTTTGGTACCTTTTTTTTTTTTTTAAACTCATGTCTATATATTAAAGATCTCCTTAACATAAAATAAAAGTTTATGAATATGTTTTTTTTAGAAATAAGGATCCAAATTCCCTTGGAAAATTGTACATTTCTTGTTGTTTGTTTTTAGTGTATTTCTGAGAGAGTAAACAAGGGTTAATACAATGTCAATTCACTTTGGCTTTGTCCTGAAGGTTTCAGAGGCAGGGAAGGAAACTCAAAGTTTACTTTGAGTAAGGGAAGTACTGAAAGTGACAATGAGGATTTTAATTTCTTTGAACTGTTCTGCAGTGATCATGTGTCAGGAAACATATCCTATGCTGAACTATGAAGGAAAAGACTGAAATAGAGAGATACAGTCTTTAGGCTAGAAAGCAAAGTTCAAGGAAATAGATGAAGGCAGAATCTCTGGAAAGGAGACACTAAAGCTCAGTTTCACTCCCTCCTGTGCCCCCCTCAAATTTATGCACTTGGCCATGCATTGAAGTGAAGAGTTATTTCCACAAGATCATGGGAGATGTTCCCATCTGCACTGGTTCTTTATCTGAATGTAGCATTTTTAGTTTGTTACTTGAAAGGAATGGACACTATTTCATTAATTTTCATTTACAGATCAAACACAAAATTGAAACATTCCCACTGGTTAACAGTATTCAGTCTGTGTTTAAAATATGTTTCACACCAGATGAATTTAGTCTTGCTGAGAAAAAAAATTAAAATATTCCATCAAAGGACCAATATATACACTGCAGAAATAGAACAAGAACAGTGAAGTAAAATAATATATTAGCAACCAGCAGAAATCTATCCTTAGAATAATCAGTAGGTCTTGCATCTTAAGTCCATACCGTGTTCTCTTTTATTTCAGTATCATTTTATTTGTATGAAGTTATTATTCATTATGTTGCCCAAAGCTAACAGAAACTATATTTCATTGGTAGTACACAGTGAGGAGTAGAGTCCTTTCTATAATCTCTAGGAAGAGAAAATAGAAAGAGGCATCAGAAAAGTGGACTCCAAGATACAGATTTAAAAAAAGAGACTTTTTCATTATTCCATTTCCTTATCTCTTCCTGTCCTCTTCCTCTTAAGCTTTTTATTCTGTTTGGACTTTTTTTTTTTGTGAATACAGAGAAAGTCTGAAGTGAAAAAAACGCATGCCATTTCAAATCATGCATTGACTTGAGTACTTAGAAGTCACCAAGACTTCTATGCACAGATAAATACTCATTGCTGAGCACAGTTTAGGGAAAGAGGCATTTTATTCAGAAGGCTCAGTCAGAGCCTACTTCTCTGTACGTGTATATATTAGGATTCAAATACATATACAAGAGAAAATTATGTATTCCAAACCAATATACTGTTAAAATTTTAACAGATTTGGTGAGAATTGTCTGCTACTTTATGGTTAGGTTTCTCTTGCTTTTCACTTAAAAAAAATTCCTTCTTTAAGAAGAAGCAGAGAAAAAACCCCGCAGTACATTTTGAAAAGATATTCAAGAGTAAAGCTTGGAAAAATACATTAGCTATTACAGTTACCTAATAGCCTGAAATCTGTTCTACGATCTACAAACACATTACACTCCCATTTTGAGGTCTTTACTGTTTTTCAATGAGATCTGTGGGAATTTTACTTAACACTTTCAACAGTTTTAACTCTACAACAGTATTTTAAAATTGTTTACAGAAAAAGTATTTTTTTATTGCATAATATTTCTCATTGAGGATGGCATGAAGGGCCAGGTATTTTACAGTAACCTGGCAGATTTTTGGTTGCCCATAAAAAGGGCTGGTATGATCCAATGGCCTTTACTGACATTACAATGAATCACAAGAGAAATTACATTTCTAAGAGATTATTTATTAGATTTGTAAATATTTATTACATTTTGTGTGATACTGGCCCTTTTGCTTATTTTTATTTGTGTTTAATATCTGTGATGACAATGTCAGAAATAGTGTGATAGAGGCCAGGGTCAGATGGGAATGCCCAGGTACCTCCCTGGGGGCAGGGAGTTTCATACTGAATGATGTAATTATGTGGTTGCTTCAGGAATCTTTGATGGTTCAAGACTTTCCAGCTGCCTCTCATGTCAGCACAGTTGATTCAATTATGCCCCATGAGAAGCGGTGAATAGGCTTTGGTGAATGTCACAGTGTTTTCCCAGAGGGGCGTTTTCACAGCTGAGACATTTGTGCAAGGACTTAGGCATGATAAAAAGCATTACCCCACCTCCCAGGATCAGCCTCAGCCTTTTTCCATATCTTGTTCATCACCAAGCTGTAGCCTGAGGTGGTGGCTCTGCACCTGAGAGCAGAGCACATCATCAGCTTGCACCTTGATTGTTTGAGCCATCAGCATTCCAGTCTCTCACAGGTCACTCATCAGTCCTCCCTACACTTTCATAACTTCCCCTGGGCATCACTACAATAGTAATGGAAGGAGGTGAAGAGTTTATTATTGTTTATCACTGTAACAGAAAGGCTTAGGTTTATATTAATCTCTTGCTCCTAGATGGCAAGAACTGGTGATTTGTGTGGCTCTGAATTGGTCTGTTTGCCTTGTTGACCTTTTTGAATTGCAGTTTTATGGAACTCAGCTGTTTGCCCTGTAAAGGCTTGCAGAGATCTATCAGCTTTATGTATTGCTCCCTTCTTCTGGATAATTATAATTGTATGACCCAGTCACAGAAAATAATATTGCAGAAACAAAGGCTTTCATAATCATAATGTTAAGGAGGTTTTGACATACAGTAATAAATATTCTAAACTTAAAGTTTTGAATATTTTGCTTTCATTTCATTTTAACATCTACATCACCATGATACTATGGGTTGGCTTGAAAACAAGAATTTCATTTCCAAAAAGCAGATTATTGCTTTAAAAATTTTGGAGTTGTGCTACATGCAAAAGGCACTTTGCAAAACAGTTAATAGCACAAAAGTTTCAGCACTTAGCTAGCATATGGAAGACAATGGATTCTGTCTCTCTTTTGCATGACTTGGAAGAAGCATTTTAGACCAAACAAGAGCTTAGCAGGAGTTCCAAAAGCCATTTGACTTCTTTACCCTAAACTCAACATTTATTGACTGAATGTATGCAGCTTCTTTAATCCCAGTTTTGCAGCTTCTCTACTTCCTCAAGGTGCTTCTATCCCAGGTGCTCCTGTCCAGCTTGCTAAGAAAGTAAATCTGGTAGATGGGCTCCTAAAGCAAGAGAGACACTGACAGGAATTGTGGTGCCTGTTCTGAGCTGCAGGTGCAAACTCCTCCATTTGCCCTGTCCTTGTTCTTGCTGTGTGATATAGCTCAAACCATGACCACACGGGTGGCAGCTAAAAATGATTTGGCATCACCCCCGTGAAGCCTGAATGACAGCCTACCCAAAATTTACCCAGCTGCTGTGAAATGCACCTTGCCTCTGAATCAGAAAGATTTCCCTTGACTTCTGGGTTCCTTCCTATCCTAGACATGGATATTAATGGATAAACCTCTCTCCAGTCAAAGCACTAGTTCTCTCTGGGAAACTTCTACAGAAATACAAAAGAGAAATGAAATTTCATGATGAAAGAATACAAATATTTGGCTTCTGTTACCAAACACTGAGCTGAAGAATAAAAATTAAAAAAAAAAAAAAAATAAGGCTTTTTTCTGTTATGCTATATTTTAAAATTTACTTAAAGCATGGAAAACAAGGCTGTGTCTGTGCATTTTTTTTGAAAATAAGCTTTTATATTACATGTAATAATTGCAATTTTTTTTTCCTTTTTTTTGATTTGTATTTCTTTGGTTTGGGTCAAAAAAGAAATAATTTCTATACAAATCTAATACAAAACTTAAAGATTTTACTTTCAATAGGGGGTAGAAAGTGCCTAAGCTTTTCCTCTGCAGAATCATATTTGAGTTTATTTGACATAAAGTTTCTAAAACAGCTGTGTTCTGAGCTGTCTAACCTCTGAATCATCATACACTAAGCAAATCAATAATATTCTGTGGTAGTCACTCTTCAAGGAGAGAACACTGTGATGGAAATGTCTTCACTTAGACAGTCATGTACTGAAGCTGTACACCAGTGAGTAATAATGCTTTCCAAGGAAGTCACCATGAAAAAATGAATAATTTCTCTTCTGTTTTACCAGGAGTAAGACAAAAAGGGAGAGAGAAGGAGAAGGATGACAATTCAAACCTTCACCTTCAAAAATTACTTTAAAATGTTATTATTTGCATTTTAATATGTGTTATCAAATCTTCAAACTTATTTGCATTTATAGATAAATAGTTTTGATGCAGTTCCATACTTCATAAACAATATTGGCAAAATTTACATACATTTTTATTGTTTCTGAAATAGCTGTTTCCATTAAAACCTTTCACAAAGTTTATATTAGCTAACATATTTATAACTCTCTGTATCAATCACAAAAAGTATAGATATTTACATATTAATTTTACTGCATGATAAAATGAAATATTTTGTATATGAAGATAATAATATTATACTACAGTCTAATGAAATACACGAAACCAAGATACTTCATACAGAATATTTTTATGGCATCTTTTATAGTTTTATTGAAACCCTTCCTTGTACAGCTTTAATTTTTAAGCCTGGAAAAGACAGAAAAATAAATCATCCAATGTTTTAAACTATATTTGCATACCTCTGTTTCCAACTGAAACGGTTAGTCAGCTGAGAACCTGCAAAAACAACAACTCTTAGTAAGTTCACCCATGTCTTGTGGAGTCAGAATAGCCCAGTACAGGATGATCTTCATTTTAGAATCACTGTGGGTTTTCTGTGACATTTTGTTGAAATGCATTGATTTGTTTAAAAGCTCCATGAGGCACACGTATTAATTTCTTGGTCTAGAACTTCAAAAAGGTATTTGAAAAGACCCTAAATACTGGTGAATGTATGGGTACAAACAGTGCACACAGTCCCAGGCTACAGAGCTGAAGGAAAAACTATTCTTTTGACAATAAAATTTTAAATTGTTCCCTGTAACTGTTCTTGAGGAAATAAGCAAATCACATCTACTAGCAGTATTCCTCACACAAACCTTAAAATAGGCATTTGTTTAGCCTTGCAGAGAGCTTCATAGTGGGGAAGTAAATTATATTTTTGCTCAACTTGGCATGTCTGTCAGTCTTCAATGGCAAATTAACTGCTACATGAATAAATTAAAGAATCCCTGGAATTTTCAACAAGTGAGAACACAATTGAATTCAATTTTTTTTGCAGTTATTCTTTTATGTGAGTCACAGATTCCTGAAAATAGGGCCTGTAGTAGATGTAATAGCTGTTCATTGAAGCCTCCAAAATAAGAAATGCCACATTAATCTTTCTGACTTTAAAAACATGAAATGTAAATCATTTCACATAACTTGTATCTCCAAGATTTAGATGTCTGTATTTAACTTAGCCAACATAGCTCCCTTTTGAAGCAACAGAACTGTGCTGATTTGCAAGCGACAAGTATATTATTATCTTTGATCAATTTTGGTATTCAAGTTAACGAAAGGATTCCCTTAGGAATTTCTGTGTGAAGTAGGATGAGCTATAACTTATGTAAACACCAAACACCAAACAGTTCAAGTTGTAGTCTAAGTCACTCTGCCTGGAGAAGAGCAAAGAACAATTACTATCCGTGCCTTCAGGGAGAGGTTCATTTGATACATCCTGTAGTATGCAACTGAGATTAGATGAACTGCCCTCAGGAAGTGTCTGTTTCTTTCAGTAAAAGGTAATTTGATTTGGTTTTGATTATCTGACTTTAACATTATGTTAAATTGATATCACCTACTGATTCTGTAGTTACTTGTGTGAAAAAGCAGTGGTGCAATGACAGTAATGTCTTGAAGGTGCTTCTAAATGTAGCTTTGTCAACAGCCCTTGTGATATCCAGATACATATTTATTTAAGAAAGCAAGCAGATGGCTTGAAAAATGTAATTAAGTAAAAAGTTCTCATCTAGTCCTGTCTAAACCAAACTGTGCAGAAAATCAGCAGAACTTGCTTCTCGGAACACACAAACTAAGCACTGTTGCTATTTTTGCTTTCTGTTTTTCTGTCTGTGCTTTGTTTGATGAGTCACTGTTATATTTCCCATGCCCTAAATAAATATTTTACCTCACTTTTTATAGATTTCTGTAACACACCTGCTGTTAACTGCCTGTTATCAGCCAATCTCACCAGTATTCCTCCATTTTATTTCACTTTTATGTGACGTCAAGCTGCTGCCATTGTGTTTTTCAACATGAGCCTTTGTACTGAGTCTTGCTTTGAGACAATAAATTTTATTCATAAACAGCCATATGAGTCTGTGGTCAGATTTGTGACTACATCAGTGTTGTTGATACGAGATCAGTCTTTTAGTTATTGCTGAACACTGCACAACATCAAAGACTTTGTTGTTCCTCACTCCACCCACCAACAAGGGGGCCAGGGGTGGGCAAGTTGCTGGGAAGGAGCACAGCCAAAGCAGCTGACCCAGCTGACCAAAGGGATATTCTATACTCTATGGAGTCATGCTCAGCAATGAAAATGTGGAGGCACTGGCCAGGAGCATTTCCCAGTCAGGATTTACTAAGAGACTGGCCTAGCAATGATTTGCTCATAGAAGGTGGGGACAGACTGATTTTGTTTTACCTGTTTGGGGTTTTTTTTGTTTTGTTTTGTTTTGTTTTTTCCCTTTCCCTCCACCTCTTAAACTGAATTTATCTTGACCTACAAAAGTTTTCTTGTCTTCATTGTTCGCATTCTGTCCAGCATCCTCTTAAGAGAAATGTGACTAAATAAGCAGCTGGTGGTCACTTAATTGGTAGCTAGGGTCAACCCACCTCAGCATTTCTAGATAATCAAAAATATCCCTAAGTATAAATATTGCCTGAAAGAAATTTGCATCTCCCTCTCCTCATCTCTCTCTCTCCCTCTTTCTGTCTCTCTGTGCACCCCTGCCCCCAAAATGTTTTCTAGTGTTAGTAATTGTCCTGAAGAAAATGATTCAAGAGTTTATCAACTTTTATCAACAGCAAATAAAATAACAAAGCTTTGCATAAAGTTTATGGATAGAAACATTTGCCTTGTTAATTTTAGTGTTCTTGTTTCAACACTGCATAAAAGTCTACTTCAAAACATTCAGTTTCAGAACTTGTATGTTTCACACTATTCAGCAGCAATTTAACCAATTTAGAGATAATAACAATAAGAAAATAATATGCTGCGTCTTTTCTGGTTGCTATCAAGTCCTCAAAATTTGTACTAGAAAACAATCTGACTAGCTCCTCAAAGGGAATTTGTTTACTTCACTGTTTACTTCACATCTTCTTCTTTAAATAATTATGATAAATAAACATTACAAGAAGCTCTGCTACATAATTTCAAAGTAAAATGCAATAGTGTGTGATAATGAAATTGATCTCTATTGTGCTTTTTTTCTGTGCACCTTTGTATAACAATATAGCTGAATCATATATAATAGTGTGTATGTATATTTTGGCAGGAACCAATGTTTGAGGTGAATCTTCCTCTAATGTACAACCTGACAAATTCTGAAAGGCTTTTAACTCAAAATGTTATAGAGGGGTTGAATAAAAGTTATGACATTTCTTTCTCTCTAGAAAGACTGAATGTGACAGGGAAGCATAAAAAAAACCCCAAAACAATTACAATAAGTAATAGTAATAGCAATAGCAATAGTAATAGTAATAAAAACATCATCAGAATCTAGGGGAATTTAACTGTTAAAAAGTTTTAATTTACATTGTCAATTTAATACTATAATTACAATTGAGCACTTTAACTTTTTTAATGCAATTATACAGTAAAATTTTGGTCTAATTTTAGCTTTTGACAGGTCATATTTCAACCTATGATTACAGCTCTAAGGAGATAGGTTTATTTCATTAATAACAAATCAGTGAGATTTTTACTGAGACAATATATTTAAGCATGCTGTAGCAAAAATCTCAAATATTTGTTGATTTCAGGTTGGCATGAGCTGAGGTGTATTGAAGATTAGGACTCTGGCTTGGCTTCAATAATTTTCTTTCTGTTTTTTTCTTTTTTTAAATTACCACTATTTCAATGAAGTGAGATTCTCTGTGCTACTCTTTAGCTTGTTAGCATTATTATTTCTTATCAGAGATCTCTGCCATGTGGTCTCAGCAAGTATCTACGGTCTGTTTTATCCAATTGCTAAAGCCTCTTCTTTAGACTGTGTGTTAATCCAAACCAATTTAAAACCATGCAAACCCATATGTCCTTGGGTAAAACTTGTAGAGACGGTATATATATAGCTTAAACCGTGACACCATACATACTCTTTTATCAGCTCCTGTTTCATACCAAATCTGGCCTTAAAAACTATACTTTTATAGAAGGTCGAGAATATTGTGCAGTTAAAGAAGAGATGGCCTAAATTAATGTATCTTTTGCTTCTCGCTAGAAGTCATAGCACCTCCTTAAAATAAAGAGGAAAATGGTCAGAAATGTATGTGTTTAGACTGAGATAATAAGTGCCTAAATATCTGCTTATAAAGCAGGCTAAAACAAGACTAGTTCAGCAATTAAGATTGAAAATTCAACGGAGATTATCTAATTATAAACTGAAATTATCTTCTTACTGAATAGACAGAAAGCCCTAAGAAAATTCAGTATTTGTGCTAGTAAAACTCTAATGTCTTCAATTTTAGCAAAAGCAACCCTAAACTCAGATAATGAGCTAAATAAGTCTCAAATTTTTAACAACTGGAGCAGAGCAATAATAGGATTAGCATTAAAGCCTTTATAGCCAACATACTGAGCAATTTTATACTTCATTTCACTTATTACTCTACCTCCTACAATTTTCTTTACTCTTTTGCCCTAAAAAGGGCCATAGCTGAGACACAGAACAGGCCAGATATTTACGCCAGAAAATATAATTTTCTCATAGAGGACTCTCATGTTTATCCTCCACTGTCATCAGTTCACTGAGATTTGAGTGGCAAATTACTCTGTTTTGGCTGTATGTGTGTTCATTTGGTTGCATGTGTATTTTTTTCCTGCAGTATGAATAAAACCCACTGACTCCATTTAAGAAGTCATCAGGTCATTGAAAACCCTTGCAATGCACTTCTCAGCAGTGGATGGTATTACAAATACATCAAATATAATGCTCTATGTTCAATTAACAGATCAAACAGTACTCAAAATAGCAACCTAAGTCTCTCAAGAGATAATCAAAGCAGTCAGCATTGCTCCTTGAGTCAACATAACTTTTTTTATCCAGAAGGGTAATTCTTCTCTGTGCAGATGATGATGGTAAGAGCCTCTGCAGGGAGTCAAAAAGATGCCAGAAACCTCAGCAAATACAGATAACACTGTTTTAGCATCCTTTCATAAAGATAACATTTTTACACAGATAAAAAACTGTACATATTGAAAAAATTAATCTGCAGACCTATTTTTCTTTCTTACACAGAACAAAGAACTATTTGTTATTTTTTATTATATATTCTACTTAACACACAACTTGAAAAATATTCAGACAATGCCATGGTAATATACATTATAGGAACTTTCTAGGAAATGAAAACGTCTTGAATACTTTCTTAAACATTTCTAAATTTTTAGACAATATCTTTTTCTCTGTGTTTATGCAATAAACTTTTGATCATCTGTTTTACACTAGGAGGTGCTGGGGCTTTATGATAACACAAAGAAAGGCACTTAGTCTTTGTAAAGTCTCACTTCAAATGATATTTATTAGAGCTAGCATTATAAAGGAAGAGAGAAATATATAGACAATCACTTAGCTTTTCAGTGGTGAGAATCTTGAGAAATGTGTCATTGAACATCTACAATCCACAGGCAACACACCATGAAGACCCCATTTGTTGAAAGGGCTACTTCTTTTTGGTTCTTCAAGCTGTCACAGAATTTTCTTCCAAGAAAACAATACTATTCATAATTTCTGCTATCAAACAGAAAGAATGTTTGCATGAGAACTTCTTGCTGCTCTACTAGATAAGGCAAGGCCACAGAGGTAACATAATTGGGCTGCAGCTTCTCTGTTACTGGCCAATTTTATTCTGCAGACAAGGGATGTGTTCAGCACAACAAGATCCTGAAGGCCAGGCTGTACATCCAGCTCAGCACAGCAAAGGACAGCACACGCCTGGGCCTGTTTTGTGGGTCATGAACCCTTTGATGTAAAACAATCTTTCAGTGAGGATCACTGCAATATCTCCCTTGGACACAAGTTTTTCCCCCATCTAATGGAAGAAATTCTGGGTGATCTTTGTTTTATTTTGTCTTTTAGAAAATTACACTCTCTGAGAAGAATTTTTTTTTTTTTAACTCAGCTTACAGTGTGTCTAAATCTCATTGTGTGACAGTGTGTGCATCTCGTCTAGTCCTATTAATCAAAAAGCTGAAAATTCTGTCCTTGCCTTACCTCTAGGGACAGTAAAAAGGGATAGTCACCCCCACAGAATCCTCAGATGGCTTATTTACAGTAAGTAACCTTTGTAATATCTGTAATTCTCATTAATTTATAAGAGACATTAAAATAATTTAGAGGATGCATTGAACTTTTAATTAGTTGAAGTTAGGTGAAATGGATATCAACTCAATTATGTAGGCTAGTTACTGCACATAGATTTTTGTGTTTCATTCAGTCAAAGTATTTCTCTATCCTGACTGTATGAAGAGTTAAAGAACTGAAAGATATTCAAATTACAACAGTTGAATCAAAGAATTTAATGTGGCTGGTGGATGGTTTTCATATGTCATCACCTTTGCATAATTTTGAGTGTTGAAGTTAGCTGGGACAAGAAGCTATTTATATTGACATTTTATTATCCTTTGAATGAAAAAATCCACTTTTTCCATGGGGAGACTGGAACAATGTCTAATCCACAGAACAACAGGAGGAGAACTTAGGAGCAGAGTAGCTGCTTTCTTTTGTGTACCCAATAAGGACATGCACTTTTATGCCAAACAAATTGGTGCATTACTTGACAGTGTAAGCAAGCTGCTATTACTCTCAAAAAAATAGAACTAAAATTACTGAGAGAATGGAAATTAATTTGTTCTTATTCAAACATTGTCATAACTAAAACAAAAAGCCTTTAAAGCCTTTATCTGGAAAATGTTAAATAAATATAAGCTTTATTAAAAATTTGTTTTGGTTTACATGGTTATAGAAAGAAATGATTAACAACTGATCAATGATGAATTGGACTCTCTGTTTAACTTATGTTTACACCAAATAACCCTGTAAACACAGTTTGGAAAACTTTCTGGTTTTTCATGTATCTAGATTTACAAAATTACCAGAGATATAGATTAGAGACTGGTGGTATGGCTCATTGTTTCTGAAACTAACTCAATTTACAGCAGTTAAGAATGTGACCAAGTAGAAATGTTCTCACTCTGAGATACTAACATTAAGGTTTGTTTCTTTTTTTAATCAGTCAGTAGAGAAAGACATGTTAATGTCTTCACTTCTGTGTAGAAAAAGCCACTACTGGACTGTATTCATATCAGATAAAAAGCAAGATATGCTTTACTAAACCAATTTATGGTGAAGTGTATCTTGGTTATCACTAGAGTGCATTTCCTAGAGAAAAAAAGAAGACTGCATTACTCTTATTGAATCCTTCAACTAAAAGCTTTTAATTTGGGTTACACTTAATTTGTAAATGGACCTTTTTTACTAAATTAAAGCTGTCTTCTGCAAAAAGTAGAAATAACTTTCTTATGTCTACTTGGATACTGCCTGACTTGTACAGCTGGGTTTTTTTAAGTTCAGAAGTTGCATAACAAATTAAGTCAACAAGATTACCAAGCTTCAGAAGTATACAAAAATTGATGTCTGGGAGCTGTGAGAATCACCACATTCCTAGGAAGAACACATCCAAAACACTTTGAGATGAGAAGCACTCATGAAAGTCTTTTTCAGGACAAAAGATCATACATACGTGCTATGTATGGGGTTAAGCATTTATGTCCTGGGAGTGTTTCGGAACTCTAAAAATAATGCAAGAAATAGTTTAAAATTTTACAGTTAAAATTTCAGTAACAGTAAAGCTCGCTCAGTGAAAGCTAAAATGAAGAGGGAGAACACTTATTCAATACAAACAGTTAATAAATATTAGCTTCCTATTATGTATTCCTGTCTTCTGCTGTTATGTTATCCTCCTGTCTCACTGAGTACTAAGGTCAAGAGCATCAGTCTTCTTAGGAGGAAGTGGAGGGGCTACAAAAACCCATCAGTGTCCTTAGCTTTTTGCCAAAAGTCATGTATTGTTAGTGATGGGTGGTTCTTCTGCCTTGGGCTTCAGTTTTTCTGTTCTCTACTTTTTCTCTGTAGTTTTAGCTGGCTCGCACAGGTGCACTACTGCATTGATCAGCTTTTGACCACTGTGTTCTGCTTTCATAAACTGGAACTTCTGATGTCACCCTATATTCACACTCTTCCACACCACATTTAATGCTGCTGCCACCAGCAATTCCCCTCATATGGAATGGCTGTTTTTTACTGCTATGTAATCTAAAGGAGATTTCAGCAATAGTTTCCAGATTGTGAGGCAATGACTATCGCAGGGAAAGCAAGGTAACATCAGCTCAGGACAAGGCAAGTGCAGTTGAGTCCTGAGAGACAGAACTGCCAGGTCAATTCAAAGCCTGAGGCTTTTTACAAATAATGACAAAACATCATATTTCCTGGGCTACAGAAAGGCTACCCTTCGGCAATCCTGCTGTGCTGTGTACTGTCTAAGCATGAAATTGGATTCCAGGGCAGCCAGAAAATTTGGCCTCGTTGACCTTTGTTGCCCTTACTTCCTTCTGCAGCTAAAAGAGTTGTGTGGTAGCATAACCCAATTACATGACCTACTCCTTCACAGGAACTTATCAGCAACTGCAGAAGTTATTGTAATATTTTAAAATAGGTAAGATATATTGCATAAAAATAGTAGTTATTCAAATACTACTTTTGCAGACATTCTTAAGTAACAGGGTGACATTTGTCGCTTAAAATCTTTATAACTATGAACCTAAAGGATGTCAAAATGAATAAATTCTTTTCAGTTAATCATCAGTGAGACAAAATGAAAAAAATATTGTCAGTATTTGTTTATCAACTGCCAAAGAACACATTTCAGACTGTCTAAAGTAGTATAAGAATCATAGGACAAACACTGAATATAAAATTGTTTGGGAGTCTTTTCTGTTCTGCTTTGTAAGAAGACAAGTTACTGTAAAAGGGAGTTACACATATTGAATACATATTCAATTGTAATAAAATTTTAATGGAAATATTAGATTAATTTTGGGTTTGAGTATCCAAAATATTTCATTTTGATACCATGTAAATTATTTATTTTAGCAAAATTTGTTTATCATTGAATCATTAAATGGTTTATGCCTTTATTATGATTCCCAGTTTTCTGAACCCAAAATTTACAAATACTTATGTACAGGTATACAAATTTCAGAGTGGGCCTAGATATAAATACTTTTTATACATCTGGCCACAGCTTTACAAACCAATCTTTCACACATGAAAATAGCAAACATTTCAGTGACCATGGACATTGCCTTTTTGTTTCTATTTGTTTGGTTTGGCTTGGTTTAGTTTGGTTTAAAATGACCTTTCATATTAAAAGTTAATTGTTTTTCAGTCACTTTGGAAGAACTGAACTTTCCTGGCAATACACATATGAGTATTTCTCAAATGTTCTTGAATCATTTGGAACTAATATTTCTGAGAGTAATTGTGAAGAGTCAGCAATTAGCAGCTACTTTGTACTCTATATCAGTTATGCTGCCACACAGGCCAAGAGCTTTACTACTTCAGAAATACAATTTCTTTTCACAGTTTTATCTCAATAGTATTACTTTAAAACTGAAAAAAAAAAAAATTCAAGAATTAATAGCTATTGTTCAGTATATAAGGGCAAACATATAATCCATATTAATATATTTGAGATTGCTGTGCTTAATAATTCACAACTAATCTACCGTCTTCTGATCTGCTCTATGTTAGAAATATCTCTAGTGATTTAATGACTGACATTTGCAAAGGGATTTCATTGGCAATAACCTATATCACCCTAAGGTTAATTATTCAGGAAGAAGTACTCACTTAGATCTTCTAAGAACAGGAAGAACTATGCTCCAAAGATTGGGAGGAAAAAAATGAAATAAAATGTTTGAAAGAGAAGGTTTTGAAAACTTGGTTCAGAAATTGCATTGTTCCAGTAAGATACAGAAAGCTACTTCTAGCTATTTAAAAACAAATAAACAAACAAAAAACCCAAACAAAAACAAAAACCTGAAGTATTTTTTTAAAAATCTCTATAAAATATCTTGAGTTTTTACTGTTTCAATTAATACCATAGTATCTCATACTTACCTCCTGAGTTAACTAGGAAAGTGTAAGAATCAATCATTCATATACCAATCAAACCAGCAAAAATAGTCATAAGCGAGACAGAGGCACATAAAATCTATATTCTTCAAATATCCTGTGAGTATGTTTAATTTAAATCTTATGTTCTTTCCATGCCTTCTTCTAACAGCTGCATTAACAGTTTTCTCTCACACACTTAAAAAAGTTTGATATAGAGATAATGTGATATATTTAAACTACAGCAATAGTGAAGTAGTATTAAAACTGCAGCAATCCTCTAGTACAACTGGTGCCAATTACCTTTCCATCCATTCTCCATAATTTAAAAAAAAAAAAAAAAAGTTATTTTTGTGTTTGAACATTTTACCTCTAATGTCTTCAATATTCAACTGAACTTATTAATAGCTGTGGAAACATTTTTCAACATCAGTGCAACTGTCATTATTTGCTATGCAAGAGATTGTTGAACAAAAAAAAATCCAATTCATCCTAATATTAAAAGTTATTTGCAGAATTCACTTAGAAATAAAGATACGAATAGTGTATAGTGATATAAAAAGTAGATGCAATGTAGCCTTCATTCCATCTGAGAAAAGACCTGTGTCTGTGTTTGCATGTGCATGCATGTGTATCATCTTCTGTGATATGAACAACTAATTTTCTGCAAAATGAGTATAAGAATGGTTTTAAACTGGTTGTGAGGATTGACAATACTTGTGCCTCCTGATGTAAATTTCCTTTCAGAACTAGAGGCGGAATGCATTATTCAAAATAATCTTATCAGTTTTGCAAAGATATTTTGAGAAAAATGTTTCTACGAAGCATCTGTTCAAGCAGATAGCTATTTGTAATCCTTTTCTAATGGAAATAATTATATTCATGTTCAGTATTTGTTACATTTTTACTTATAGTATTATCGATGTGTATTAAGTGTTTATGTATTTAAATTACTAACTGGATGGATTGGTTTAGAAATCCCCAAAACTTCACTATGCATTTTCAAGTATTTAAAAATATATTTAATAAATGAAAATGCAGTTGCTGTACTTTGTGATCATACTTTTTAAAAGAAATGTCTTATAACAATTTTAATACAAAATAATTTTGACATATTCTTTGCTAATATATGATGTATTTTATTTCTTAAACCGTTTCAGGAACATCTACCAAAACACTCTTGAAGGATACAGGGTAAGTTCTATGTCTTTAAACCAGCCTGAGACTATTGTCAAGGAGGATGTTACCTGTATTTTTTTCATTCCTTTCAAGGGCAATTTTGTCTGTCATATTGCCTGCGTCTTCCTTTGTACTTTTTTTTAGGGCTAGGAAGATAATTTCTGCCATGTGAATCACAAGTATTTATAGTATCCAAGTATTTATAGTGCAATATTGCCCCTTATACATGAAAACTCTCCAAACCTCATTTATTTTCTTTTTTAATTTAGCTCTCACATTGCTGTAAATATTAGGTTAGTCAATGAATGGAAGGAATTTATGTCAAAAAGCAAGTCCAGAACAAAGGAAAATAAATGACATAACTGTTGCAAACACTGTCATTTCTGTACAACATTCAAATAGGAATAAAAATCTGAGTCATTTTCAGAACAGGGAAACAAGTAAAGCTGTTTCACAGATTTTTTTTATTGTTGGACAGGGTATGTTAGGGACCTTCCTGTACGTTTACTTTTTTCTCTCTCTCTCTCTCTCTCTCTCTCTCTATATATATATATATAAAAGAGAGAGAGAGAGAGAAATATATATCTCAAAGTAGGAGTGCAGCATATAATGCCATATTAGGGGAAGTCTCTACATAGTTCCGCATTATTTTTCTCTTGATATTATCTTCCTAATTCATATGTTCTTTAAAGAATATTTTTAAGTTTACTTCTTTGAATTGTGTGTGTTTTCATTTGCACTTAGAACAGAACTTCAGATTCTTTTAGACAAATAATAACTTTCAATTAGATTGCATCAATTTTTTAAAAAAATAAAAATAAAAAAAATATTTTTTAAAAAAAAGTTAAAAATAATTCTCTGATGCCTATATCATCTCTTTTTTTTTGCAACAAATTTTAGTCTACAATTTTAGCAACTTTTGCTATTTCATCTGACATATCATCTCTAGAAAAACTAGTATTTGCCAAACAATTAATTGTGCATTTTTGTTGACATGAAATAAATGTCCAGATTTCATATTTAACAGTGGGATAGTGTCAATTTAGAAAGCCTTGTACAAACAGCAAAAGAAATCTGACACCTGCAGGCATTTGTGTTCATGGGGAAAAATAACCACTTCAGTACATCCTGCAAAGGCAATGTGTCTGAATACAGGCCACCCAGGTGATTTCTGAAGAATGCAAAAGACGATTTATTGACTTACATGCTCAACAAACCAATAGGATGATGTGTGCCACTAGATTTACTGATCCCAAAGCAGTCCAGATTTGTGAAGATTAATGGCAGACTTGGCCATTCACATTGGTTGTGAATTGGAGAGGTGTACCCTGAGGGGACTGAGAAGTAGATGTGTAGCAGACTTAGAGACATTCTTCGAGAGAGCACATTTCGACTTGTCAAGGCATCTGCTTGGGAAGATTCAATGGGAAATTGCTCTGTGGGGCAAAAGGGCCCAAGACAAATAATTGATCTTCAGGAAACAAGATTCTCAGAGTGCAAAAGCAAGCTGTTTCTTGCAGAAGGTCAGGCAAATACGGCAGAAAGCCAGCAACGTCTGGACAGTGATTGCCTGATGGAGCTCAAATGCAAAGATGAATCACAGATGGTGGAAGAATGGATGGTGGAAATAAGGGGACATTGCCCAAGTGGGCAGTGGGGAGTCAGGAAAGCCAAAACTCAGATGCAGATGAAATTAACAAGGAAAAGAGAGCAAAGCCCAGTGTTTCTCTAAGTACATTGCCAAAGAAAAAATGCTCAAGAAAAACCTTAACCTGTTTCTCAGTGAGGTAGGGCCAGTGACAAAGGTTACAGGGACCCAGTAACAAAGGTCCTAGAGATGGATGGAGTACTTAAAGCTTTTTGTGCCCTGTTTTCAGGGTCAGAGGGGATGTGTATGAAATTGCTGAGTGTTTGGAACCTGCAGGCACCAGCAGCCCTGATGGTCTTTGTCCAGCCCTCCTAAGTCTCCCCTCACACGGATCAATGCCCAGAAACTCACTTCAGCCACTGCTTGGGCCATCAGCCTCTGCTCCAGCAACACTGCAGTGGGATCAATCTCCAAACTGTCACTCACATCTCAGCTATCTCTGTCCCCGGTGCCTGATGCCTGGACCTATATTCTACTTCACCTCCATGCCATTAAAGATATCTCTTATTTGTTAGTGGTAGTTTAAACATTACGGTATTTTATTCTCTATGTCCATTTCCCACATGTATTCCAAAATATGTTGAATCATTACAGGGATAAAACTAAAACACTTATTCTTCAAAGATTAGTACACATACTTAACTGAGATTAGTTCCATTGACTTCACTATTTGACTTCAAACTGGTACTTTTCATTTTTGGTAAAGTTAATTGTTTGCATCCATGTGATGCTTTGAGTTCTACAGTCTTCTTTCTTTTTTTTTTTTTTTCTTTTCCCCAATTCTTGAACTATATGTGAATCTGCTAAAATTAATAGTGATTCAGGTTATTTATATATTTAAAATACATATGTATTTGGAAACAATTGCAAAATATTAACTTTATTGCTTTTTATTCACTTCAATAAAACCGACAAAGTTTCATATTAGTAAACATAATACCTATTCTGCAAATGTAAAAGAAGAAAAAATGTTGGTTTTCGCATAGTTGATTGAGTTTTTTGGCGAAAGATTTTTATACCTAAACAAATTGTGACAGGCACAGAAATTACTAAGGATATCCACCACAAAATCTTCCAGAGTAAGGTCAAACAGCACCATTAAATCATCAATCGTAGCCCTTTCCAATTACAAAACTCTAAACTTTACCGAGTTTTATTGAGCTCTTCTGAGCTCAATAACTTTTATTTGAGTAGACAATAACTTGTGTTTGGCTGAAGTATATCTCCTAGAAAGGCAACCATTCTTTATTTAAAGGTTTCCACAGACAGAGAAATCTACTTCATCCCTCGGTAGCTTGTTTCAGTGATTAATTGCCCTTGCAGTTAAAAAGATGTGCCTAAATTCTAATTGGAATTTATCTGGCTTCAGCTTCCAGGCATAGATCCTTGATAGCCCTTTTTCTGCCAGATTGAAGCCCGTTAGCAATGGGCATTTTGCCCCTGTATAAGTACTTATGAGTGCAATCAAATCACTTAATCTTTTTGATCAACCAAACAGACTGTGCTCTAAATCTTCCACCATGAGTCATTTTTTGCAGCTCTTGGATTTGTCTCTTCTCTGTACCTTTTACAATTTTACATCTTTTAAAAATATGGAAGCTAACTTTGTATGTTGGTCTCACTGTGCTGAGCAGAGATATCAACCCTTTTACTCTTACAATCCTCTTTTTTTGTGATCTTCGGTATTCTTTCCTACTAGGATTGAAATAAGTACTGTCAGCAAATTGCAATTTTGTCTTTTGTCCAATTGTCTAATCTTGTCTTTTTATTCAATAGAATGTATTTTTTTGAATTTCAGCACTTTTTTGGGGGTATGATCTTTTAATTTGAAATTGCAATGTGAACCAAACTAATTATTCTGACTCTTCTGTTTACATCTGTTTTTCTTTTTTATTTCTGCTATAGTAAGCACCATTTATGATCCATAAGTCTTTGTTTTATCCATTGCTAGATTTGGTTGACTTTCTCAATTACTACATAATATCCAAAGCTAGTTATTTCTGAATTATCAAAAAAAATCAAAGCAAAATAAAACAATAATTTCCCACCACTGGCAACTGTCCTGGGTTTGTCACTTGGTAAATTTTTAATATACTGATCTTGTGTAATTCCAGAATTTTATTAAACTTTTTGATAGTCTTCATTTAAGATCAACTAACACAAGCTTAAATTAGAGGATGTAGGCATCTGAAGTGGAGAATTTTTACATGCTCTTCACATATATCCAAGAAAACAACAGTTTTCTATCCTCTGTGTTGTTCTTGTTGCTGCTGTTGTTGGTTTTATTCTACTCAGAATAAATAATCAAATAGAACACAATAAGGAAAGAAAAAAAAGGCACACAAGAATCAGATTGAGAGGTATATTTTGCATTGCAAAATGCAGAATAGCATGGTCTATTGTTTAGAGCTGGTATACAGAGTGAGCTTTTTCTTCATTATTGAGTAACTAATTTGTTCCCTGATGGACAAAGTGACCTAACTCCTTTTTTCAACTAATTTCTTCACATTCAAATGCAAAGCATTATACAATTTCTTAATTGTTCTTTATTGATGCAATCAACAAGTATTCCACATAAACATATTTCCATGACAAATATTATTCACATTTAAAATTGTCATTTGATACTTTCAGAATAGAAATGCAGTTTATTTTATGTATAATGTGATTAATTTCTTGAACTTGTTTTCTGAAGATTTGTTTCAAATCTCTCTCAGAAAATCATACCTCTATCTCTGAATGTTTTTTGTTAATTTTTGATCACAGAAGTGTCACTACTTTGGCAATATATGCCATGACATCATATTCCCTTTCACAAGGGTAAAAATGAGAAATGTTTGTAGGCAGTTCCAAAAACTGATTCTGGAACACATGAGCACTTGCAAATTTAATGGAAGTCAAGAGCTGTAGGTAAACTTTATGTAGGGATAAATTAGGACTACCATTAGTGAACAAATGTGTTCACAGTGACAACTTCTTAGAATTGACACATTAGGTTTAGCTCCCATGTACACCCTCAAAATCCTTAGATCCATCCACAGTTTGAAATTTGACCACCGAAGTTTCTCCTCTGCTACGGGCAGAAAAGCAGTTTAAAAATTTATGGATTTTAAAGAAGCTAAACAATTGGCATACAAGACAGCTTCCCATTGATCTGTGTGCTTAATAAAGCTAAATGTTAGGAAGACTAATGTACCGTACTGATGTTTTAGGAATTTCATTAGCGTATTTGAACGACTATCATAACTCACTCACCTCTGCTGAGTTTATGAGCCATGGGTTTTCTCCAGCTCATAAAATCATCTTGCTTAGCACAATACAGTGACTGATAGCATCAGAGATGACACTTCATGAAGCAAGGTGACTCTTTTTTCCTACTATTTTTTTAATGAGTTTTGTAGGACAATGCAGAGATACAGAAAAGACTGCTGAATAAGAAGAATCTGATGAAATATTGTTCTGACTTAGTGACAAGATAAATACAAATACCCTAGGTCTACTGGTCTTTGTAATGTTGAATGTAAACTGTGACAACGTTAACTTCTGAAATACTGAGAATTTTTTTTTATTTTTTCTACTTTTTAAAGTATAGTACACATGGCATGAAAAATCACCACTAGAAATAGTAACGTGGCTTTCTATCGATGGGTCTTCATACTGAACATTCACCTAAACATTTTGAAATTAAGACCATTTACCATTTACCTTTATGTGGAATGAAAGAAGGTACTTTGACATTTGTACACGTTTTCATTACAAGCATCAAACCCATTAATTTTTAAACAGTATTCTTACCTCTTTCTAGTCATCTTATAATGCAGATATCATCTTAAGTAATCATCCAAGTCTCCCTTTGTCCATGGATCAAAAAAGGGATCCAAATTATGTGATTTCTGAGGTATTAGTTGTCTTTCAATTATTGTAAAGGAGACCTTAAAGGAACAACACAAATGTAGATCTTTATAATGAGATACATAAGATATAATTAGACCTAGTTTTTCTCATTCTTATCTCTGAAGTAGCATCTACATCTTTAGCTATCACCTACAAAGTATTGTAAAAGATATTTTAGATCTGGTTCAAAACAATTTGCTCCATGAGTTTGTTCAGGTACAGGGTTTTTGAAATAAACCTTTGGATTTTATCAATGTTCACATTTAGTTCCAGTTCAGATGCCTAAGTTAAAATTTACCTTGTGAATATGTGCCAAGTAAATGGGTTTGATGTCCAGACTGCATGGACTTTTAAAATGGATGTTACATTATTTCTTGACTCTTTCATCAATTTAAAGAACCCCTATGAACCCTCTCTTCTCTATCACTGTTTTATAACATATTACTAGAATGAATTTATTTTTGTTTTCAGTTATGCAGTTACCTAATTTAGCTCTGTAGAAATGATCACTTTCTTTGAAATATAATTTAAGAGTAGCATAGGTGTTCTTATATGCTATTGTATTCTTGAGTATAGTTATGTTTTTTATGTTCTTCACCACATGAGAAGAAAGTAACCTTAGCTCAATAGCCATACCTGAGACTGAGAAGTTTATTTACATAGATAATTTTATATTGTTTTTATAATTGCATTTTTATCAACTTATTCTCCAAGTTTCCTCACTGCTAAACATGTTCCTCTATTTTTTTCTGTTGACTCTGATCAGGACGTCTACATCTATGTTATTTTGGGTAAAGGTGCAGGTACAGTTACAATTTCAGTTATGGGATTAAATTTAACTTTTCCTCCCTTTCTCTAAGATTAAAAGTAGAGAAGAATTTACTAACATCTGCTAAAGATCTAGATCCAGCTTGCCAAATGAAATGCTATGCCTCCTCTGCATATGTCATACAATTTCAGATACTAACACCTTTATCAGATTAAAGCTTTCAATTTGCAAGAATACTTTAGTATGTTGAGAGCTACATTTTTACTCAGAAAAGGTGATTATCTTGTATCTGTTGTTGAATGAATTCATATTTCATTCTTTATTTTCCTTGGATTCAGTTATGAATCTCAGATAAGTAGGACTGTAGTTTCTGTCCTATATTCCAAGTTGTTACTGCTGAATTAGTCTAATAGTGATCAATAATCTCTGAATCTGTAAAATACTTGTATGTCACAAAAAAAGAATGCATATTATAATTAAGGAAATAGAGATCTAAGATAATACTAGAATACAGAGCAGATTAATAAGTTTTTAATTTTTTAATATTTTGTAAATTTTTAGTTTAAAAATCTTGTATATTAGACGTTTTTCTTCTAGATATTTCTTACCCTTAATGAAGGCTATTTTACTTTTCAAAAGTATTCTCTATTAGTCTAAACTTAACTATGTCCTTTTGAACTTAAACTTGTAGAAGATCTATTTTTCTTGGAGGGGTAATTTCTTCTTTATGAAATAACTATAAACAAGTTTAAAGCCTTCATGAGAATATATAGTCTTGGACAGAATTGTTGTTCTTTTCTTGGATAGAATTTTTGTTCTTTTTGACCCCTATGTATTAACACTACAAGAGCTGAGTTTTCCTGCATTTCAGAATAGAATCATAGAAGGATTTGGGTTGGAAGGGACCTTAGAGATCATTTAGTTCCAAATCCCCTCCTGTGGGCAGGGACACCTTTCACAAGGTCATGTTGCTTAGGGTTCCATCCAACCTAGTCAGAAACCCTTCCACTGATTGGACATCAGTAACTTTTCTGAGCAAGCTCTTCCATTGCCTTACTGTCCTCATAATGAAGAATTCCTTCCCAATATCTAATCTAAATCTACTCTCCTTTAGTTTAAACCCATTCCTCCTTGTCCTATCACTGCCTGCTCTTGTAAATAGTCTTTTTCCACATTTTGCATCTGTCATGGATGCAAAATTATCTGATGGGTATTAAAATTTCTCTTTTGCACAAAGAGCTGCAGACATAAAGAATGTCTGGAACTGACGACACCACAAGGAGAGCTTGGCAGCATTGTTGGTATTACAGACTAGTGCTTCAAGTAACACAATTGCCTAGCAAAAACTCAGACAAATTACCCAAGGAATGGGAAAGTCAAAGATCAGTAATTCTAAGCTATCACCAGAACCAATGCTTTCATGTAATGCAGAGAAAATTTGGAAGCATTTTAAGCAGAGGGTTTTTCATTATCTGTATTACTAACCAAGGCTTAACTGATAGGAAATGAGACAGCTAGGCACACGTTGTGTATCACTATGGTAACAGACACCCTAAAAAACAATGTAATGCCAGTAGATTTAGAGTCATTCAAGAATAAAAGAACAAAATATAATGAACAGTATATGAGTAATACTATTGCATACAGTGGCCACAGCAAATTGTCTATTCTGCCTGAGGACAGCATGTAGCTTCGCTTTACAATTCAGGGTGAGAAGTTGCTGAGTTACTACATCTACACCAAAGATTTTGGAAATATTTGGAACTTTTTGGAAAATTCAGAAATTAAAGAATCATAGAATCACCAAAGTTGGAAGAGACCTTTAAGAATACCAAGTCCAACCATCAACCCAGCACTGCCCTGTTAACCCTTAAAATACTAAACCATATCACCTCCCTGGGTAACCTATTTAAATGCCATGATAACAGTGATTTTTTTTCTTTTTTTCCTAGTATCTAATCTGAATCTCCTCTGTCTCAGTTAAGGCCATTTCTTCTAGTCCTCTCACTACAGACACAGCAGGAGAGACCTCACTACACCCTCCCGTCAGGTAGGTAGTTAAAGAGAGCAATAAAATCACCCCTGAGCCTCCTCATCCGGAGCCTAAACAAACCCAGCTCCTTCAGCCATTCCTCTTAAGACATGTTTTCTAGACTNCTCAGTTAAGGCCATTTCTTCTAGTCCTCTCACTACAGACACAGCAGGAGAGACCTCACTACACCCTCCCGTCAGGTAGGTAGTTAAAGAGAGCAATAAAATCACCCCTGAGCCTCCTCATCCGGAGCCTAAACAAACCCAGCTCCTTCAGCCATTCCTCTTAAGACATGTTTTCTAGACTTTTCATGAGCCTGGTTGCCCTTCTTTGGACATACTCCAGCAGCTCAAGGCCCTTTTTAAAGTGAGGGGCCCAGAACTGAAGACAGCACTCAAGGCAGGCTTCACCGGTGCCGAGTACAGGAACAAGATCCCTTCCATAGTCCTAGTGGCCACACTATGCTTGTCACAGCCCAAGATGCCATCGGGATTTTTGGCCACTTGGGCACACTGCTGGCTCATATTCAGCTGGATCATACTCAGCTGTCAGCCAGAAAGAGACTCTCAAGTCCCTTTCTTCTGAACAGCTCTCAAACCACTCTGTCCCCAGCCTGTAGATCTGCAAGGAATTGTTGTGACCCAAGGGCAGGACCTGGTACTCCTCCTTGTTGAGTCTCATTAAACTCTCCTTGGCCCATTGACTGAGTCTTTCCATATACCTTTGTAGAGCCTTCTCACACTTGAGGAGATTGACACTCCCAGCCAACTTGAGTGATTCCTCCTACTGTAAAGACGACATCTAAAATATGTCAGAGGCCCATTCTTGCTACATTGACTATTTCCCTGGAATGACTATAAAAGAAGCCTAGACTATTCCTGGAATGTGTGCATCTAGAGTATGATAACTGAATGATACAAACTTCTTCTAAAGTAACTGTTCATTACTATGTATGATGTTTAAAGCATGAAATGAAAGATCTCTCTAGTTTGTTGAACAGTTTTTTGTTGTTTTGTGGGATTTTTGATTGGGTTTTTTTTTTGGTTGGGGTTTTTTTGGTCTTGGTGGTCATTGTTTTGTATTAACAAATGACCAATTCTAGGTGACTCTATTAATTACTGATTTTTCTAATCAATCTTTTTTCCTGTTAGATTTCAACTTTGACTTCAACATTTTTAAATAAATGTAATTGGATATAGTGTGTAGCAAATATAATTCTGCTAATGATCTTGTTAAATACCCTTTCAAGGCTCTTGAAAGTTTCTTATTAACTGGCAGGAATGCCCTAATAGCTAATTGTAATTTTGAACTTGGATGAATAAATTCTTTGGCAAAAGAGCATGTAATATTAAGAGGAAAATAAAAATAATTTAAAAAAAAAAACAGGAAAGAAAAGAAAATCCTCATTTTTCGGAATAGAAGAAACTTCAAAAATTCTATTTGTTTTGTGAATATTATATATATTGTTATAAACTTGTAGGCATAAAATAAGCCTGGGAAAACTTGAAGCCTGTAAAGGCAGTCAGTAGAGGGAGCCATGTTCATATGCAGTTTACTACATTCCACTGCAAAGCTTTCTAAAATAACCCAGTTGATGAACAAATGAGATTTTTTTTTTTTATTTGCTGCAGTATCCTTACATAGGAAGAGAATGTAATAAGGAAAACACCAGACTCCTTCCTGACTGAATATGTTAGTCAAGTGAAGGATCTCAATAATAACAACATTAAGGTGCAGCTGAAACCTTAGATTTGCTGTATTCTATGATTTTTAGATTTACCAAGGGATTTAAGTACTTAATATTAACCTCCTGGGTATTTTAGTGTGCAGATTCCAAAAATCACAAGGGGAGCAAAAACCTGCTGTACTGATGTTTATCCCTGCCATTAACTTGGCAGTTGCTTTCACGTTCAGCCTCAAAGTTTCTGAGTACTTTTGCATTAAGAGCTGAGTGTTTTAGGGATTGCCATCTCAGTAATCAGTGACTGGTGGGTTTTTTTCCTGAAAAATATAACTAGAGAACCCTTAGGTATTTTTACTGCTGAAATATTTAAACCACAGGAAGGTTGAATTCCCAGTGAAATGCAGTTGCAGCCATTTTCTTTGAAAACACAGCTGGAGCCCTTTCACGGGGATAATGAAGGTGAGTTCTTCACACTGAGAGGAGCATTGAAATAGGGGTTTGAGATCTCACACAATGAGTAGAGAAGGGAACACAGCAGCTGTGGCACATGTAGCAATAAATATCACTCTTGCACAAACCTTTCTTCAACAGAGAGAGGTAAGCCACTGCTCATTAGCTATTACTGTGTGAAAGGACTCAGCCCACTACCAAGAACCCCTACCATGCCACTATACTGTGAGGCACACTCTAAGAATTACAGCTTTCAGGTTTTCTACGCTGCCTGAGGTATGATTTATGATGTTGAGCTGCTCTTCAACACTAAGAATAAGGAAATTGTGTATAAAAGGGCTGTGCAATTTTAGGATCTGTTGATGCTGTCACTAATACAGATGTATGAGGAAAGTGCAGTAGTGTTTAGGAGTTAGAAGAAAAAGTGACTTAGAAGCAAAATTTTTCAGAAACTGAACTTTATTCCTAGGGAATTATAGTGAATTTGAATTACAGTGTTTTAACCATGCACATATATACACATAGAGGTATATTTATCCATGGGAACTATTCCATGGTTGGTTTTCTGGTCAGATCTGTGGAGATAAGTCTTCCCTATGTTAAAGCTTTATGGGAATCATTTAATAATAATAATAATAATAATAAAACCCAAAACATAAACAACAAGAAGACTGCTCTCTCCTCTGCTGTAAAAGCTAAGGAAATTACAGCATTAGTAAAAAGCATCAGTCTCATGAAAATACCTAATATCATAGGTTAAACAGAAGTTAAAACTACACATATGTAAATTCTATATCACAGTTTAGTTCTATTTTTATTCCAGTATTTTTCTTCCTACAGTCACCACTACATGTCAAATCATGTAACTTCAGCTCAGATTTTTTTCGAAAAGGTCTACCGGCCCTATTTTTTTAAGATTCCCTTTCTTTTGTGCTTTTTAGCAGTTGTGTTTTGACCCTATTTTATTGAAACTGTTAGTCTAGTATTTCTATGGCATAAATGTGAACCTATTTAAAGTTTAACAATAAGACACTTAAAGAAAAACAAAAAAGTAGATTTCAGTAGCTCTTCCTCTTTTGTGAGGGAACTTATGGATCTAGACCTGTCAATTTTAGATTCAGCATGGATGTAGGCATTGCAGTTTCAAGGAAAGCAGCAAAGCTCCCGTGGCTCATGATGTCAATTTAGGAGTAGATACTGCATCTGTAGCTCAGAACACATATAATCAGCAGTATGAAGTGATTTGTTCTAAGACAGAATATCAAATTAATAAATGTCTTGCATAAAGTGGATTTTTTAAAAAATATATAAGGTGTAATTGATGAAAGATTTTTCAAATTACATGATAACCTGTTACAGGAAATAATCTGGCTGTGTATTTTTCATACTACATGACCTTGGAGATCACTCTTCTAGGAACCTTGCAGTAAACTTGCATAACATTTTTTTTGCCCATCCTGTAATAGATTTGTGCATTAAATTTTCAATAAAGTTACTTTTGATATTTGGAAGGTATAAAAATTTTCCTGTCTGTGATGCAAACATAAGGCCTATGACTAATAAGAATATATATATTTTTTTAGACTAGGCTGGACAGGGATGCTTTGATTATAGACACATTTTCACATTTTGTTAGACTTGTGTATCATAACTGCAGAATCTTCCCATTTTGAATTCTGGGACTGGAGCAGATGGCAGAGATGTATTTCAAATAACGGTACTTGACATATAATTTCTATAAATAGCTACACAGTTACAAGGTGTTATTTGTAATTTTTCTGTCCTGGGAAGAAACTAAAAATTCTCTGTCACTTCATGATAATTGTTCTTGAAATTCTTCACAAATGAATAATTTTTTGAAATTTTTACCTTAAAGTAAAAAGACAGATATCAAGGCAGATGTTCTTTTGCGTGTTACTGGATTCCCAAATGTCTCCACAGCCTAGTCATAGAATCATTTCCTGCCACATATTATGCACACATATATAGATGTGTATTCATAGAGAAAAAATATGAAATACATACATTCTCTATTTTTATAAAACATTTAATTAGTTTATTTGTCATGATAAAGGGGTCTACTAGAAAAATAAATTGGTTTTTATATCCAAGAAAAATTACCTAAATGATAAAATGTATCATGTATCTTACTAAGAGTGAATTTATGTGTTAAATCGTTTTCCCATCAGCTCATTGATGCAACGATTAAAAAAAAAAAACAAAATTGATACTGAAATTATACTGAAATGTCAGCTATGGAGGGGAGAGAGTTGTACACCATACCAAAAATAAAGTTGTGGTTTTATGTCACTGGTGAATGCTTTTTGGGAGAACAGTTAGTTCTTATTTCAGGCAGAAGAAAAAATATAAAATGGTCTTAGACAACTTAGAGTTTATGGCAATATAAAAGAAGAAAAAAAAAAAAGCTTCAAAACCTTAAGCCAATTTCCATATCTTGTATTCTATTCCAGTACTGGTATTGTCATGTTTTCAATCAAGGTTCATGCAAACCAAACAAAAACCTCAGAAATTCAGGTACAACTTATGTAAAAACTCTTGCTGAAAACAAGTTAGAATGAACAGACTGCGTGATTTAAATATTCTTTTAAAATTTTGGCAGCTTGAGATTTACTTTATATCCCATTTGCTCCATATTCTTTTAGTTACAGTGAGCAGGTAATGCTTCCTTTGCTGTGAAAAATGCTGTTGTTGCCAACTTTGTCATCTAAGCTTCATTTTTACAGTTCTAGTAGCATCAGTTTATCAACATAAAAGCTAAAATATTCTGAACTCAATCAGCTTTCTCAGACTTGTCTCCAGAGATGGCATTAAAGGGTTTGGATAACCTTATCTGTTCAATACTGAGGATGTTTGTAGCTTCTGCTAAGTGCTCTCTAGTGATTCCTTTCAAAACTTTTAATGGACAGCAATATGTCTGTCAGATCTTATACATACTTCTTACCACATCATCCTAGAGACTTCTTAAAACAGTCTGGGAGTAGTGCTACCCTTTCAGCCAGTTTTATATGGACCAATAATAGTAGTATAACAGGGAAAAAAACTGTGATATTTAATGCTGTTCTTTATTTTGGTATAGCTATTGGACTTTTTAGGAGGTATAGGCAAGCTGTGAGGTGGACTGCCTCAAAAAAAACCCCAAAAAACAAAAACCACACACAACAAACAAACAAACAACACCACCAAAACAAACAAAAACAAGAAGCATACCATGCAAGAAAACTCTTTCATAGTCAGAAAGTTGAAAAATGTTGCATTAATAAAGAAATAAGGTATAGAACAGCACACACATTTGAACATCGCTTATCTTGCACAGCTTTGAAGAATAAAATTTAATATTTTATGAGATTGTGTAGATTTGCATTGGGAGGATTAGTTGTGTTAGCAAATACTATTTCTATTGTTGGATGCATATTGAATTATTTCAGTGAAGTGGAACAGCTCTGACCGTGTTACAAAAAAAATACTTCAAACAATTTTTAAATGCAAATTCCAGTTACAATACACTTTTTTTTTTTTTTTTTGTTCGATAGTATGCTATCCTTTAGGATTTTAAATTAGTGCACAGATAGATTTGAGGTTAAACTTAATGCAATGATATTTCCATTTTATGTTTTTGAAAGCAAATGATAAGTTTTGCCAGTGTTAATGATTATATTTTCTCTGATTGTGCTGGTGGAATGCTCATAGACATTTAAATTAGAATGTTTTATCATCTATTTCTTCAGCAAAATCATACTCTAATATTTTGGTATACCTCTTTGGGAATCAGAAAGGAAGGAAAAACTAACATTCTACCTTTAGCACTGTCTTTTCCTACTAATTTAATTTTATAATGGTGCCCTCTGCACCAATAGAAAGTTGGCCTGCTGGATAGAACTATAGCTACTCTTAGTTGATACGATGCCTCTGGTAGTAGCCTACCTTCTATTAAGCAAAACGTGTATTTCTGACATTAGTTCATTTGTAAGGTTAAAACCTTGGATGGAAATTTACATTCAAACTAATATAACTCCAAAATTTTCTTAGAGGGGTGAAAAAAAAATCACATTTGAGTTTCAAAATGAAAATACTGAGTTCAATCTCTGTCAGGAATGAACACCAGGCATACAACAAATTGCAGCTTTTGATTATTATGATGATGTTTGATAGTGCAGCACAGAAAGTGTGAGCAGTCTATTCTTGGAAGGAAGATATGCAGAGAAAAAATGATTTATTTACACAAGGGGGGGAAAAAAGTAAAATGCTTCTGTGCACAACTACAGAACTAGTTTTGATTTTGTTCCCAGGCATTGTCAAATGCGAAAATGGATAAACGATGTAAGGAGTAGAACCTTAGTTGAGTCTTTATTAAGTTATACACAGTAGAATTTACTTTCCCATTTATTTTTCTACTTAAACATTCAAAGACTGCAAGGATATTGATGCAGATGTTAGCTTAGAGGCATTTTGCTGGGATAAAATAAAATGTGCAATGAAAACTATGAGCACTGACTTAAGATCTTGAACATGCCGATCCCACACACAGCTCCTCCAAGAAACCAAATGCACTGGCCCATCTAATATTTTATGACTCAAACTGCTATTGAAGCATTTTTATAGAAATAGTTGGAAGATATTATCCCTACATCAACTGACTCAATGTTCTCATATTAGGCTGGGGACAGAATATCTTAACTAAGCTAGAAAAAGAAGTAAAAACATCTTAAAAACAAAATGACAACAAACCAAAAGCAAAACAAAACAAACAAGATATCCACACTCATAAACAAAAAATAAACCTAAATGTATTTTTGAACGTGCTTTGAAAAAACAAAAAACCCCCCGAAAAACACTGTAAACATCCCTTCGTCTGTGATAGAACTGTTGTTAAATAGAGTGAGAAGGGATCTTAAATTTATCATCTAGTCTGTCTCTTAATGAAAGCAGAATCAAGTAAGTTTAGGTAAATATTTTTTTTCTTGCAGGTATTTTTCTATCCATTACTTTAAATATTTATTTACTACCTTTATAACATCCAAAACTATTAAAAAACTCATTTAGTGTTTTAATCATGTGACTCATTAAAATTTTTTTCTCAACTACTATCTATACTAACAGATCTTTGTCTCAGTTCAATTATTTACTTCTCTGTTCTGAGTAAAGGAGAAAATTTACCTCTTCGTGGCCATCTTTTTTCTTGTAATTTTTTGATCTTGTCTGTCTCAGTTTTCTTTTCTCCAGACAAACACACATATTCTAAGCTCTTCTTTGAAATACAGACAAGTATAATAAAGCATGGGCCTTACAGTGTCATGCTGAATTCCCTAGCCTTTAGGTGTAGGTAAAGCTATTTCAGAGAGAACAGTTGTTGTCTTTCAATGAATGCTGACCCATTGGCACATCTTACCTTCACACTCAGTGCATAAAAGAGATAAAGATAACTTCTTCTTCTTCAATGTACAAATACTGTCTAGCAAAAGTTATTCCATAATACTAATGTTTTCTTCTTCATTAAGTCAAAATGTTATGTCATGTGTAGAAACTGGCCCATGTTGCTCAGTTAGATGAGAATTTGTAATTAAAACACCTTTTTTTCCATAAAGCTGAGGTTACCACATGCAAAAAAATTACTTCTTCCTGGAGTTAGGTACCAAAATCCAAGGAAGAGTTCAATATAAAAACAGATCAATTGTTCTTCTTGTTCATGTATGTGCAAAGATAAAATCTGCAGTTGCAGCAGCCCTCTTTTTAGAGGGTAAAAATGAGACGAGACACAGACAGGGTCCTGGTTTATTCCTCTTTACAGCTCAGTCATCCTGACTCCAACTATTCACTGACTCTGGCTGCAGCAAGCTCCTACCATAGGTTTCCCTTGCAGCTTCTGACTGCTGGTTATTCCCTGCTAAACTGTGACTGCAGGGATCAGTTTGCAGACTCTGACTGCAGGCTTTTACCTGGATAGACTGTGACTGCAGGTTCCAACCACAGGCTCTACCTGCAGACCAAGACTGATCTTGCAGCAGTTATTGTCTCTCCCCAGGATGATTCTTCACGACTCTCTCCTTTCCACTCCTCAAGGTTCCTCGCCATGATGATCCTCCCCTTACCAGCTAGCCCTCTTTTATCTCATTCATCCTTATTGGCTATAGCTGTTACTCATCAGGGGCAAGGCTCTATTGATTAATTAAATCAGCTGTTACTTAGCTGGGGTGAGGTCACTTGTATTCCCTTCTCCTACACTGCCACAGTCAATGGAAAAAAGTTCTTCCTCATGCTGAGGTGGAACAGCTGTTTTAGTTTAGGGCCATTGCTCCTTGTCTTGTCACTGGGCACCACCAAAAAGAATTCTCTGGATTTAAGAGATTCATTGAATTGTTTCCCAGCTACTCTCCCACATCCTTGGCTTCTGGGTCTGTACTCTGCCCAAACTCCCTGGTCTGTGACACAGAGCGTGAGAGCTAACATGAATCAGCTACCAGAAACAACATGACATGTAGGTTAGACAGCCTTAATCTGGAGTCTTGTGAATGTGATAACACAGATGAGGCCAGTCACCTATTATGAATTTAACCAGTGTTAAATTTATAAATGTACATATATATATAGGGAGTCTTAGAGAGGTCAGGTGATTTACATCCTACACTATATAAAATTGGGACTGCCAAAAATCTGGGCATGTTGTCAAGGCACGCAGATTTGGGTCAGAAGGCAGATTTAATTGCTGTGGGTTGTCAGACAACTGTGCCAGGGGACATGGAGCAAGGGCAGGAAGAACAAACTGGGAACATGACAGGGGCACTTGGTGTTGGAACTGAAAGTGATTGCGTTAGGTTGTTCATGATGAGCTCAGAAGACCAGATGGGCTCATTGGGATTGGGCAAGGAGTCATTTCTGGTCTGGAGGAAGCCCTCAGAGGGCATGGGGACTGCTAGTGGAACAGGAAGGGCAGACCTTGACAGAAGGGCCACTCAGTTACACTCTGAGCTGCCGGAGAGCCGGGGCAGTGGGGCAGCTCCAGGCATCAGACATGTCCCTGAAGATAGTGACAGGCTGAGGCTGCACCTGGATATAAGGGTGGGCCTGGCTCACCAGGGGCATGGCTGGACAGGACAGGGCAGTGGGAGCTGGAGACCTGCTGCAGCTTCACTGGGGCAGGGGATGATGGCACTGAGGGGTGCCATGGGATCATGGGCTGTGGACAGGACTATCTAGCCTTGATAGGGCTAGATACGGACAGCCAGTCCTCAGGACTCAGTCACATATGTATAACTTCTACACAGCTATTCATTTTTATAGTATAGTGTAGCTGATTCTCTAGTAAACCATTAAAAGAAAAATTCACTACTTTTTCTTTTCATTACAGAGACTAGATTTCAGAGTTATATGTGGATTTCTAACAGTGATACACTGCTTATCCTTTATTGATAATCCTGAGCACCTAGTCTCAAATATGTTTCTTAGCTGATTCCTTGCTGGAAAGAGAATGAGCAGAAATACATCAGGAAGCAAGTGGTTGCTGTGCTGAAAGGAATGTCATCATGACAGAGAAAAATAGGAATAGACAACTGACACTGCAGATTAATTCATTACATCATAGAATCAATCACTGAGGTGTGAAAAGTACCTTAGACAGAGGCAGCCATCAATACCAGATTAACACTTCTCTTAGCTGCTGCTGATTTTCTTTTATAAAATAATAAGGGTGCTGGTGGTAAAAAAAATCTCTTACTTATTCAGTATCTCAGCTCTTAAATATTCAAATTTCACTTCTGTTTTATAGGCAGTGTGTATGCCTTCATTTAAATTATTTATTCTATTTTTTCCATTTCCTTTCAAACTGATATGTGGTTTATTAAAGATTAAGAATTCTATGCTTTTATCCAGATTTTTTTAGGTGTTCATTTTTGGCACCTTATTGTTTCTGCTGGAAAAATAAACTGTAACAGCACAGTTTTACACCTCAGCAAATAACCTGCAGCTAAATCATCTGGACAAATGAAATGGGTTTATACTCTTCATGAAAACAGTGGCTGAACTTCTCTCTCATTTGCAGGTCATTTATCATTTCCCTTTTTATTTTCAGAATTTGACAAGTAAGAATTTTCCACTTTCTGCTTCACAAAAATTGTATAATTGTGTTAGACATGCTCAAGAACACATATACTTTGAGAATTAATATGAGAACAACTACAAACTACAGCCAATTCTTTTGCCTTTAAAAATTGAATTTTCCCCATTTTTCCTCCTTTTGTAGGCAGGAGGAAGTGGTGGGTATTTAAAAAAAAGAAAATCCTAAAAGTCTTTGAGGTTTTATTTCAACAATTCTTGTTCATTATTTGAAACCTCTCCCCTGCTGGATATCTGTGTCTGTAGTATTCACTTAGTGTATTTTTACAGTCCAGAAAAAACTCTCGTTATTGTGCATACTTTGGCAAATGATACAATGGTGATTTAGTAGCAATTTATGAACACTATTCTAGGCTTCCTGAAGTGGACCCAAACCTTATACACTGAATATGAAAGATACAGCACTTGAATATATATTTTTTTTTTCTTAATGTAAACAGCCTTGAGTGTCACGATTAGGATGGCAGTAATTTTCGGTTAACTGACTTTCATTAATCCAGTGCAAACACAATGGGACAGTTCCACAAATTACAGCAACATCATGTGAACACTTCAAACACTCCAAACTCTGTCTTCCCTTTCCCTAGATTTTTAGCCCTTTTCCTACATTCAGTATACATCTTATCTCCTGTTCTGTCACTTTAAAAGAGTATCAGTCTAAAAGACTGTCACAGATTCTGAGTTTTCCTGTGACTTCATGGGATTAGTTTTTACATGCTTCTATTGAGACTGTGGCTACATCTGAAATTCTAAGGTCTTTGGTGGTTTTTTTTTTGAACATATATGAACGCTGTTCTCTTTTAAATTAATACCTACACTTTCTGCCAAAGAACTAAAAATGGCACATATAAAGTATTTAATTGACAGGAGCAGGTCTGAGATTTCTTCTTGCCTATTATAAAATAATAACACATAAAAGCCATCCAGCCATCCATCAGAACAACATTTTTCTTTATCTGTTCAAATAAAAACCAGAGCTATTATTTGAGATAACCATTGGTCACTGCAACCAAAGGTACAGTCCAAATTACTCCAGACAGCTCTACATTACACAGGACAAATGACCTACAAAGTTATGATACTGAAATCCAAAGTAATCTCTGGTTTCACTTCCACAAAGCTAATCTCTTGATTGGCATAATGAAGTTTTTTTGAGTTATTACATTAAAATATTGTAATTATATTCTAACACTCAAGGTTAAAACAACAAAAAAACCCCAGACCTTCATAGACATTTCATAGAAGCTGATGTGCTTTACTTGCAATTTCACAGAGTAATACAATGGTAATAGTGAAGATTAAAAATAATGGAAGTTTCTTTTGATTGCTCATTGCAAATTCTTTTCCTTTAAAGTCTTGCATGTGAGTTGAAACAGGCCATCTACAGAAGAACCTGAAGACTTCTAGTTATTTTAAATAAATTATAAGGTAACAATATCTTTACTTTGTCTCACTGAGTAACTGGAATTATCATGGATTTCTAAATTGCTATGTATAAATCTTCACTGCAGTGTACATTCATTAAATTAAGAAACTAAGGGAGAAATTTTAGTTGTTAAAAGTCTTAAAAAAAGGAAACTTTTCTCACTCAGGAAGGCAAAAAATGTGAACAGTGTTTACCTTTATTTAATTAAGCATTTTACTAAATTATAAAAAAATGTAGTCAATGCTTCAGATTTGCCATGTTCATATTCACTTTCTCAATTTTTAATAGCAGTCTTTTAAGACTAGGAAGATTATTAGATGTTTTGACAATCTCCAAGACCACTGGTGTTTCAGCCAGAGCCTCTTGAATTCTCATAATCACATTCCCCAAAATTTTGTCCTGATAGAGGACAAATATTCAATAAAAAAGCTCAGTGAAGTACAATGTAGATTTTATGACTGTACAGGGGATTTTTTGTTTTGGGGGGTTTTTTTATTTGTTTTTTCCCAGTCTACATGTTCAGCTTGGTTATCTAGTGCAGGAAAAAAAAGCAAAGTAATTCAGTTTTCTCTATTTTATATTATTCCATCCCATTTGGCTGTAGAGACAGTTCCACCCAAAGGAGTGATCATCAGACAAAGAGACACAATACCTATTAGGCTTGGTTAGTGTTTGCTTCACATCTCAAGACCAAGGTGTTCAGAACACGTGGTAATTCTTTCTCCCTGCAAGTCAATGAGAAAGCTCACACTGACTTTACAGAAGTTACAATTTCGTGAGAGGATTCAGGATAGCACTCACCAGACTTAGTGCAGACTGTAGTCCTAAACATCTCCCTTGCTAGTGTTAGTTCCCTAGAAAATCTCACTGTCCTCTTGAGAGGTGTGTAAAATATTTTCAGTAGTATTATTAGATGATCCTATCCTTTACCCACAACAGGACCAACTCTTCTGTCTCCCTCTTTCCATTTCCAACTTATTTCTTTCGCGTAGCAGGAAAACTGACCTCTGACTTCCGCTTCCTAGAGGCACCTCCCCTCCACCTCTATGTTTGGCTTAGACAAACATTCAGTGCAACAGATCTTTCTGGAGACTAATCGAAACAGATCCATCTGACCAAAGAAAAAAGGATATCTGCTTCAATTGCAGACTTTTTGTGGACCTCAATCTGATGTTTTCTTCTAAGATGGATGAAAGCAAGTTGTTCTGTCACTATCAGGCTTTCAGGTACAGTATATAGAGCATGATGCCTTACTGAAGTGTATTTGCAATTTTTCATTCAGCTCTCACTTCTTTGGATTTTAAAATTTTAAAATAAAACAGTGTATTTTTATGTTTTTACCATGAAGATGTATCAGGATTTATAAATAGTCCAACTGTCAGTAAAAAGAAAGTTTCCTTACTTTAAAGATGTATTAATTTTTTCAACAATTGGAATGACACAGAGTGCAAACTGCACTTGGCAAAGCTTGTCTCAGTCACAGGATTCATTTGCTGCTGCCTATGACTCCTTAACCTCTAAAAATGACTGATTTGAACCCTACACATAAGCACATTTAAATGTCATAACCTACTCATTAGTATGAAGAACAGAAAGATTAAAAAAATCCAAAGAAACTCTAAGTGAAGATTGATTTTGTATGCACTTGCTCACACATCTTAGAGTCACAATACCACAGCTAAGAATAATTACTGAGGAAAAGGACAGAGAGCTGAGATGAACTTGTGAAGTTCAAATGTGCAAACTCTCTCTGTTCCAGAAGTGAACTGACATTCTCTGACTTGGATGGGAATTTGCATAATGTGGGAAACCTTGTTTCTTATCTTCACATAGTTGTGCTTGCTCCGGAATTATCAAGTTTCAAGGAGCATTTCAAAATGTATGCAAAAAAGGGCTGCTCTTGAACCTCTGTATTCTCATATCCATTTGGAACACACATCAAGGGTTTGCTAAACCTCTGACTCTCCCATAATACTGCTTACGTGACAATGATCGACTTCTCAAATAGCTTCCACAGAAAAATAATTAAAGGCAAGTTTAGAAGAGACAGAAATTGTTGCAGAAATCATCTCAAAGTTTGAAAGCAAACCATGTTTTGATACAAGGTCATACTGTGTAACTATGTGTTGCCAATGTCACATACCTTGGAAAAACTATTTCAGAAAGCACAGGTGTGCATCAAGCAAACAAAGCTATTTTAAGTGTCTGTGTTTGCATTTCCAGTGCAGCACATTTCTATATCGCTTTCATCTGTCCATGTGGACTCTGCAAGGAATCAGGAAGATTAAGCTGAACATATCATCTGTAACTGTAGGTACACAGAGACTTGAAAGAGTCTTATGACTTATATCCTTTGTCTCACATTCTATGAAAACATTAACATTGTGGGTCTGAAAAATGCTTGCAAATAATGAAATCATTTTTGTTAAAATCAAATATGAGTAGAACTTTACTGAATCCCTGAAAGATTTTTAGAAGTTAACACAGCTGCAAAATATTGTTAGGAAAAGTTTGGTTTGTTTTTTATTGCTTTTTTAGTGTTTTTCTTTTTCTTCATTTTCTCCTTCCCACCCTTTTCAAACAAAAAGCTGAATATTCAAATGGTCTAATTGTCAAAAAGGTGAGTAATCCAATTTCATTCATTCTCTAAGCACCACATTAAGAAAAAAATTGAATCTTTGGCCAAGTAAGCTTTTAGGCATTAAGAGACTTTCCAATTTTGTTCCTCCATGTCTAAATCATTGTAGGCTTAGGGCTTTGATATTTCTCTAATGCAATTTCTTAGTTGCGTACTTGGGATAATATTTTACTGTTTCAGTAAAAACAGCATTATGAGAAGAAATATGTAAGAAAGTTATTCCCATGCTGCACTGGTGAGAAGAACATAACATTGGCACCAGTGGGTCTGAGCTATGAATAATTTTAGTGGAGGTAAGGCAAGGGATTCAAAGTTATGCAGGAAATATCACAAAATATCTTCATAATGATGCTTGAAAAAAATACCCTCACACATTCATTTATTTATGCTACAATTCAAAACCTTATGTAATAGCATTCAACTATTTAGCATCCACTTGAATTACTGTACACTGTGACTAATGTTATTAAATAAAACCAACAGCTTTTAATGGCATTTCTCACACTTTTCCAATTCTTACTATTTCTATTGTTTAAAAACAACAAAAACACTTATTGTGTTTTAGTTTGCTTCCTGAGCATTTTCATCTGCAGAATTTGGTGAAAAAAACCATTAACTTTCAAGGCACCTGTGAAATGTCACAAAAAAGAAAAACATAGACTGCTTTCTGCCCTACCCCCCCATCTTTTTACAGTTGTCCTTGGCAAGATGAAATAAGTGAAATGAATCATGTGCTGTCACCATTATTGAGCAAGTCCTGATAGCTTTAGCTCGAGGTTAAGGTTAGAAAATCTCTCTGAAAATTACAGTTTGCTTTCTCTCTCCATATCTCAGGCTGAAATGTCTGTTTTTAAAATCTGTTTCTCCCTCCCCCCAAATCGATACAATCAAGCTCTGCTGAAAAATTGAAAAATTATGTTCTTCAGCTTTTGCGTGTTTCTCTGAAAGCAAACAAAAACTCCTGACATTTTCGTGAACTCCTCAGGTATGATTCCATATTATTTATCTAGAGGCCCTGTCTTCACATCTAAAAGCAGACTCTGCTTGTTCTTTTCCCTGATGGTAGACTTGTTTGCTGATTAATATTACTGTATTAATACTATATTAATATTGCTTTTTGTTTCTACACACATTCCAATTTTGCACATATAGAAAACTACTTTGTTAATTCTTTTTTTTCCCCCCAAGTATGACTTGAGCAGATTTAAACGTTTCACAGAAATGGTGCTATAGAAATTAAAAGTGTTTGTAGTTTAACAATTCTGGAAAAAGGTGTGGTTGTTCTTTCAACCCATTCATTGTAAAATGAAGCCGGAAATAAACTCACACACTGTCAAGTGTTGTGATAAAACTTCAGGACTGGGCTCTCTCTAATCATCAAGGTCAAGAATCTATGTCACAACTCTTATTCAGTTTGCTTTGGCTTGTTTGGTTTATGTAGAACTCTAAAATCAGAGTAGGAAGAATGATATGGTTTGAGAACGTTACAGACACACCTGGACCAGAGAACCTGTAAGCTTCACTGTGCCCAGTAATACAATAATCTGCAGACAGCAGAGGTTAAAAAGTAAATCAACTGAGAATAGTTACATAAATTCTTTTTGTGAAGTTAATTTAAAAGGAGCTGAAAATACCCACAATTCTACAGACAGGAAATAAATAAATAAATAGTGATAAATTTGATCCATGGAAGTCAAGCTCTCTAGAAAAGATAATAAAAAACATTCCTAATTTAAAATTAATTTTATATAAGGTTCTTGGTGACCTGCATTCTGAGGAAGAGAATGATGTAAGCGTAAGCCAGTGAAACATTTGTTTCTGTGAATAGCTTAGAAGAACATGGTAGATGGGATACAAGATGAGGCCATTCAACTGCAAATATAGTATAAACATGAATCTGTACTTGTGTTGGGGGTTAGATTTCT
>VWYP01008221.1:0-16990 GCA_013400435.1 Pycnonotus jocosus
CTGAGGTCAGGCTGACAGGTCAGGCTGTAGATCATAGCATCACAGAATATCCTGGGAAGGAAGGGACTCAGAAGGATCATCAGAAGCCCACTCCTTACCCTACACAGGACATGAGAAGAGTCACACCATGTGCCTGAGAGTATTTTTCTGAATAGTTCTTGAACTCTGTCAGACTTGGTGCTGTGACAGCTTCCTTGAGGAGCCTGTTCCAGTGCCCAACCACCCTCTGGAGGAAGAACCTTTCCTGATATCCAAACTAAACCTCCCCTGATGCAACTTCAGACCATTCCCCTTGGGTCCTGTCACTGTCACTATAGTGAAGAGATCAGTGTCTGCCCCTCCTCTTCNTGTTCACCTTGCCATCAATAAGGAACCCTACGCCATTTCTGTAGAGGTTATTTATTTCTTCCCTCTCCCCACTCCTCACTGACTACAGCTTCTAGAGTTTTCAGCATCCAAATGAGCTTTCACAGCTGGAAAGATATGTGGGCTGCAAACAAAAACACCCTGCTGTCCAAAGAGACTTTACTGCTTCTTGCATAAGCAGTGCATTGATTTTAGTTTGAAGGTTTCTTCCTATGAAAATTAATGTCTCTAACTATAAGCTCTCTCATAAAATGTGATATGCTCAGCAGCACAGGAACCAAGTTTAATTAATTAGAAGGGAGGCTGTTTTCCTTGTTTTCAGAACAGCAAGAAGAGAACAGGAGGTGAAAATGCTTCTGTCTGGAGATGACTAGTGCACAGCATGAGGAAGAGAAAAGTTGAAGCCCTGGGATTATAATGCATGAATTTTTTGAGCTGTTCAGTTATTTGTTGACCTTTTCTACCAGAGCTTCATTGCCATTACAGGACATCCAAATAGGATATGTAGTGCAGTAGATGTGCTCTCAGACTTAGAGGACTGTACCTTCCTTATAAACATTGTCCTTATATGTTGCTCAATATATTTAAAGTGGTTGTGATTAAGACCACCAAAAATAAAACTACCACACATTCCACTCTATAATTTATCTGTCCTTAAGTCTGGGGACCATACTGAGGTGCACTAGAAATTATATGTATAGGGAAGTCCTAAAGGGTTTCACTGAAATCCATCATTATTTAGGCTTTTGAACCACTCTGCAGTAATTAGTAGGGGCCCTCCACTGCACAAGGGGGTGTTGGAGGGGGCACTGACACAACATATTGCAGTGGTCCCAGAAAGAGCAATGCTGGCTTTACTGGCTTTGCTGGCATGGTAAGCTGGCATTACTGAATCTGAGAAAGAAGTTTGTGGGCCAAAGAGAAATGTATGTGTTCTCTTCCTGCTTGACAAGAAGTTATGCTGAAGGTTTTAGAGTGGTGGTGGCTGTGATGAGAAACGTCACAGGATGGGGGCTTACACAGGTGCAGGGTTTGGTGCAGATGAGAGCTAGCTAAGCAAGGGGGGCTTCCAAATCTGTGCTAATATTTGGCATCGTGGATACAGGAATTGCTTTTTTCAGCTGACAATTTAGATTTGTTCAGGCAGCTTCAGCAACAGATAATTTATAGAATGGGAAGCTTTTGGCACTGCTGAGGATCAGCCCGTACCTGCACTGAAAACAAGAAAAGGATGCTTGTCAGTATGATAGAAAGAAAATGAACAAGTTGTTGCTCCCACATGCCTGTGGTGTCCCAGGCAGACATTCCAGCTGAGTAGCTCTGGGCCTGGCTCGCTGGCAGCCCATGGAATAGGGCAGAGCTTCAGAGGGAGCACCTGGAGCCAATGCCAGAGACCCTCTGTTGGGTAGAGAATTGTGCTGCCTTCATCTCCATGTACAGGAGTCCAACCTGGCCTAAGCACTATAAAGAAGGTAGGGCAGCTCCTTCATTATAGCATGATTTTGGATAAGAAGTAGAAAAAGCTTCACCTTTTCTTTTTCTCTGGACTTTAGGCTGCCCATGTGAAAGGAGAGTGAGCCTGGGGTCTCACTTAGGCACACAGCACTCCTAAATATACGACCTCTGTGGCACTAGAGAAAGAAGCCCACAGTGGGAAGCAATATGAAGGCCAATAATTCTTGATTTTGTTACAAGTTGCTGCTTGTTGTCCAACTCTCCCTTGTTCAGTGAAACAGCCTACAACATCCTAATGAGTGTAAACAATATGGAATACACAGTGTCTGCCTCCTTTTCACCTTGAGAGCCATTGCACTTAACTGTGAAGAAGGCAGAAGAAAAGCACTACATAAAGACAAAATCCATTTCTTTTAGTGCAGCAGATGTGGAAAGCAAGTCATGGGTGGTCCTTCATTTTTTCCAGTATACCAAGGGAAAACAAGTTCTATAACTTTGCTCGAGGCTGTGGAAAAAATTAAGGAAGGTCAAATAATTAAATGTCTACTCCTGATCCTGCAGCATGTCCTTCAAATGTCCAGAAGATATGAAGAGGCTGCAACCCAGGGACAGAGTCCTGATCACCGTTACTGACCTGGGTGCTTTTTGCCCAGGCAAATACACATAACTGAAGTCAGCATGACCCCTTGCAAGAATAAACTTTACCATTGCACAGGAAGAGACTGGCAGACAGAAGTTAAAGTTTAGATAATCTGTTGCTACCTCTCATTCAATAAAACAATTTGTATGCACTAAAAGGAGATGAGAGGCGATATTGCATGCTTATGAAATACACAAAACAGGCTCCTAGTTGCTATACAAAAATGCAGTAACTTTAATTACACTGAATGCTTTTGACAGAACTTTAGAATCTAAAGGATTAAAAGTTTTCTGACCACTCCTGCAGTCAGTTGTGGTTGAGTCAGCCAATAGCAGTGTGTTGTGCATTTGGGAAAGATAACTTTAACCTGCACTGGAAACAAGAAGGAAGTGGGGGAAAAAAATTCTTGATTTTTCATTCTGCCACAGCATGTGATAGCTCCCCTGAACAAAGTGGATGCAGTGGGAAAGGAACAGAAATTGATACCTGCACTCATCTTATCCAAAGTGCTGAGTGGGTTTAATCATTAATAATTACTACTGCTCACCAAGGAAATAATTGCCCCTGTTCTCACTTGGTTTAGCAGGGCTTTCATTTTTATACTTTGAAGGATATGATGTGAAAGTGGCATTTTAGGCAGAGCTGTGGTGAGGGGTTTGGGGAATCCTAAATCATCCCCAAAATAACATGAGGACTAGAAGAAGACTGTAGGGGAGGGGAAAGGGCAAGGTGTTTTCAGACCCACCACATCTCTCCAGCAGTGTACTCTGCTCCAGTCCACAGTTATCCACGGCAGTGAAATTTTGTCACCCACCACTTCCCTCAGTGCACACAAGTATGCCAAGTACCTGCTGTGGTGGCAGTTGTAGTAAATTTATTTCTACTTTAAAGAAAAAGGCATCAGAAAATCGTTGTCAATAAAAGTGAGCAAAAAAAGGCAAGGGAATTAGAAGACTTAGAGTTTTTGTTAGGTCTTCTTTCTTTTCTACACCGCCACCCCCCACATCTCCCCCATCACTTTATAGCAATATATGCACATATTTTAAAACAAGCACTTTTTTCTATCTGTTATCAGACATTTCAACGCCACTTCTAGCAACATCAGCCTGACCGGGCTAAATTGGATGAGATGATGAGGGAATTGGTCTACTGGTACAAACTGGTGCAGCTCTGTTTAAACCAACAGACCTGTTTCAGTTCACATCAGCTGAGCCTTTTTCTTCTCTAGAAATCATCCTCTTGTTTCATACCTCACACAGTAAGTGAAATCAGGCAGGGATTTTTGGGTTTGCCCTGGGAGACCTTGCAAGCAAAGGCACAACAAGAGAGAGCTCCCACTGGTAAAGATTAACCCTCAAGCCCATTGCTTTTGGTGTCACTGCCTGCTTGTACAGTGCCCTTGTGCATGGAGCCCTGAGGCTATTGCTCCTGAGGGGCTCTTGTAGATTAATGACTTTGTACTTGCATTTTGACAGCACTAGCAAACCTTAAGCCAGGAGGGTTCAATACTCTAGGCACTGCACACACATGGACTGGGACTCAAAGCTTCAAAATAACCTCTGTCATATCCACCACTCTGCAAAAATTATCCAGTCTTCACTGACAAGCAGTCCTCTTAGCTGTCAAACTCTGCCTCACATGTTCGGCACTCAGAATTAAAAATCTTAAACAAAACGGGTATTTTAGAAAGACAAAGATATTCTAGAGATGGGAAAAGCTATTTTTATATATGTAATTAGTCACGCTTGGGAGTAATAATAGCACTACTTGGGTTATGCTAAGTTATTAATATTATGCAAAATACAAGATATCGGTTGTGTCATCATATTTTTTTTATTGCTAGACCACAATTTCATCAAACAATAATTTGTCATGTAATTTTCTTTTTTTAAATTTTACCTCTCATATGTGAAGGTGCAAGTGTACTCAGGCTAGAGGAGCAGGAAGGAGCAGAAATCCTGCCAGGAATCAAGATGCTAGGTGAGAATAGAGCACAGGTGCTTTCTCAAAGATGCTGATTTGCAAGAACAATTGTTTGGTGCTCACCCCTGAAAAAGGGCAGTGCTTGCACTAGCTGTTGCCTTCTCTATTAAGGAATCAACCAGTTTAGCCAAAGAGGGTGGTGGTGTTGGGCTGGAAAACTGTTGTGGTGAGAGGAGGGTGCCAGCTGGCATGCCTAGCCCCTCGGGTGCACTGGCTTGCTCATGCTGCTGCAGCATGATGGACAGGACAGAGATGACAGGGACTCCTTGGGTGGCCTGCTCAGGTTGTTTTTTGGCAAGCTGGAAGCCCCCAATACAGGACAATAGAGAAAGACACAGAGACAGTCCCTGTTGTGGCACCCGTGGGTCAGGCAGTGACCAGTGGGTGCCTGGAGAAAAGCTCATTGCCCCAGGCACTGACCAGGGGTGGAACCAGGAGTTGCATACACACAGGCCTCAGCCTTCAAAACACTAGATCAAATCAGTCCTCCCATGCCACGCCATGGAATATATACTCTGGTGTGTCTGGGGAACTTCTGCCAGATTTAGTAACAGTGGACTTCGTTTTTCTTGGTGTTTAGTTTAGCATTCAGCCCTCCACACTGCTAAAAATATTCCTCTTCCTTCTCTGAAATAATATGTGTGAGTTTAAATAGATGTTTATGCCTTTGAACAAAGATTTTAATTGCATTTTTATATATGCATATATATGCATACATATGTATTCTCCTTACTAAGGCAACCACCCTCCTTGTAAAGATGTATTTGCTCCATTTAGTAGGCTTGATTGTGTCTTTCCCAAGCAGATGCTGACCTTCAAACAGGGTCCCTTGGTCCAAAACTATACCCTGCTGCTCAAACATTTGAGCAGCAAATGGCAACCATGCAGTACCAGTGCCTTCCCCCTTCTTACATTTTTAACCTCCTCTGGCAGGAACTAGAACATCACCTGGGTCCCCAGCTGCCACCTCCAGAGCTCTGTAGTCACTTTGGATGCTCTCCAGGTTTCCCACCACTGTCATTGGTGTCTACATTTAAGAACATCAGGGAGTGGTAGTCAGGGGGTCAGGCAAGCTTTGGAAGTCCACCCCAACACCCCGACCCAGGTCCCCAGCTCACAGCAAACTTCTGCAGCTGGCAGGTTGGGTTGGCAGGTGCTGTCCCCTGCAGCAGGGAGTCACCTGCTGCTGCCACTGCTGCCTCGTGGTGGCCTTGTGACCTGTGTCAGGGTCAGTTGGCCCAAACCTCACTGGAAAGCATGGCCACTTACTTCAGCCGTGAGGACAGCGAACAAATTCCTCAGAGAAGTTGTGGATTCCCTACCCCTGGAAGTGTTTAAAGCCAGGTTGGATAGAGCTCAGAAAAACCTGGTCTAGTGAAGGGTGTCCCTGCCCAGGGCAGGGGAGTTTGAACTTGAGGGTCTTCCAGGTCCCTTCTCAGCCCATATCATTCTGTCACGCTATAGTTCTATGATTTTATGAACTTATGGCATAGTTACAGGCCTCTGGATAAAGCAGAAGTCATCAGCTTTCATCCCTTACTTTTCCCAGAGGCTGCCCTTGCTGTTCCACTGGGAACAGACCTGCATTGCAGCAGGGGCCCAGGGTTCTTGAAGCTGTTGTGTGTCTGAGAAGATCCTGTCTATCTCTCTTATTTTCACGACTTTTTTTTTTTTCTTCAGTATGTGGGAGATGTTCTTGTCTTCTGTCATGATTTCTTTGTCACAAAGAGAATGACGAGGAAATTACCTTGGGTTCCTGCATGGTAGGAGATTTTGTATAAGCAGAAATCACATATTCAGCATAATCTCCTATGAACCTGCGCAAAAGGCATTGGAAGCACATTAGAATAAGGTTGTCTTTGTCTAGCTTTGTCTAGCATGTGAATTTAGGGAAAATTTACTTGCATACAGGGAAAACAAAAAGTCAGCATACCACTCAAAGTTGGTTGAAACCATGTTTCAGCTGAAAATAGTGCTGTTAATTTCCCTGGAGTTTCAGTACAGACACACAACTCTGCCTTGGGATGTCTTTCTTGTTCTACACCAGTTATTTTAATTGAGGCTCGATACATAACATGACATAACCTCATAACCCTCTCACCTTTGAGACTGCTATTACCTTATGTTTCCTCATTTTGATCTTCCATTGATGCCTTAAGTTCTAGCTTTCATCTTTTTCAGATTTTTCATGTTTTTCTGTGCTGCCTAGGTGCGTACCTCTGAGCCTCATATTAAGTGCTAGTAAGCTCTCTTCACAGAATGGGTAGAAAAAATAAATCCTTTTCCAGATGGAGACCAAGGACAACCATTAGAAGCTTCAGGGTTAAACAAGGCTGAACTGAAGAGGAAAAAAACAAGAAGGATGGGACTTCATAACCTGAAGGTATAATTGGACAATTATCCCCAATATGCAAATGGACCAAAACTTATAAAAGTGTGAGACCTCGTGACCAGTGGTCCATTTTGTGACCATTTTGGGTCCATCTTGGGTATAGAGCCCTGGCCAGGCTCTTTTACTGCCCAAGGTGTGCTCTTAAAGGCCTTTTAATAAATACTTTATTCTCTTAGCTCTCTCTAGTCTCTGTTCCAGGTCAGCCTTCTCAAGGCATCACCATCACACACTTTCAGACATGCTTTCTCTTGTTACCATGTTACTAGAGCAGTTCAGGCAGTGCCAGCGTGGCAAAGCTGTCACAAAATGTTCAATTTCTACCCAGGGACTCTGGCACATAATTTTGCCATTTTGCTTGATGGGTGCAAAGAAGCAACAGCTGCCATCTCACTGACAAGTATGATGATCTGAACGTTTATCAGTCCAAGGACAGAAAACTACTCATTTTAAAATAACCACTTATTAAAATAAACTTATGAAATAACCAGAAGCTGCTTTCTGCCTGCCACTGTGAGAAGGGGTGAGCCTCATATAGCAGGAATGTGCCAGGCTAGTGCAAATCCCCACCTGTCACGGCAAAGTCTCTGTGACTCTTCACCAATCCACTATTGTTGCTTCTGGCTTGTGATAGCTGGAAACCTGATCTCCTTTTATTTTTAATACAGGTTATCTTCCTCTTTTACTGGAGCTTTTTTTACTTTTAAAAGGTAGGACAGCTCAAACAAAGGGCAAGAGGACAGCCTACCTCCTAATGACCTGGTGCCAGCATTGGGTAAGAATTTGGAAATGAAATGTTTCCTTTCAGATGCAATAACCCATGTTTTTGTCCACAAAGACTACCTTACAGAAGATATTACATGAAGCAAAATTCCTTGAGTGTTCAATTTTATTTTATTTTATTTGACAGTATCTCTCTTCTTACGTTAAAATTAGAGGATACATCCTCTTCACCTCCTCCAATTGAAATACCATTATGTAACATTTTCTATTATCATCCTAGTGACTGAAATACTTGGAAAATCCCCTGCCACTGCACCAGTATCTATACCAGGAGTACAGGAGAAAGGCAGGTAGCATTGGCTGGTGCTTTCACAGCACATATTTGCATTTTCAAAAGACAGGAATACACCAATGCCAGATATCAAAATGCTGATGAGATAAACATTTTGTTCTCTGATGGCCAAAGGCTTGGAGTCCCTGCACAATCAGTAGGATTTTTCTTTGAAATATCCAGTAGGATGGTTATTTGAAACTTGGTCACAGTTTATGTTCTTAAATTTGATTTTAAAAGCAACATTCTTCTAACAATAATCACTATGGTAAGTGTAGGCCCTTCATATTTGTTAAGCATGACTTTTAAACATATTTGTTGTCAAGGAGAGACCTGTTTTGACACCTGCATGGATTCATAGTCTCACTCAGCATACACCTTCTAAAGCCAGGACTGTGTTTCCTATCAGTATGTGTGCTTCAAGAACAGTCTGGAGCTGTGGCAAACTGCATTTCACCTTCCTGATAGTCCCAAATCTGCACCCACCACATTACCCTGTAGTACGAGCTTTTCCCAAGAGCTGCTATGGGAGATGCTGGCCACATCACTTCCCTTGGGACTCTCTGTGAGGCTGGAGAATGAATCATCACTGTTATCTGTAATCCTGGACTGAATGATTACATTCTGCCAAAATCCCGGCCTCCACAGTTCCAGTCAGATACGACATTCCTTCTCCTGTCCCAGTAGTTAAGCTAGGTCTGCTGTCCAGAGGGATAGAATTGCAGCATTTCCATATGGAAATCAGAGGAAGCCACAGGCAGTGTGTCAGGCACAGCAGCTCCTCTGAGGTACTCCCTTGCACAATGCATGTATGCTTGCTGCCCGTCCAGGTGCACTGGCATCACATCTCATAATTCTAACATAATTTCAGCTGTGGATATATGGGCCACTTGTTTTCCTGGGGCTTCAACATGCTGGTCTTTTTATTTGTGTTCTCAGTATTATAATTAACACGCCTATCCTCACACACAGGCTGTACTTTGTATCTTTCTCCCTCACACTGTACCCCACAGCTCTCAAGAACTATTTTCATGGTAGCATGGCTTTTCATGACATTGTGTTGGCTCTTAGGTAGGAAATTAAATTAGAACTGCCTGGAATGGTACTGTTATTGAGGTAGTCTCTTCCCAGTTATTACATCTTCGGCCACAATTTGTAACCCACAAGCACAGTGTTTGCTTTCTCTATTATGCTTTGAGTACCATGGTAGACTTAGAGAACAGCAAAGACTTCAAGGAGGAGGCTCTAAGGATGTTGACATTAAATGCAGCTCATTGTTGTGCTAACAAAGACAAGAAGTTACTGATGGAATCTCCCATTCTACTTTTTCATTTACCATTCCAAGAGCAGTGGTTTTATGCAACTGTTTTTTGTACCAAAAGATAAAGTAGATTAAACTAACCTTACATCCATGCATTTCCTTTCCCATTATGATCATTAGAAGCTTGCAAAAGTTCTTTCCTGTCAAAAGAGATAACATACATTGCTTCTATGAAGAGGATTTTATTTCTCCTCTTATTCAAAGGAAAATACTCATCAATAATCAGCTTTAATTTTTTTTTCTGTGAATATATTATACTTAATATGTATACAATGCTGGTTGAAAGCCAGTCTCCTCTGAGAAAACTTTAAGTCAGCTTGTTCACATGCAGAAGTAACACTCTAATGTATGACTAATTAACTTCCTAATTAGCATCTGGCAAACTATTATTATTTTTAATTAACTCATCCACCAAAGCTTATTTTGAAACAAGCAACTCTTTGTCATTAATATAAAAGCTAGATCCTGTTAAAAAGTTAGATCCTAGATAAAAGTTAGCCCAGCTAACATAAAAGGCAAGCCCTCCAGAGCTGTACAAAGCCTGTGCACCACAAACCGTCCATCCGTGTTTGCATGGAAGCATTTGTGTGCAAATGCCCTCACACTGATGTGTGCTGATCTGCACACAACACACACACACAGGTTCACACATGCATATTTCCAGTATGATTTGCAGCTCATGTATTTTCTGAATGTTTATTTCATGTGGTTCAGTACCTGTGTAGCTATAAATCAACCTTTGTCTATAGTTATGCCCAGGAATGTCTGTGTGTTCTCCTTACATGTTTATTAAATGTGAAACTCTCTAAGGTAAGGTTTGCTTTATGGCATATGAGCAGTAATATGTGTCAATGGGTGCAATCTGATTTGAAAGCAGAGTGAGGATCTTGATCGAATTCAATCACAAGACTCTGTTTTTGCAGCTGTGGCATTTTACAAACCTGCTGTGTCGTATAAGTGCCATATAAATATAACTTACTGGGAAGCATGAGGGACCTTACGTCCTCAAGCAACTGAACGGTTATTTATAGTGGAGTGGTCTCCAGCAGCCAAGCTATATTAAACCAAGTTCAAGTCCACCTGAAACCTGGCAAGTGAAAATGTTCTAAGGGACTTATTTCTGTGGAAGAAAGAGCAGTTAGAGGAGCAGCAGCACTGGCTGCTTTCATGGAAGGAAAATGAGTTCTAGAGAAGCGGGCATATGAAGCAAAAACTAAACCCACACATTAGCCCTGTCTACCATTTGCTTCCATTTTCTCTGGCCTCTTGCAGTGCAGATGTCTCCTGAGGCTGAGGGACATCCTATCACCATGGGAGAAGGGCACCTGTCACCCAGAGTGTTCAATGGTGCTGGAAAGCTGGAGCAGGCTCTCCTCCAGAGCCCAAAGACCAGCCAAATGAGTGGAACGGCAGCAGAAAAATGGAATAATCTCCTTTCTCAGTAACCTCTTCTTGCCTGCCTACCCTCATGTGTCCCCTGCCTGCTCACCCCATCTGACTTGAAGACTCCAGCCTGCTGCCAGGGCGATATGCCACCACACTCAGTTGTGTTCCAGCTGGGTTCTGAAATAGCTTTGGGGTTTCAAGGGTGCCACCAGGGTGTAAAGCATTCTTAAAAACCTGCAAAAGCCACTAATACTGTTTTGAGGAGTGGGAAGCAGGGATAATCAATTGTAAGCTAAAAATTGTGGGCTTTACACAGTTTTTTTAATCCTGAGAAGTTGCAGCTAGGGAGTTATGAACCATCCCAAGCAAGGAATAGTTAGGGAGGTAATCATGAGCAGTGGTTTGAGCCCACCATACACAGACCTAGATCCAGGCTGAGCTATATGTACACTGTCTGTCCTAAACCTCTGGATGTTTTCTGTCTGCATCAGGCATGCAGCATGCTGGGCAATGCCATGGCACTGCGGTCCAGCATGGAAATTTCAGGCTTCAAGTAATGTCAGACTTAGCTCTCTGCTGGGACACGTTCATTGAAGGAAATTATCAACCTTGGTGGTGCTGGTGGTGAATAGCCAGTGGTGAAGCTGTAAGGCTATACTTGGAGAAGCGGTGGCAGGCAGGGCTGAGTCCCTCTGCCAGCGTGGTCACCATTCCCACAGGAGAAAGGTTTTCTTGCCCCTCCCATCACCCTGGGTAATGTTGCATAAGGGATTTACATCCACCCAAAGTTCTTTGTGAGATATGAGCAACTCATTATTTTTAATAGCTCTGACATCATTATCAGTCATGGATTTACCGACAGGATAATGGGCTGTCGTTTGTCACTGCCTCTAGCATTAACCCCATCCTGTGGGCACACCCAGCCATATAACGTAAGCAATTACACAGCCTCCATCTTTACCTTTGGGCTACAGTCCACATTTTTTAAAATCATCCTCAGCTCTAGTGTCTCTAACTTGTACTGGAAACATCACCTGCTCTCTAGCACCTTCTTCCTAATGGGTATTATGAAAATACCAGATTCTTTTGTGGCTGAGTAAAGAGGAGAATTTTCTTCTTTGTCTTAAATGCCAGAAGATGTTGAAATTTTCAGTAGATCAGTAGATGCAAGAATATTGTTTCTGGGATTTTCTTTTTAAAATTATTATTATTTTTAAACTAATGACCCCTAAACTTCGAGCACTAACCAATTTTCAACATATTTAATTTTTTTTAAATAAAACAAACTATTTCCTAGTCTATTTAATGCAATGAAAATCAGAATAGACATTGGCATTTGGGTGATACTTTTAATCTATTTTTCTCCTTATGTAATGACACACATCCCTGTTCAATTAGGTGACTCATCATATACTTCAGCAGTAGAGTGCTCTGAAAAACAGAGCATAATGCATTCCTAACTGTTACATACTTAAAAAAAAAATTATAGTCAACTAAGATTGATAGAAACAAATAAGGTTCAGTCCCATTTATATAATTTAAAATGATAGTGCGGTCTATTTCACCACAGCACTCATTTCAAAAATGGTAGCACCATTTGTGATTCATAACCATACCCCCTTGTCACATAATTACACATTAATTCCATTTAGCCACCTACATACATCAGCTTGCTTTTCACCTTTATTGTTCATTCTTTCCTACTTCACCCAGGCTGATGTAGTCCCAGAGCTCTTCTAAAGTAGTAACAAAAAATACATGCGTGCATACTTATTTACTTATTTCCTTATGACTGATTGATTGATTGATTGATGGATTGATATACTGTGCTTTTAGGCTGCCAGTTTTTTCTGAAATTTTTTTGCTAACTTTACAGTTAGCCAAAAAAAAGTCTCACTCTGCTAAATATACAGCAGAGAGGTCTAGCAGGAGGGGTGCCTTTTGCAGTAGCTGGATGGGAAACAGTGCATTTGGGAGATTTGGACCCACTTGCTTTTCAGTCTGTCCCAGTACAAGGGAGCCTGCAGCCACAGCCAGGTTGTATCACGTGGCAAATCCCAAGATATCAATGCCATCTCACAACCAGTCACAGACTGCTCCATTACTTTGGCTCTTCCAAGTAAGCAGGAATCAGAAACTGTTTTATGGGAATATCCTTTCATAAAAGAATAAGGCGTGCCTGCTGACCAAGTAGTAGAATAAAGTTGTTATCCAAACCCAGGAGACTGGGTATTGCCATTGTCAATATCAGCCCCCTCAACATCTCAAGACAAACCTCACAGGCCTTGGAATCTACACCGGGCTTTAGTTTTAAACAGCCTAAGAAATCTGAGCACCTGGCTGATATTCCCATGTTGCTCCCAGTGGCTGTAATTAGCGTGCTGCGCAGCACACCATCCAGTGGACTCATTTCCAGGTGCAAGGCATTGCAAGCCTGTGGGACATTAAGTGTGGACCGCTGTGGTGTAGCTGTGTATCTAAAGGAAAGGGAGACAGCTTTTAGTTTGCTGTAACATGAAAAGCAGTGCTTCTACAACTTTGAGATTTATATGTCCACTGTATAAGGAATTGAGAGGGACAATATGCAATGTCAATTTGAGATTTGCCATAAGAAAGTCACAATAAAAGTCAGATCCAGCCATAAGTTTTGGTCTACAAGATGACAAACATTTCAAAGCAGTGTCAAGTTATAAGACATTTACTTAAAAATAATAGCTCATCCTTATTTTAAACAGTTGATGAAACAATGGTGCAATACTATAAAGAGTTCAGATGACAAATAATGTTAGGGTTTACCATGTGTGGAGAAAGTTGCCAAAATATTAGCAAATATAAAAATTACAAACATCAGAGCAGTTCAGGAGATATGCACAATGGATTTCAGCAATCCTGTCTGCACTGCGTAGCCACAGAAATAATCCTGGAATTTTTTCCCCACTAAGAGACAGCTCCTATTTGAATTACTTACTTATTTCTATCCTGTATAATGAATTGACATGTTATTCAGATTCAAGATGTAGGAATTAGTTCTACTCTTGTCTTGGTGCATGCATTAAAGCTGATTAATCCTGTGTGTTCTTGAGCAGTGTCTCTGGCTGTCCCATTGGCTATCCCTTTTCCCATGGCATTGCATCCCCACAGCCCACCATGACTTGTGCTCAGAGACTGTCAGCCTGACACCTACACCCCAGGGAAGGAATGAATGGCAGCAAACCAACAGCACTGTTAATCATCATGTTGCAAATTAACAACTGCACAGTTTCCATACTTCCTCTGATGCACAAATATTGGCATTTGGAAAAAATGATTGTCAAAAAGCAGATAAGAGAAGTTCAATTTAATTGAGCTGATAAACTCATCACACATATTTACAAGGCATTAGTAACTTACTGTGCTGTCACATGTTAGAAATTTGCGCAGCCACTTGCACTATTAATAAGGATTTTTGGAGCCAGAGCTGAAACTGTAGTTGTCATTCATATTCATATTCTCAGAGTACAAACATCACAGCACTGGTGGTACTACCACCTAATCTCTGGAGCTTTATTTTAATTAGTCAAACGTTTACCTCACCTGCAATTTACTCTCTTTCCTCTAAACCACATAAAATAGATTACAAGCTTAGATACAGGGTAAATATGTCATTCTTGTGAACCACAGAAAGTTAGATGAAGACATTTGGTTGTAACATTCTTGTCATTTATATTTTCCATAGCATGAGAAGAAAAAGCATGAACTTCAGCAAATACATCTAGTAACTTAAACTCATCAAGCTTCTTGGGGAGCAACTTCTATATTTTTTAAAAAAAGAGTAGCTGACAAATTTTCCCCAAACTGGCTGCAGTGCGGTTTATTTCTATTAAAATAAATCAAGCAAAACTGATCAAATCAGGATGTTTGCTACATTACTGACTTAAACGCATGTTTTCTGTTTTTACCAAAAATAATCCTTCAAATTTCGCTATGAATCAAACCAAATTGTGCATCAGTGGAGGTGGTAGGACAGCTAAAGGTCATTGTTTAAATTCAGCAGCTGTCTAGTCTACAGTTAATCTAGAAATCAGCCTACCTTGCAAATAAAATCTATCACTAGACTAAAGGAAGCAAAACTGCACAAAACAGAACATCTTTAGTGAGTAACCACTTGAGGAGTGCCCAGCATGAGCATCACAGCAAGACTGAATCAGAACTAGTCAGCTGGAGAGTGAGTGTTTCCAGGTGGAAGGAATCTTCACTCTTATTTCAATTCTTGAAGTCATCTTTGTGCTTAGGACAATCTGTGAAATGGTCAGCTTCCAGATTTTAATCTGGTTGTTAGTGCTGCTTGGATGAAACTCTGCACAAACTGTGCAATGTTGCCAAGATGCATAATTTTATATGTATGTGTGTGTGTTTATATACATATATATATGTGTGTGTGTGTGTGTATACATACACACATATATATATATATATATATAATATATATATATTTGACAGAACTAGACTAGAGGAATATCACAGAAAGTTAGAGCATGCTGACTCAGTTAGTCATCAGATGCAGTTTTGAGCATGAGAGCAGATGAAGGAACATGGGGCATTACCTCCAGTTTCCTGAAAGAGTATGCCTTCAATAGATGCAGAAAGTAGTGAAATCACTGATCAGAAAAAGGGGGAAGAATGGTGAAATTAGGATAGATACAGTAAGCAGCATTATTTTAATGATGCATTTCTAAAAAGAATTTGAAAAAAAAAACCTGTTTCAAAATAATAAAATGAAAATATTTCTACTGAATGAGCTTCAGGACATATTTTGACACACCAATGATAGAAGTTCAATTTATTAAATACAGTGCAATGGATAAAGAAAACAACAGATCTCTAAAACCCAAACAGCAAGTGCCACAACTAAGAAAAATGTGAGGGATGGAAGAGCTTTCATTGCTGCAATGTATTGCTTGGCAATATTAACAATCAATCAATCAAACAAACAAACAAACAAATTGAACAAGAATAGAGCTGAAGTGCCAAAACAGTGAAAGATGCTAGAGCTTTTGGGGAAGAAACCCCATAGGAATACTGTGTAGAGGACTTTGGCAGAGAGGAGAGACACATCACAACAACAAAAAGAAAAGCAAACCCTCCCCCTGCAACACACAAATTCCAAACAAAACAACAAACACAACCCCCAAATAATTAGAGAGAATTAATAGATCCAGAGAAAGATAAATCTACACAATGCAGATGTCACAGAAGCTGGTAATTGCTGGGAGAAAAAAAGAAAAAATTGAGCACTGCACTCCTAACCATGTGATGCAGTTAAGCAAGGTCAAATATTTCAAAGATAAGTGGAAATACACCATCCAGGAGTATGTGTTATGGTTTGACTCCAGTCAGCAACTAAATCCCACACAGTAGCTAGATCACTCCCCACCAGTGGGATCGGGGAGAGAACTGGAAGATTAAAAGCTAGAAAACATGTGAATTGAGATAGAGACAGGTTAATAGAAAAAACAAAAGCTGCCCATGAAAGCAAAGCAAAACAATGAATTAATTCCCTGCTTCCCATGGCAGGCAGGTGTTCACCCGTCTCCAAGAGAGCAGGGCTGCATCTTGCATAATGACGACTTGGGAAGACAAACACCATCACTCTAAACAGTCTTCCTTTCCTCCTACTTCCACTCCACTTTATCTACTGAGCATGATGGTCTGGAACCTCCTTTGGGGTTAGCTGTCCAGCTGTGTCCTCTCTCAACTCCTTGTGCACCCCTGGCCTGTTTGCTGATATGGCTGGTTGAGAAGCAGAAAAGGCCTTGACTCTGTGTAAGACCTGCTTGGCAATAACAAAAATATCCCTGTATTATCAACACTGTGTTCAGAAATCCAAATCACAACCCTACTGGGAAGAAATTTAACCCATGCAAAACCATCAAAGTATGGAAATGCCTACCTCTGTTTAGTGCTCCTCCTCTCTGTTCAGCAGAGACCCATTCAGGACATGGATATTCCAGTGCTTTGTGTGTCAAGAGGTACATTGTGATGTAGCAGATCTGCATATTTCATGTCAACTCACTGGCTGTCCACTGGTTTTGGTGAGTTGTCTCCTGAATGAAAATTTTAGGCAAGCTCAGATTGGTGTACCTAATCAAACCATGATGCTCAGCAAAACTTGAGGTTTCTGCTAATTTATTATTTACCTCTGATGTTCTTTTCATTACTGGCTGCGGTACTAGTACCAGATGAGTTTCATGAACTGTTGCATGTCATCAGCAAAAGGCTTCATTGATAAAGAAAATCCACCTGCCAGACGAGCTCTGCTGCAGTATGGCAAACACATTAGAAAATTTCACAGCTGAAACACTGTGTCAGACATGCAATTTCTCAAAAAATTAAAAAAAAAAAAATTAAAAAATTAAA
>VWYP01008221.1:17013-89971 GCA_013400435.1 Pycnonotus jocosus
AAAAATAAAAAAAAAAAAAAAAGGAAAAGAGCACCACACCTTTCTAAAGCATCCAGAAGGCAAGCTGTCAAGAAACTAGAAATCATCCCCAGCTATGTGAGTATGTAATGGAAGTACCTGAGGCTTTTTACTCCTGGGCTACCCAAGGTCTTGGAGCCCTGTTTACCATGAGAAAATATCTACAGAGACATCAGCCATGAACTAATTTATCTGTACATGTAACTAGGGTTCACAGCTGCATAGTACAGAGCAGGCAGAATAACAGAACCATTTTTTTGCCTTCAGGAAGTGCCTGGCCTGGACCCTCCTTCTCTGTGAATGAAGGGAGACTGTGCCATTATCAAAGAAGACCTCAGGAAACTTCCATAAGGCATCTGTTCTCATTTAACCTCATCATTACAGTATGATCCACAGCTGCCAGGTAAATGCCCAATTGATCTAATTTTAGGGTACCACCTTATTATTTTACAGATGCCTGCAAGCAACACAATATTATTGCACTAACCAAGCAGAACACAGAAAGAGAGGAAGACAGAAAACAGAATTTTTTGTCTGACCTCTCTCTTTCAGATGTGAATGCTGTGATTGTTTCTCAGCTCCCTCCATAGAGGGAAGACTGAGTAAAATAATTACAGACCTTCTCTGAGAATTTTTGCCTACTAGAATGAAAAAGTACAGCAGAACATTCACTTATATACCTGTATGAAGAGAAAAATCTGAGAACAGATTCAGGCAAACCCCTCTCTGTTTCTCCCACTAGAGTTGTAGGAACTTTCTTTCATACACTGTATTTTTCTGAGATTACATGTTATCATTGCTAAATATATGGTGACACAATAATTACCTTAGTAAGTAGATCTGAGAACTTTGCAACTTTTACAGCTTTCCTGTAGGAGTGTTACAGATCAAAGCAAGTTGCTCTACCTCTAGTGGACTTATGTTATAGCAGAGCCTACTGCATTCCTCCCTTGTGCTTGTAGCCACTACTTTGATTAACAAGATATGCTCTGATGTAAAATAGCCTGAAGAGTAACATTATGGTTTTGCAAAGGCAGGGGCTTGATGCTCAGTTTTTCCAGTTTTTGTCACCACAAAAATTATCAGTTCTTCTTAATCCCTTCTGAAAAGAAAGTTTCTATATGTCTATGTAACAATCCTCAAAATTAGCTGAGGACTCTTTGCTCACCTTTTGTGGCAGGTACATGTGGCTGTCCAACTGCAAAGTGTGTGGGACACAGTCTCTGTGCAGCCTCCAAATTTAGCACAACTATTTAGATATACTCTAGATATGTTCTACACTAGATATGTTCTACACAGACAAGAAATTTTGAACTAAGTACAAAGATGGCTGGGTGTAATTCCTGTACCTGAATTACTTAGAGGTTTTGAAGAAAGTTCAAGCAAGCATCTGGCTTTGAATTCTGGTGGACAGGTGTGCTGGGCAGAAGACATGGATAGTGTTTTCAAAGTAGGATGTATAATTTTGTTAGCTACTAAGATTTTAGTGATCAGCAGCAGATCAGCAGATTAGGAACCCCATGTGTGTAACCTAAGATATATTCATGACTTTTGTTGGTCCACAGAGAAAAAAAAATCATTGTTTCTTAGCTAGTGTGTAGGGATAGAGTACATGTGGAACCACAATCTTAAAAAAAAAAAAAAAAAATTATTTGGTTCTGAGTTTTCCTTGTGGCCTTTCAGTGCTTAAAAGGGGCTTATGAAAAAAGAGGGAAACAGACTTTTTTCAAGGGCAGGTAGTAATAGGACAAGTGGGGACATTTTTTTAACTAAAAGAGCAAGGATTTAGAGTGGGTGCTAAGAAGAAATTCTTTACTGAGAGAGTGGTGAGGCACTGGCACAGGCTGCCCAAAGAAGCTGTGGTTGCTCCATCCCTGAAAGTGTTCAAGGCCAGGTTGGATGGGGCTTTGGGCAACTTGGTCTGTTGGGGATTTGGAACGAGATGACCTTCAAGATCACTTCCAACCCAAACCATTCTGTGATTCTAGTATTCAGTGATTTGCTAGATGTGTTCTCATGATAGCCAAAACGGGGGTGTTTTTCCAGTCATGCTAACTAGCTTTGTGAAGTTACAGCAGAGGCAGTCCTAACACTTCACAAAAGCTTGTAAGGAAGTTGAGATCTTGACACCAGGTTAAGCTGGCCATATAGGACCTAGATTTACCCATACCCTTTACATTGGCTAGCTAATTATATCATAAATCAGACTCCACACAGATTGGACTGTCTAGAAAAGAATGGAAACTTATACCCACCAGTCTTCTACCACAGCACAGCCAGGGCCTCTGCCCTGGGAAAAAAACGTACTTTAGGAATGTGGTTACATGGTGATTAAAATACAAAATGCAATTATATGGCAAGTTTAGAACTCAGCTGGAAAACGATTTGAGAACAAGATCCTATTAACAAAAATGTAATTTTGATGGTTCCTGTCCTGGAAGGGTGGGAATGGGGCTTGAAATCAAAGCTTTCCTAGTCAAGAAGATTTCTGGGGACAAAGGCTTTGTGCCAGCATTCAAATCTTTGTAGAAAACCACGTAGCATTGCTCAGATTTGCAAAGTACCTGATATGTAGGAAGGGACTGACACTAGATTCCTGGAGTTCAGCCCTGGAAGTCAGCAGCCATGCACCTCATCAGCCAAACCAGCCTTGCAGACACAGATGCATGTGAAAAGTCTGGCATGCAAACGGCTTCTGATGCAGAAGATTTTAAGTTGTCATTAATTACAGAGACATTTTTTCTGTCTTCATTACCTCCAGAGCACATATTACAAGAGATAATTGCTTCTGGAATGCAATTAGACTGTAAAACTGTTATATTAAAAGCAATGCGTTGATAAAATGCTTATTATCATCTTTTGTACAGCAATATAATTTGAAAAAAGGAATTGCGCTGTGTTCACTGCTGATGTACATACATGTTCCTTCATTTTTAGAAAAGGATTTAGAGACTGGTTCCCAAGAAGCTGTGATAATTGTCTGTTTTCTGCTGCGATCTTTGTATTGTTCTGCCAGTTGAGTCTTTCCTCAACTGTGTGAGTATATTTGATCCAAGCTGCACTGCAGGAAAAAGCTACTACTTGTTCTGGTTAAGAGTGGAAATGCATGGTATTTTCTACGGATACTGAAGATTTTCTCTATTATTTTTTACCAGGAAAAAAATTTGTGCTTAGAAACATGACTCATATTGCAGGCAAGGAGTAGTTTAAAGCTGGCAGCTCCCCTCCATTTAGTGTTGTCCACTGTGGAACAAAGAAGAAACATTAAATTCTCACTCCTAGTTTCTCAGAAGATGGCAAATGTGGCATTAAGTCTCAGCTGAGCCCTCAGTAGTACTTGGGCCTCAAATCCAGCAATGCATTAAAGTAGATGTTACTTAAGCTGGGAATGTAGGAGGAGGAGAAGAAGGAGGAGGAAGAGGAGGAGGATAAGAAGAAAAAGGAATTATTTGTGTAGCCCTTGAGGAATGTTACTGTGATACCATTATCAGATGTATCTCTCTGCCCTTAGCAAGAGGAGTATTTTAAAAGGAACTAAAAGACATTGTAGAAGGCATGAGGAGAAGGAAACATGCTATGTATTTGATAAGAACAGGGAATGATGTATTTAGCCTAAAAAACCCATCTAATCTTTCATTTTCCCAGAAGAAGGACTAAAGCAGGCACCGTTATTTTAACAGGGTTTTTTTTTTAAACTCTTGTTAGTACTGAGTAAATATGTGTTTCTAAAGACTGTGAAATAACTATAAAACTGTCATCTCCCATGAGAAATTACTTTAAAGTGCAAGCACAGCCTCTTCTATCTCTCCTTCATGCATGGTTGCTCCATTCTAACCCTAGGCCTCTGACCACCACCATGTGTTGTTGTCCACATACATTCTTTCCTACACCAAAACACAGCACCTCATTGAGACATTAGCCCACACTGGGCCAGGAAAACGTCTAATGATTAGCCCCAGCTAAACTGCCAAGGTGTGGAGGGTCCTGGACACGTCAGTGCCTCTCACAGTCCTGTGCAGACCATAGCATACTATCTCTTCCAGTGCACCCCCCAGTCAGTGCCCTGTCATCCCCAACTCCTGCTCCCATTGCAGTTTCCTTGGTGTTTTCTAGTGTCAGCTGTTCTGGATTTCCCAGACTGCTTACCATGCTGTTATTTATTTGCCTGAGTGGAATAATTTCAATGCTAGCTGAGTCAAAAGCTTCACTGAAGTGTCTCTGCTCCAACTCAGTCCTTGGTGGAGAATATGCACAATAGGTAGAATTTCATAAGCAACCCACACAAAGCTCCCACAGAAACCAAAGGTACCTTCTGGGATACATTGTAGAGTCTGCCTAGAGAGGAAACCTGTGCTAAATATAACAACAAATTACTGCTTAATGAGTAAGACTTCATTTGGCAGAGAGGATTCCTCCACTGACTTCATTGGCATAAACACTGAAGGTGTAGAAAGCCTTGTAATGGAGAGGGTGAGGAAGGCGGGGTGGCATGGTGGGAAGTGGGGTGTGGTCTGGAAGTAAACAGTCAAGCAGATCCTTCCATGTTTTCATAACCTGAACAAGTTCATGTATTTTCATAGATGGACGGGAAAATGCCTAAACCCAAGAAAGCGTTTTCAATGTGACAGATGCAGTGGAATAAAATGTGCTTACAGTATATTATTCCTATAAGAAATAAATGCATTTCTACAGAAACAAAATGGTACTGCCAATATTTTCTATGGCAAATCACATATAGAGCAACTGATTTTGAATGGCGAGATTTATTAAAGGGGGAAAAAAAAGTGGAAGTTTCCAGAAGATCTTGTGTGAGAAAGACTGAGTAACATTGCATTTAGAAAATAGATGCTAAAAATTCTAAAGAAACTATGCAACCACCACTGCTGGTAGTCATGATCCAGTTGGATAGGGGCTTGGGAAATCTCAATTCTTGCAGGTTAAAGTGGAACTAGGGGTCAAATTTTCTCTTCAGTGAGGAAGTCTGTGCAGAGAAAGTGCAGCTGTCACACAGTGCCTGGTGTCCTTACAGATGTCAGTGTCCTTCCCAGCTTTCAGGAAATTTGGTCTGTTTGCACTTAGTATGAATGCAAATTGGCAGCACTCGTTCCAGGTCTGTGTGTTGTGGAAGGCTGAAATAATAGCATATAGACCTGAAAAACAGGAAATCTAACTATTGGAACATTGCAATTAATATAATAGGTGATTGACAGTGCAGTTGGTAAACAACAAGATAATAGGCCAATGAGGAAGGTGTCTGGAGTCCATCAAAGGGCTGTCTGGGGCCTCCACAGGGCACCTGAGGTATTTTATGACAAAGACATCCAAATATAGCACTTGAAGATCTACAGCATACACTGAACACATGGTGCTGCTAATGACAGGTGCTGGAGTACATGCTTCACTTAAGGATAAAATAATTACCTGGTTAAAAACACATTCTAAATGCATGATAAATGGTAACACCAAAAAGGCATAATCTAAAGCACCAAGGATTGATTAAACCCAAGTCCTGGGGAGGCAGTGATGTAGGCTGCCTCCATGGCATTCACCTCCTTCACCAAAATCCAAGTGCTGCAGGTTGCTCAGATGTGGCAGGACACCAGTGCCCAGTGCCCAAGCTGCTGGTTCCTTGCATCTCTGGCAGGAACCCAGGACCCCATCCAGGAAAATCTCAAAGCCATGCAGCTTTGACTGCCTCCTCCAGAAAGCACCTCGGGTGGAGAGGGAAGGAAAAAGGGCTGAGGGGGAGGGGAGGCGGCCGCTGCCCTGCCATTGACCTGGTACAATTAGTTAGTCACTGCTGGGACGGCTCATTTCTGCCAGTGGGTGTGAGAGGAGGGAGGGGAGGACTGAGTTGGAAGAACACACAAAGGCAGAGCTGTGCACAGCCAGACGGGGTTAATCCCAGTGGGGTTTATGCTTCTTCTCCCTTCTGCATGCCTAGAAACTTCAGAAAACTCAGACTGACTGTGTAAACACATATGCACAACAAAGAATTATTTATGTAGGCAAACAGAAGAGAATTTTTGCAACCATAAGAGCTCTGCTGTCAGAGTCAGAGCTGCCAGAGCACAGCCACATCACATACAGGGGAGCTTCAGCCTGCCCATAGGTGTTTTGGTAAAAAATGGGATTAGGCCATGCTAAAGCAATAGGGTATTTGTTGCCAGGGATGTAGTTTTGTCTTTGGGGAAAAAAAAAAAGAAAAAAAAGAAAAAAAAAAAAAGGGTATAGCTTGATTAACCCCAAAGCTGTTGGAACAAGGAGGTTTGCTCAGACCCTAGCAGACAGGCTGCTGGCCTCGGGGGCTGAAGGTCCAAATTCTTGCAGTGAATGTATTAGGCTATTGCTTCCTTTCCTCCTGGAGATGTCCCCTGCTGCCTGGATGATTCAGTACCTGCTGGATGGCAGCATGGCAGGCTGGGGAGACAGATGGCTCCAGGTGTTCATGTGAGGCACCAGCATCCAGTTCAGAGCTGTGCCCCAGTTAACAGGTGCCAGCAGAAAGTGAAACTGCTCTGCTCCAGATCCCTCACTCTGCAACTGGGGCAGGGAAAGACTGCACTCTCATCTGCTCACCTTTCCCTCCCTTTGCCCTGTCAGACTCTAATACTTGGCAGTCAATCCTCCTGTGGTGCAGGAAGACAACAGGAAAGCTGGAAGGAACAGGCATAATGTGAACCGCAGGTATTTTAGAGGATTTACATTCCAGTAAGGGAAACTTGATACAGAAGTATCAGGACATTGCATTGCATAAAACCATTGTACCCTTAAAAGGCTTTCAGTAAAATAAAGTAAAAAGGAATTTGAGGCACAATGATAAATTTTAAACCACAGTACATTATACTTAGTCTGTCACCCTGTTCTTTCTCCCTAAAGGGTTAAAATACTTTTTATGAGAGGAAGAAGGTTAATATAATTTATGCTAGAAATTATGATTGCTATGGCAGAGAAATCAGGGCAAGTATTTTTGTTCATGCCCACATTTTAGCAATGGCAATTTACTTATCTAATGCCTGTGGGACCCCACTGAAGAGCTGTAAATTATATTATCAGCAAGGCCTCAGCACATTAGTGCCACACACACATGAGTGCCATCCTGGCAGGGCAGGAGAACAAAGACACCCCAAGCAGGATAGCAGGAAGCATCCCTTTACATCCGACAGCTTTTTCCCCTGCAGGTCATTTGTCAGTAGCATTGCACAAGGGGTGAATTTATCTGTTACCTGCAGAACTTTTCAATAGCCATATTGCTGCTATCACTGTATTGCCACTTGAAGACAGTGATGGCATATGGGATGTACTGAACACACAAATCCTCCAGCTATTCACCAAATGCTGTGAAACTTGTAGGTGGCTCAGTACTCAAGCAAACAGCACTTGCAGCTCCCAGTTACTAACAGGATGCCATGTACAAGCCCACAGTGTACTTGGGAAATTAGTAGGTAATAAGCATGGATTAGGAGAGGTGAAAAATTTTGGGTTTTTCTATAGGTCTGTTGCTAACAGTCCTGAACATGTCATGGTTAATTCTGAGCATGTTTATAACACTAGGTCCTCAGCTCTTTAAGGAAGAGCCCATCTCTTAGGATGGGCATAGGTAGGTTCCAACTAAAGCAAGCTCTTGACATATATGGGCTCCAAAAAATCTAGCTATTGTAAAGGACATAAATCAATCAATCAAGTAAATCTTGTCAGAAAAGGCTGTGTGTAAAAACGTTAGCCTCTGAATAAATGGCATGTTATATTGATTGAAAAGAAGTGCAAACAGACTTTTCAAATTGACAACTCACCTTTGGTGGGATATACAAAGAGGAATACAGGGTATGATAGAGCCCATGTCACAGGATTATTTAGGAAGACCTAAGGGGAAATGAGATCATAGAGCAACTGGGAAAGTGTCATAGAAAAGTAAGGGGAATATCCTGCAATATAGGTTATGACAGCTGGGACTGAGTGTGTTATTTCAGATCTGCTTAAATTGGCTTAAGATGGTTTTGCCTCAGACTGAACTAGAAAAGTAAATTGGGAAGGAGCTGCTTTCCTGGCTCTGAAGAGGGTGGGGAAAGCCAGGTGGCTTGGGATGTGCAGAAGGTATTTTGGGAGCTACAGATTAAAAGAAGACATAATTCTTACTACTGTGTCATATTGCAGGGACAGTTGCCATAGCATCATTTGCTCTAAGAATAGATTTCTATAGCCCGGCAGCAGGTCAAAATATTTATAAGAGTGAGGATTTTTTTCAAGACCAATTCAACCAAAATGCAGGTCCCTGAACAGAACTGCTGAAAAGCGTGTAAGTTAACTCACACAACCTAGCCCTAAACTAGAATGATTTCAGGCAACTAGGACACAGCCATTTGGTGTCTGACAAGAGCTTCCACAAAATTCAAAGTAGTCATTCTGTCTTGCCTGAATCTTTAACTGGGAGACAAAGAAACAGAGCATGGATTGTGAATCAAAGCAGGAGATTTTTATGAGTATGTCTGAGACAGAACAGTGATTTGAAATTATTTTTGCTCTCATCCACTGATTTTTTTCCTCATAGGGAACTTGGCAGCTTTCTGCACTCCTTATGGTGCAGAAAAGAGATTTCTGAGCCCAAATGAGGGCTCTGTCTGTCCTATTGCCTCCATATGTGGCTGGCAATCCAGCTACTCCAGTCAGAAGGTGAGCAAAGGCATCATGACCCAGCTGCCTCTTTCAGGCACAGAAATAGCTTGTCCCAAAGCAGGAGTTTGGAGGCAGTAGCTAGGAGCAGGTTGCCTAATTGAGCTTGTATTGTGCATTGATGCAGCATGGGAACTGTCCTTGCTTCTCCAGCAACTATGAGACAGAGTTAAAAAGATGTTGAGCAGCACAAATCAGTTTCCAACAAAAACAGAATCTGATTAGGGAAACACACTGCTTATAACAGACCTTCTGCAATGCAGCTGATCTGCCTTCCCTATGTGGCTGCACACCTGGGCCACACCATCAGGGCAAACTGCACAAGCATCTTTTATTACATGGAGAGGGTTTGAAAGGTGGAGCTCAGACTGTTTTTCCTGAAGAAGCATAAAATACTCTTCATAGTCTTCACAGCCTCCATAGAAACAACCTCTTTTTTCACTTAGGACACTTCTGACATAGGACGATATTCATTTATCAATATCACAGTTTCACACCTCAGTCACACATTTGATTACACCCAAGAGACTTATGGCAGAAACAGGCAAGCTATGGGCAGAGAATGTTTCCTCCTCTTTAGCAGTTCTATGGGATTACAGTGGAAAAATCAAAGAATGAAATAAAAGAGTGAGAAAGAAGGAAAAGGCAAGCACTATAATCTGTCACATTCAGGAAATATTAATTAAACACAGAGACTCTGTGGAAAAATGGTGATAAACTCTGTGCCTCTGAGCACTACTGCAGAACAAGTAACTTGTTCTGTGCAGAGTATCTGCTAATTGCTTACCTACCACTCTCATTACAAGATCATAGTTTCAGAACTAGGGTCTATAAAATAAATGCAATACCCAGAGGCTTAATACTGACAGAAGATCTGCTGTTCTCAAAACTCACCAATGCACTAATATCTTCTTAGTATTCTCTCCTGATGTATTTGAGCTACACATGACCTTGCCACACCATTAGCATGATGAAACATTTTTCATTTTGTCACTGTGATGTTCACATAAAGACATTTGCTGAATGTAAGTAATTGTTCCATGAACATCTGTATGGTGCATCTCTTTCTGTTTACCCACACATTTCTGTACCTTTTATTCAATTAAATATCATCATTTTAGAGATTGGTATAAACTGGGCTGCAGTACCAGCTACATATGCCAAGGATTTCCCATAGCGTGTAAGAAAAGCCAAAGTGGGATATGGACACGAACTTAAGTTTCTGTGTCTTAATATTTGTCTTATTGAAGAGAACAGTTGCCAACGTACTGAAAGAGGCCCTTGAGAGAAAACCAGAAAACGTTATGGGCAAAAAAAACCCCAGAATATGCTACTGGCGGAAACACACGTTTTCCTCTTTAACACAGACTAACTTACCAGTCCCAAGAAATGCACAACTCTGTTTGTGCTGACATGTAGCTTGGATGATTTTGGTAGCACAACTCTAAAATAGAAGTCAGCCATTCAGTCATTGTGGGGATTTCTTATTATTTGGAATGCCCCATAAAAAGTTCATCTTGTGTAGGAATGTGAAGAAACAGATCCTCTCAGCATATTAAGTTCTTTGCAACCAGTATGAAGGTTTAGCAAGCTGGGAACAAGAACACAGGATATGGGTAGGAGTAGAAAACTAAAAAAAGAAAGAAAAAAAAAAGCAAAACAGATCCAGGTGGGTCACTTCTCCAAAGGTTTTGTATCTGGGCTGAAACAACAGCCTTCTGCAGAGCACACACTTGTAGGACAGAGGACTGAAGGCAGACAAGAGTCACTGGGAACAGACATACAAAAAAATGCAGAAAAATCATTGCCTCAGCTGTGTGTGAGACAGGGTCAGGAACCTGTAAAACCACTTCAGCTGCTGTAACAATGACTACAGGATTGCCTGTGTAGAGCTGAGCTGAGCTGAGCTGAGCATCACCAGAGTGCAGCATGCTGCAAGGCTTCAGCATGGAGACAAGCAGCATCCCTTGAACAAGCTGGCAAATCCAAATCACAGACTGATGTTAAACCTGTAGCTATTCTCACTAACACATTTTTTTTTAAGTTATTGTGCTGTCTTTCTATGAGACACAAGGTCTGCTGTATCATTTGGGAGTGTACCTGCTCATGATGCTGTGGTGGAGTGTGTAGACCCAGCCCCAATACCAGCCCTTCTTACAGGGACATTCCAGTGGAGAGGTGGAGAGCCCCTCCTGCACCCTTTAATTTGGTGGTTTTATCTGTGGGCTTTTTGTTCCCCATCTGGTAGCTTTACTCTAGATTAGAGATAATTTTTGTGAACATGATTATGGTACTGTGAAATCTAAAGCTTAATTTGCAGGAAATGTAGTGGTGATTCTACCAATTATTAATACATATATTCTGATTTATTCCCTCTATAAAAATTACAGGATTCAGATCATAATAAGACAGAAAAACATCTTTATCCCTAGATATCAAATGAATGTATGTACTTGAAGGAAAAATAAAGGTCTCCTCCAGATTATGGAGACAAAACACTTCATTTCCCTGTAACCAGATACTTTGTCCCTTATGGGAGTGCCATTCTTACAACGTTGTCAACCTTTGCTATTGACTCCTAAGCTGGTTTTCTTTTTCTGGTGCTTTCTTGTTTCCTCTTCCCCCTTTTCTCCCTCCTTTGCTTTCCAGCTCTTTTTCCATTGCTCAGGAATGTGCAGAGTTAACAGCTCCACCCCTGTCACTTGTCACTGCTGCTTTTCCCAATTACCTGTCCCAGTTTCTGCGTACACCTCACGATGAAGTAGTGGTCAGGGGAGGCAGTACGCTTGAAGGCAGCAGGAGGAAGCAACCGAATTTGCAGCCATATCTTTGGGAGACCATACTTCTGTGATGAATATTCTCAACACACATTGCTGCTGGTGATCAGAAGCGAGAAAAGCACCTATTGTTTTCCTTTCATGCTCTAGGCTCTCCCAGTGATATTTCTGCTCAGTGTGTTTTTTCTGCCTCAAATTAAGCAATTCACAGGAAGTCTCCTTGTATAAGAGATTGTTGAATAAATAACTATTTACACAAATCAGCTGCAGGCTTAAAGATGTTACACACTGAAAGAAGTCAGCTGCATCTTCTGGTCATATCCTGTTGGTTAAACTATGTTAAGATGCTGAGACAGTGAGTCCATTGAAATCTTCATTGTTTTCTGTTTTAGCATCACTGAAACATACCCGATGGATAGAAGACTTGTCCCGAGGTTTTATAAAAGTGGCATTATTATTTACAGAACAACACTCAGGGCAAAAAGTCAACAGATATGAAGATCTGGTGGTACTACTTTTCTACAGTAGGGACAATAAATAAAATACTAATGAAAAATTAAATTTGCGCCATCTGTGCAGGGCAATTTGAAAAAAAAATCTCAGAAGTAATCAAAGAAAGCATCTTTGTGACTCTCCACAAACAACTTCTCTTCTTGAAACCTCAAAATGTGATCCACTGAAAATGGGAAAACAAAATTTTAGAGGCACAAGCAACACTTACCAGCAAAATAAATGGCATAACATTTGGCCAACTGCTTAGTCAATTATCAACAAACAAATAAGGAAATTTCAACAACTTCAAAATTTGAGAAATTATGCCAGTCCTGCTTTAACAGATTGTCACAACAGAGACTTCTTAAACAGAGAAACTTCATTTTCAAATGCAGCATTTCTACATTTTTATTCAGACACAAGTTTTGATTTTTTCCCTCCCCAGTTTGGCTGACCCAGATTTCACCTAAGTGCCTAACATCTTTCTGGAGAAAGGGGGTTATGGCAGCTGCACAAACTGTGGGAGTTGACTTGTTAGAAACCAAGCCAGATAGGCAGGCAGGAGCAATCTGGGTTAGCAAGTGAACTTCTCCAGCCACACAGGATTATGCTAGTTTTGCTCTTTTGCAGAAGGCACACGAGGTCTGCCAAAGTGTAGTACTAAAATTGTTTGCCAAAAATGACATTTCAAGTCCAAATTTAAAGTCTTAAATTTTTGGTTCTAGGAAGACAAAAAAGGTCTCACTTAAAGAAAAAACCAGAAAACACAGATGTGTTTTAGCTCAGTTTCAGCCTTCCACCATAATGCATGACTCAGCATCAGGAGAGTCATCATCTTGGGTCAAGCTGACACAGTACCCGCTTTTACCCTTGAATACTCAACACCTAATGATAGAACTAAATATAAGTTTTGAAAGGTTTCTACAGGAGGAAAAAAAAAGTAACATACATTGAGACAAAAATGCATAGACTATAACCATTCATATTCTATAACTGCATTTATTTGAAAGTAGGGGGGGCAGTACTTTCAGAGTATTGCATAATATGGTTTTGAAAGTATGAAGAAAATGCCCTATTAAAGTCCAGTGGAAAAGAGCAGAAACACATGCTACCTTTATTGTTTTGCTTCACAGGAGTGCTAACCAAAGAACACTTACAGTACTTTCCACAGCATGGCTTTCCACATGAGCCTGGCAGTGAGGCTTGTGGCATCCCAGGGAGATGCTGTGCTCTGAGCACCATGAGAAGCACCAAAAGCTGGATCCAGGTGGTTCCATGGGCTGACATGGCCATCACACCCTGAATAGCTGTTCACATATGATCTCAGACCCCATAGTCCCATTTACTGAAGCCCCCTGAAGGCCATCTTCTCTGCTTACAAAAGTAACTAGAAGGTTTTATATTTATATTTGACTTCCTAGCTGGATTAGCACCATCTGCTTCCATGTTTCACTCCAGTGACAGCACCATCAAGGAGGCCATCAAGCCTTTTGCATGTGTAATCAATCCCACCACACTGAGGGGATCTTAGCTGGAAGCTCCAACCAAGCCAGGGCTGCCAACAGAGAGCACAGCTATTATCCCTGTGTGAGTCCACCTGGAGTTTGTCTTCTGGGATGGATAGGCAGAGGTCCCACTGATGACTGCCTGGAGAGGAAACAACTGTCTAGTGCATGCTTCTGCTGTGCAAAGGGGTTGGGGAAGAAACATGGTTTGATCAATGTTAGTCCCCAGCATATCCCTGGGTGCCCTTGCCATAGATCCTGGACATCGTGGCAGCACTGATGGATTACAAACCTGTTTGCAAGATGGGATTTGGCCCTACTAAGGCACGGATACTAAAGCCGTGGATGATCTCAGCTGAGGATTCGCAGAAATAAGGGCAGCCTTAATCTCCCTGAGGAACACAGACAGAGTCAGAGGGTTGGAAATAGCAGCACGCATGCAGTAAACAAGTGCAGCACTAGCTACCCTCCATCCACGTGCCAGCACTACCTGGCCAGTGCAAGGGGCAGCTCAAGCCCCTGAGACCCACCCACACAAGACTCAGACACTCAGTTTCCCTACCAAGCACCAGCTGTGTCTTTGCTGTGCCATTGTTGCATTTCCATGCAGAACTTCAGCTCTGCTATCACAGGTAGTGAGAAGTGTTGTAACATCATTTGGTCTACACTGGCAGCTTAGCAATTTGGGAAAGCTAGAATCATCTGCAGCAATCATCCACTATCCCAGGAAGAAGAACACGCTGTACTGCATTGACCAGAAACTCAGCTGTGCTCTTAATGGCCAAACCACTGTCACTGATGCTTCCACTGCTTGCTGAAATAACTATTACAGCCTGTTCTTGCTGTTTTCGCAGAGAAACTGAGTATCTTATGAGACACTGCCTTTTTGCAATTTGTAAATTTGTTTCTAATGCTTTAAAGTGATCAAGGAGAAACTAAAGGAATTGCATTATCAGCAGCTCAGGCAGAGGTCCACTGCGGGCTGGGCTTTTTCACCGGCTGCGTCAGGCCAACATTTCCCACTCTGTCAGCCTGCTCATGAGATCAGCACAGGCACTGCCAGTCAAAATGAGCTTGACCAGACACAAATCCTGCGCAAGCTGATGGGTTGATTTGTGGGATCTGACTGTAGTGTCCACATCAGAGTGCTACACGCATCAGCAGAAGGAAACTGCTGTGTAGGCACCAGTGGGAGAAACAAGTCCATCTACGCACTTCAAAATCATGAATTGAATAGCTCCAAGAAAGAATGAGCACTTAAAGCAGTCTTCAACCTGAAAAACAGAATGGTTTGGGTAGGAAGGGACCTTAAAGATCATCTAGTTGCAACTCACCTGTCATGGTCAAAGACACCTTCTGCTAGACCAGGTTGCTCCAAGCAGCCCTGTCCAACATGGTCTGGAACACTTCCAGGGATGAGGCATCCACAGCTTCTCTGGGCAACCTGTTCCAGTGCCTCACCACCCTCAGAGTAAAGAATTGCTTCCTAATAGCTGATCTGAATCTACCCTCTTTCGGTTTGAAGCCATCTCTTTGTCCTATCACTACAAGCCCTTGTAAAACACACCTCTCCAGCTTTCATAAGAAAAGGCCTCCTTTATGTACTGGAAAGTGCTGTAATGTCTCCCCAGAGCCTTCTCTTCTCTACACGGAAAAACCTCAACTCTGTCAGCTTTTCCTCTTAGGAGAGGTGTTCCAGTCCTCAGATCATCTTTGTGTCTCTCTGAACTCACTGCAGAAGGACCAAATTCTTTCTGTGCTGCGGACTCCAGGACTGGACACAGCACTCCAGGTATGGTCTCACCAGAGAGAAGCAGAGGTGCAAAATTACCTCCTTCAACCTGCTGCTCACATTGCTTTTGGTGCAGCCCTGGATATGGTTGGCCTTTTGGGCTGCCAGTGCACATTTCTGAGACATGCCCAGCTTTCTATGCACCAGTACCTCCAAATCCTTCTTTGCTCTCAACCCCTTCATCCCTCAGCCTTTACTGATATGGGGGGCTGCTCCTCAAGCTTGTCAAGGTCCCTCTGGATGTACACTCTTTTGATAATGTGGGTGTGAACAAACGGCTGGTTCTGCACTTGTTTCTGTGCCACTGGGGTTTTAGACCTGCAGCAGCTTGAGAGAAGAGCTCCTGAAAGCCAGCTCTGCAAGCCTGGCACTCCATGCTGTCCTGGGACACATTGTCCCCTCCCCAGCACCGCACACACTCTCTGGCACCCAGCTGTCAGCAACAGCTCTGCACAGAGCGTGGCAGGCACCCAGGGGGAGAACAGAGACAGCTTTGTCTCCTCACTCGTCACCAGCGGGCTCCTCTGGATGCCAGCCCTGCAGGACTGGCTGCTGCTGCCCTGCCACATCCATATCGGGACGAGCTGGGCTGCCCAGCCCGGCACTGCGGGAGAGGTGACAAGTGGCTGGGAGAAATGATGCCAACAAGACCGCTGGACTGCGAGATCCTACCCCTTTATAGGAAGGGCAGACAGGAACAGTAACACAGCAGGGGCAACCTCTGCTCCTTCTAGCTCTGTGCTGACCAGGAGCGGTGGGCAGTGCTCAGAGGCTGAGTCAGCTCTCCCCTGCGCGGCGAGCAGCCTTTCTGCTGAGAAAGCAGACTGGTGACAGCATGTGACAGGAAATGCAAGTGCTCCACTGGGGCTCAAATTGACCAGTCATTAAATTATCCCTCATTAGCAACTGAGTGATTTCACATATGTCTCTGGCTATGTCCTTTTGAAGGACATAAAGCAGTGATTATTGTTAGTTGTAGCAGGACTCAAGTAGTGGTGTGGAGGTGGAAGTTGTGGTTTGGCACTGCCACTGGCCCCACATCCAGCACAGGAGACAGAGACATTTAACATTCATGCTCCTCACTGGTGCTCCTTAACGTCTGTTCATCAAGTTATCTTACATTATCCTGGGACAGTCACAGTGCAAGTTATACTTATCCAATTCTGGACCCTATTGTTGAAATTCTTCTGTTTTGATTTTTTAGGTTTTTGACACTGGCTCAGACAATTAAAAGGAATAGGAAAAAAACATGTTTGATGTTAGCTTAACAATACCAGTCTCTTTCCTCCATCCACCTATTATTCCATTTCTTTTTCCTCTCTAATGCATGTAGTTTTGTCATTTGGGATTAATTTATGAATTAAACTGTTACATTTCAATCATGATCTGAGTTTTTTTAATTGAAGTCCTTTACCATTGCTTGCCAGGAAAAACCTCTTGCCATGCTATTATGTGAAATGACAGAGCAAAACATGTGCTTTTCTAATATTTTTACTTTTTTTTTTGTCTCCTTGCTTACAAGCCCCTTTGTAGAAAATAAAGTCTCTTTCTTGTGATAAGTCACTCTCTGTGGCAGCTTCCAGCAGCACAACCAACCTTTCTGAGCTGCAGTTCCTAGCATAACTGATGTTACACACAAATGTAAGTTCATCTTTTGCATGTTCAGTGACTTCCCTAATGCTGAAGGGTTTTCTCTTCTACACAGAGGATCTGGATTCAACGTATTGTCTGTCCCCTGGAGATCAATGCCTCTCCCAGCAAAAACTGCTGAAAAAACATGATTTGGCTTCAGGTGATGAGGAACCAGAGGAAAAGTCAACTATAAAGTAACAACAGGTATAGAAATGTCCCTGACTAGTCCCTAAAGGGACAGCAGGGAGGAAAAAAGACACTTCCAGACTCTCATCCCTTGATTTAGAAGTTGGAGTTTAAAAGGGATAAGAGGACTTTTAAATGGCTTTCTTGGGCACAGGATGGTGTGGCAACACCACTGGCCATGGCCAGAAGAAATTTTGATCCTCACAGAAGGCCCAGACTCTCCTCTGCAGGAAGGAACCACTGCCACCAGCACCAGTGCTCTGAAGGTGACAGTACTGTCACAGCAACACATCACTGCTCCAGTTGTAGCCCAGGGGTAATACCCCTCGGGAGCACCCTTACTAGTGCCTGTGACACCACAACAAATACACAAAAGTACTGCACTTTGAAGGAGAAATGCATGACATTCTTAAGCTGGCTTTTTATCTCTGCTTAATTAAAGAAATTCTCCTTTGGGTTTCAACAGTCTCTGAGAAAGGAACAGTGGATAGAGGAGAGTTAAGATAATCAAAACATAACATAGCAAGTCCCAGCAGTACCTGCTGGAATAGCTCTTGCTTGTGTGTTTATTAACTGTACTTGACCCTCTCCCTGCAAGTATAATCATGCTACTTATGAAATGATACATGAGGCTCAATAACAGATGCAATTCTATGCTCAAGAGTATTTTTCATACTACAGAGATTATTAACATCTCATGGACAGGCAAGTGAAGAATGGCTTTTTTTTTTTCTTTTATTTTCTTTTTCTTTTTTTAATCCAAAGTATACTTGATTTCTAGGTAGGAAAGGGGCATATTTCTCCCTTTTAAGAAAAGCATTTTGGAGACGGCTCTGATGAAGCTGTTGACCTTCCACTTTGAGAAAAGTTTCATTTGGGTAAGAACTAGTCTGCTTTAAGCACCACTAACATTAAATTTCAATCTGAACCTAAACATATATATACTGTTTGCAAAGGAATACTACAGTCATGCCACTTGAAGTGCAGCTGTTTTTCTGCATGAAGTAGCTCTAAGGCAGAAAAATGCTAGTCACAAAGGTAAGCAATTAGTTCAGTGGAGCTTAGAAGGGTAGCACAGACAGCACTGTGGGAGGTTCATAAGAAGGCTAGGGTGATTTTTAGAGTTTCTCATGGAGGTAGCTTCATTAGGGGCCTCGTTAGAGTAGATCTTACACAGAGCACAGCTCTCTGAAAACTGCTGAAATAAAATTATGGTAATTTCAAGGAGAGAGATGGGGAAAATGCAAGCTTTTAATACGCAGGAGGGCCAACATGACATTACTTACTTGTTTATTTATTTAGAGGCAACTTTATTTGTGATGTCAAGAGCACTCAAGAGGCTCGTTCTGGGATCTGGCAATATGTTTACTTGATAACTGTGAAATATTTTTAAGCAGAGCAAAAGAAACTGTGCAGTGACCTTGCCTCACAAAAGCACCACATTTGCAGAAGGTTAGAGAATTATTTTTTGCCCTTGGAAATTAGCCATTAGTTCCTATATTATAAATAATCTTTTCCTGTAAAAGGGCTTTGAAGTAATAAAAAGCAGAAATATTATGTTTTGGTCAAACTTGGTTTACAGTACACTGTCTGAGACCTCAAGAGACCCCAGGCTTCCTCCCTCCCTCTGCTACAAGTCTTCTGTGTTGTCTTGTCAGTGGATATTTCTGCTTTCTCTATTTCTGTGCCTTGTAGCAGCATGAAAGTGCATCTCTGGGAAGTGTTTTGTGACTTAAATAATTTGCAGTAGGCCCTAGGATGAAAGGTTCCATAAAAGTCCAGTGATAAATACAGTCAAGATTGCAATTTAATAAAGTCCTCCAATTATTCAGGGAAATATTTAGGGAAGACAAAATATAAACAAGAAGCTGGCAGATGTTCTTTGCAGCCTTTTTGAAATTTCTCTGTCAATAAATTAGCGTGATTTTGTGCTCCTGAGAAGTTTTCTTCAGCTTTCAGTCTCTTCTTACATCCCCTGTTGGCAAAAAATCCATAATGGCTGTACTTAAAAGCTATGTGAATTCTTTTCTTCAGACCTGTGACTTTATAAAAATGATACTGACACAAACCAAAAAAGCCCCAAATCTACTGATGTTTACTCTGGAATAGATACCACCATTCATTTGTTATTTGGCATATGGAAAGATGCATTTAAACCACCTATTTTTAAATGTAATCCAGTCACAGAGAAGAGTGTGCATTGTAGGGACAGAAGGGAGAAATAGGATCACAGAACGGTTTGGGTTGGAAGGCACCTTAGAGATCATCTAGCTGCAGTTCTCCTGCCATGGGCAAGGACACCTTGCACTAGAACAGGTTGCTCAGATCTCCCTCCAACCTGGCCTTGGACACCTCCAGCAATGGGGCATCTACAGCATCTCTGGGCAACCTGCTCCAGTGCTCCACCACACTTGCAGTAAAGGATTCTTGTATCTAATCTAAATCTTTCCTCTTTCCATTTAAAGACATCATCCCTCGTCCTATCACTACATGCTCCTAAAAAAGGCCTTCTCCAGCTCTCTTGTAGGCCCACTTTAAGTACTGATGGAATGTCTCCCTGGAGCCTTCTCGTCTTCAGGCTGAACAGTCCCCAACTCTCTCAGCCTGTTTTCATAGGAGAAGTGTTCCATTCTTCATGGTCCTTCTCCTGATTTGCTTCAACAGATCCATGTATTTCTTGTGATGGAGACCTCAGAACTGGATGCAGAACTCCAGGTGGGCCCATGTCACCAGAGTAGAGGGGCACAAAACTCTCACAACCTGCTGGCCACACTGCTTTTGATTTAAGAAGATACTACACCCAAGTTGCAAAGATTAAAATAAATGCCTTGGATAGTTCTGTGCTGAGTATTATACATGTGGTCCTAAATATGTTGTTCTATATGAGTTCCTCTAGAATTATAGACTGTGATAAGATTCAGGACTGGTCTCAGTTCAGGGCAGAGCTGTGTCCACACATCCTGTGATGTACCTTTACACATTGCACTGCCTAGCACTAATGTGAGGGCAAGGAGTGGCTTTTGGTTCATGGCTAATCCATGGCCACAGTGATTCATCTTACATTTACTGGCTTCACCACTGATTTCATGAAAAATGAGAGAAAAAGGGTTGAGTTCAGCAGTTTTACCCCCAGACCAACAAAAAAGGCCACACAGCCTGGATTGCTAACAATAGATGCCATGTTGGAGATGATTATGTCTGAGATTAGGGAGGAATGACCAAAGTTCTCCACAGTGATCTCCCTTCAAAGACTGCCCCATCAAATGTTGGGTTACATAAAAAGAATGGCTGGTTATTTCCTCAGAAAAGAATGTTTTTCAAGAGTAGCAAAGGCACATAGTACAGAGAGAGCTGTGTTTCACTTTGAGAGGTCTTTCTAGTTAGCTTAAACGTTATAGATAAGAACCAAGAGGCTGGGAATAGACTAGGGAGCATACAAATCATTGATTACAAATAATTTTCTGCCTACTAATGATAGTTTAATTAATTTTGGTGAGGCTCTTGGTTTTTGTTTGAGATGTCCTAAATATTTACAGCAGCCCTCAGACTTGGAAGTGCATGTACTGCTGGTCCAAGGATGTGTGCAATGTCAAGGACCTCCTTTACTGAGAACCTCTATCCACACCAGCAGCTGTTGATTTCAAGCCTAGAAACACAGACAGTAGTAGAGTTTCTTGCCTCTTGATATAAATCAACCTGTGTCAATGATTTGATCACATTGTTACTTGCTACATAAAACTCTTCCATATTCACACACATCACCCTGTTATTTTTCAGTTCTCATACTTTCATCTTTTTTACAGCAACTAACCTTCTTAGCAGCTCCAGGACTCTGCATCATTTAGGTTTCATATGTGGAGACGGTCCCATTACTCTAAATCACCTCTGGTCTGCAGGCTCCTATCACCTACTAGTCCACTTCATAAAAGCAATCAAGGTCTTCATCTGCAAAGCTCTTAGGGACTTAAGTCATGGTATAGTCAGCTCATCTCTTCATAGCAGCCCTTGCCAGCCACAGTTCATACTAAACATGCACATCTAAGTTTCTGTTCTCAAAGGCTGGAGAAGAAACTTCTGAGAACAGAACTGAAATTTTGCATTTCCTTCCAAGTGTGTATGTCTCAGTGTGACTGCCATCATGTCAAAGTGCATCAAATGCCAAATGATACGCAAAAAACCCCACATACTAAGGGGAGCACATTAACCCCCTCTGTTTCCTCACAGATGATTCCCAGTTACCTTATTTCCTTCATGATTCCCAGTGGTGAGTTGGCAGAGATGAACACTTTGAAATGCAGGGCAGAGGAGAACTTTTTTTTGTTACCAGTAGAGGATGGTTTTCTCCTTCACTTTCATAGTCAGATTTTTAAAGGCAGGCATAAGCACTGCATGTATCAGTTTGCAATTTCACACACATTGTTCAGATATGTAAATTTCCAAACCTTTACCCATTAATTTGCTTGCTCTGAAAGAGTACAGCTGAAGGTGACCCTGCACAGGTCACCATAGTTTTCTTTTCTTACTGGCTGATAGCTCTTACACTGAATTTCATCAGTACCTACTAACTCAATACACATAGTCTAAGTAGGTCATTCTGAATTTAGTTACTGCCCTCCTTCTGTACAAACCCAACCTTTTTAAGTGTCTGTGGCTACACTGAGCTGCACTCACCAGGGGAGAACTGCTGTAGGGTTTAAACCTGCCATCCAAGATCACTGTCAGCCTAAGGAGAGTGAGGTCACTCTCACTGACCTCTCAGCAAACTACAGCCACTGTCACAAAGGCCTTAAGGCTGCCACAAACAGCATGTAAAAGAAATATGATCTGCATTGCACAAAATGAGAAGAAGAGAATGCAGCCTTCCCAAGCCTGTGGCTGAGGACAGACAGTACACCAGGTCTGCTCTAGCACTGTATTGGTTTACCATTTAGCTGTCAGTATCATTTTCTAACAAAGATTTTGATTTCCCAGCAAATTTCCAGCTGGCAGATTGGTACTTGAAATTTAATTGCTCTTTCTGTACAGAATTATTACATATCTCTCAATCTAGGCTTTTGCAGGCCCTCATAAATATGACAGATTAGTTGTCTCGACTTCCTGCCCTGCTGGTGACACGCAACAAATTCATCCCCGACTAACTGGAGATTACACCACCATTTGTACAGACTCCAGGTGGGACTGAAAATTACATGGCAGGAAGCCTTGAAATACCTGTGTAGATGACAATCAGGGAAATGACAGCCCTGGTGGGGCTGACTGATTTGGAGAGGAAAATCAGACTAGATCTTTGTGGAACAGAAGAGTTTGCAGATGTTAGTTTTCTGAGATGTCTTTTAAAGCCTGTGACTCCCAAATTTTTTTGGTTGCTCACCCCTCTCAGTAAAAAAACCTCCTTGAGCTAAATAGTACTTACATTATAAAGCCTATATAAAAAAAGAAATTAAAAAAAGGATGAAGCAAACACTGTTTTAAAACTATAATTTTATCTTGTTTATTGATGGTATAAAAGGTATGTATATTCTTCCTACACCCTAGTGGGTTGTCTTGCACACCACCTAGCCTAGGGTTCATACCCCTCCACTTTGGAGACCACTGTTGCACCCTACCAGACCAATATGAGGTGAGGGTTCCACACAGCAAGCTGTTGAAAGGTGGTTAGAAGGGAAAGGGACAAAAATAGCACTGTGCAATGATCATGCTCATGTACTACGTGTCTCTGGCTATTCTAGGGTTGAGAGAAGCAGTTTCTGAAACAAGATCTTTGTTAACTGCTCTTCTCAGGCTCATTATCCACAGATGCTATCGGCACTTTTCAGCGCCAACACAGACAGCTGCAAACTGTGTTCCAAGAGGTACAGCAGGAAGAAAATGTGCAAGTCCAGGGAGGGATTTTGCTGGTCCTGGTTTTACAAAAAGGAACATAGGGTGAAAAAGCTCATTCTTAGGCACTTAAGCAAGCAGCATGCAGAGTGACACAGGTCAGTCCCTGCCACATCCCTGCTGACACACAGGACACAGAGGTGGCAGATTTGGGATCCTGGGTGCAAAAGGCAGAGCTGCAGAATGGCAGCATGCACTCAGCAATATAAGACAAGATGAAGAAAAACAGGTATGAGATCAGTCTGGTCCCATATTTCAGTCAGACATCAACCAGCAACAACTGCTGGAGCATAAAGGACAAATAAAAAGCAGACATTCCCCTAGCATGCAATCTGGAAATCAACAGATTTCCCCCCTAGCTGAGGAGAAAAGATGCATGCAGGCTATGCAGTGCTTCCTTGGAATGCCAGTTTAATAATCTAATCCCTTTCTAGACCACTGGTACTTTTAGTCACTTCTGTACTGTGGTAAAGTTGCACCAAAAAGTGCAAAGTGCAGGCAAAATAGCGCAGCTAGGCAGCGGCCAGCACTAGTTCTGCTTACAGTGGGACCTTACTGGTCCTTCCTAGTGGTGGTGCAGCTTCAGCCACAGCTTTAGCATCCCCTCTCCTAGCCAGTGCAGGGGCTCTAGTTGTTTGATCTGACTTTCAGCAAGTGTGTTCTGCTCTTCCACACAGCAGAAGCATACACCTTTCTGGAGAGTTTCCAACACTGGCATTTCTGAAATGGGTACTTTTTTTCACACTGAACCACTGTACCTAAACAAACATCTTTCAACAATGTAGCCCACAGTCCTAATTTGTTTATTCTCAGGCCCCTAAACACATAAATTGCTTAATTAAGTTGAGGTGATTCTTTTGGGTTACAGTCAGCTGGTGTTAAATAGTAAAACAAAGAATAATCCAACCAACAGTTTCTTTGGGGGTTTTTGGATAGATTGTTGGTTTGTTTTCTTTTCAGCAAGATGAAAAATTAATTTCTTAAAGGTGAAAAAGCAGTGGCATACTTGGTAGTATTTGCTATATGCTGAGCTGTTGTTATTTCATACTTCAGTGGCTATATTCAGAAGCTTCATTGGTAGAAGTGTAACAACAAGTCTAAGCAATATTTCAGCTGTTTTCATATATCAGTTAGCTTCTGTGCCTGGCCTAAAATCAAGAGTTTGCTACCAAAGCCACCTTCCTCTGGATTAAAACCACTTGTTTCCAGCTTCAAAGAGAGTGTGAAATTTCAACCTGATAAACAAAACCTTTAGTTTCTGTACGATCATATTTGGCTGAAAGATCCTTTCTTGCCTAAAGTTCAAGAAATGTGTTAGGAAAGGTTTTTACAATGCAGTATTTTATCCACTTAAACAAGAAATTAAGTAATTGCCCAGTATAATTCTTTAGGAAAAGTAATTGAGCTCCTTAGAAATGAATATGCAAGTCACAATTCCTCTACATTGCAAAGTAATAGCAGTACAGAGAAAACAGGGCTGACTCCAAATATGCACTAGTCCCTTTCTGGTTTACTTTCAGATTTTATTTCTGTAACACCCTTGAACACACAGTATGCAAGAGCAGTAACTGGATTTTCTTTTTGTCAAGATACCATGCTTAAGGCAACTGGAGCCCAATAGTCAGAATGATACTAGTATTTCTTTCAGGGGACCTCATCCCATGCTTTGGGAGGTTGTCATGGATTCCCACATCCTAACTGTCCCACAGCTGAGCACAGCTGCTCCTGTTCTGCCATGCCAGGTGCTGCCATCCCAAGCCTTGCCCTCTCTTGCAGAGGCATGTCATACAGAGCAGATGCTTCTTCATTTGAGACTCCAGAGCTGATTTGAGACACCAACACACCAGAACAGCCTTCTCTGGGATCACGGAGACTGCAGCTGGGTCCCTCAAAGCTAAACCCCAGGTGCAGCAAAGCCTCACTCACATCCCTCCCGGTCCCACAGGCCATGTGAGGTCCAGCTGCTGCCCCTTGCAGAGCAGAGCACACAAGGGGAAGTGAGGAACAGGGCAATGCCACCAACCTTCCAATGCCAGCACCTGCTTCACACAAGGAGGAGGCACTGACCTAGGGAAAGCAGTGGAGATCTGCAGCAGCTGAGTATATTGTTGTATTCTGCCTGGGTGTAACAATCCACACAGTTGAGCACCTGCTTCAAATAGGTAACAGCACCTCTACATAAACTATTAAAGCCACACAGCTGTAGGTGTGCTCCTAAGTCCTTGTAATATTTCTGTCATTAATCTTTGCTCCTTTGCTACACTTAGCAGAACATCAAATGTGCATTAATGGTGGGATTTTTCCTTTAGAGGAAAGCTTATACATGCTGAGGAAATAAAATATTTTCTCATTTCATTCTCAGCATTATTCCTTGCAAGACTATCTAATAAACACTTCTATTAAAGAAATGCAAACAGATTTGTAAAGAACTGTGAAGAAAAGATCACGTAAAATTTAAAAGATGTTATTTTGATTCCTTCAGCAAATGAACCTTGAATAACCTTTATTTTATTTCTGTTCATGAAGAACAATGATACCAGTGATTATTGACCCTTAGCACTATTAATCAAAGAACAGCATCAATAGTAAGCATTAGATGAACACTAGAAAATGAACACTAGAATTTTTCCAGCTGCTAATATCTTGGAGTTTTTTCATGACATTAACTCAGTTTATCATTCTCAAGGACCTCATTTTTTCCTCTGCCCAGCCTGCAATGTCTGAGGCTCTCCTTCCACAGCTGTTGAACCAACGAGTTCCCTGCTGCCTCCTGAGTGCTTCACTTTTCCAACCTGGAGATGCAGAAACTGAGACATGAAAATTAACTAGATGCATTTGAAATTAATAGACTTGAGTAACTTCTTAGAAGCTGATGGATCATGGTGCTAGCAAGATAGCCACTTTACCTCTCATGTATTTCAGTAAAGATAATTATAAACATATTTGATATTTTCAGAAGGTGGGTGGTTCCCTCCCATGGTCTCAGCACTCCGTGTCATATAAACCAGCAGTTCTCAGATTGCAGCCGTCTGAAGGGTCCAGGAGGGCAGCTGGGAACACCTTTGCTTCTAGAGGTGAGAGACTGAATTGCACAGGTGCTGCCAGTATCCATACGCAAGTTGCTTAGCCTTATTCTCCCAGCTGAGCTGCTGCTGCTGCTACAGAGCATTCCTCTTCACTATCTGGTTGAGGAGGAGCGCTGACACCTCATCAGCCACTTCAGCAGGCACCAGAGGGGACTCACATGTGGTGATCCTGCTGCCACTTGGCTTCTCCCACTGCAGGTCACTTGCCAGAGGAGCACACCAGCAGTTCCTTTCATCGACATCTCCCCGGAATAAACAACCTCCCTCAAAATAGCCCCAGCTGAGCAGTCTGGTCCACCAGACTTGTTTACTGGGCAGGTGGCAGGCAGAGGGCATCCAGATCTTCTATCAGGCCACTTCAGTCACTGCCACTGCTCAGCCAGCAGCCTATAGTGCTAGAAAGCCTGAGAGATAACTTCCTTTTACATGTCATGTTGTAAGAAGTGTGTGCCTGTCCCAGAGCAAAAGGAGGGGTCTGGCTTCTTCCCTACCCATGGGAGTCCTTGTTCCCAAAGCCTTTTAAAGGAATTTTAAAAAGAAGAGAGAGATAGGGAAAGAGAAGGGGACAAAGATAAAACCTCTCTGTGTTCTGTATTTGTTGCAGTTAGTTGCATTTCTCTCCTCCTGAGGATGAGTATCAATTCAGTCATGACCAGACAAATGATCTGCAGCACAGCCCACGGAGATTAGAGTCAAGTGGGCTGTTGGCAATATTAAGATATTTGGTATTAACAAATGTATAGAGCCATAAACCAGAGAGCTCATATAAATATAATCATGGTAGGAGGGAGAGGCAGGTGACATAATCAAGCAGCTGCACTACCAGAAGTTTATAATAATCTTTGATCCCTTATATCATCCCAAAAATGTTAGTTCTTCTCATCAAGTTGTGACTGTGATGCTGGAAAACGAGGTAAGCAGTAAGAAATACATTTTAGGAACTGGTCTTAATACTGAAATGCAGCAAATGCAAGATAAACAGCTATCTAACAAATTAATCTTTCTGGGGTCTTCTTATAAAACTGCAGTGTCATTTCCAGTTAATATCTGATTTTAACTATTTTTAAATGAAACATTTGTTTGGAAATGGAACTGGCATTGCTTCCTCACAAGCCTTTGGACAGGATTAGCATCACACTCGTTTCACATCCGTTACACACTTCACAGGGGGCTCATGTACTGCTATTGTCCACAAGGAGCAGATAGCATCAAGTAAATCTTTCCCATTTAAATGTCTCCATGCTTGAGCAAATTACATTTTGGTAAATGCAGACATGCTAAAATGCTACAGCAACACTGAGGTGGTGACATAGAGGAAGTGAAATAGTAAATTCAGCATGAAGGATTACATATAGGCCACTCCTTCTGTTACAAAAGAAAACCAAGAGGCCGTGACTGGGCGTACCATCAGTCCCAACACACAGATTTCCCACTCATGTCAGTTCATTTTACTGTGTAAGTGCTATTTAGTGGCTGTGTAATGCTTTGTCACGTGGTTTCCTAGGATAATTTTCAATGTCGTAGTTTACTCCCTCCCTCCATTTCTCATACAGCCTCAGGCTAGATCAGACCCTGAGGCAGCTCACTCCCATCAGTAAAGGAGAGCTAGAAATTTGTATCATGCAGACCTTACAATTCTCAGTACTTTGCCTTCTAGAAGCATTGACAGGTATTGTATTAACAAAAGTAAGGGCATGCCCTGGTCTGTATTATGGCATGCCAGAGCACCCTATAGCCACTGGTTTCCCAATAAGGTGTCTCCCCTAAGGACAGCAAAGGGTTCCTGTGTTTCCTCCTGTGGTCTGGCACCACGCTGTGCTATAGATTAGCTAGCTACAAGTTCCACTGATCTTAAAGGTGTTTGTAAGATACAGGCAAGCTGTAACTATATCCTCTATGTCCTGTCCCAATCTACAGACAGACCTCTCTAATGTCTGGGGCAGGGGCTATGGAGATTTTTATTTTAGGGGACATGCCACATAAAGCCCAACAAGAAGCTGAAAAGAGATGTCTGTTCTCAGTAACGAATAACCCACTTGTTCGCTTCATTAAACTAAATTTCACGTGACTGACTGTCATGGTTAGGTGTGACAGGTGAGGATGATGAGTTTACTGAGGAACAACTGGGTGAGGCCATTTAGTTTGTTTGGGTTTCAATCATGGAGGTATGCACTACTGTATGTCTCATACACCCAAGCTCTAAAAGATCTTGTCCCTTTTTTCCCTCTCCAACACTCTTTCAGCCTATTTAGTTGCTCCCAATTTTTGCGACAAAAGTTTGCTCTTTGACAGTGCGCAGGCAAGAGTAATGTTTATGCTCAAACCACCACATTTGATTATGGACTTTTGTAACTATTAATCCACCTTTTATACTACCTAGAAGAACTGACAATACTGTATAAGATTTAAACACCAGCCACTACTTTACTCTAAACCTGCATACCTGCTTTTTAATGTTCACCTGAAATCATTGGTGTAGCTGGGTATCTGCCGCAGTATTTTGCTGTGGACAAGGCCCTGAAGCTACTGTCAGTGCTAATTCATGGTATGGGGATTCAACACCAAAGATGCCGACTGTACTGAGAAGCGCTGCTGAGATTGTATTTTCTTGGTGCAGTGCAGGTTGCTTAGTGACCTGACACCAAAACAAATGCATTCACTTGTATATTTAAAGAACAGCCTCCCCTGGAGGGTCCAGCATTTTGTGGGGACACCTGTTTCTTGCATGCTTGAAATTTCTGTCCTAAAATGACAGGCTTGATGTTGTACTCCAGCTGGTTGGCACTTTTTTATAAGGAAGTCATGCAACATATGTGTAATCCTCTCTGACTCATCTCACATCAGCGCTGGTTAAATCACACTTCAACGTACAAGTCGTCAGACTGACTGCAGAAGCAAGAGTCAATAAAGCACTGCCTTTCCCAGACACATAGCAGCTGATACATTTCTTATTCATCCATCTGTGGTGAAAGCTGAAGCTATATTGCACACTTCCTACCAAAATACACCACCCAGTTGCACGTGAATAAGGACATGGGGCAGTATCTGAGGGAGAGTGCTTCCCACCAGCAAGTTGCCCTGCTCTGTCAGATCACCCCACACACCCGCAACAGGGGCTGAGCACTGGAGTCCCGCTCTGTCCTGAAAAGATCATACTTCATATTCCATGGCTGGAGGTTACATGGTGCACTCAAGGGTTGTGAGTGGAGGTTGGAGGTCTGTGACAGACAGTGGAAGCTCTGGGGTAGACAAAGGGTCCAAGTATATTGGCTTATTTCTCCTTACACTCAACTCCAAAATTAGCTGAAGTATTAGTAAATACTATTACTAAATGAGTAATAGATATGTGTAATAAAGCTTCAAGTATCTGTAATAACAAAGTGAATGACATCAAAAAGATGGGAACTTAAGCGTCACCGATATCCCTGCTCACATCTTGTCCTCACCTAAGCTTGTCACCCACAAAACATAAAAAGCCACAAGCCTAACAAAATGACAATGAATAGAGAACCAATCATTTGCATTAGCACGCCTAGCATATCAGATTGTGGCCTTCTTTTAATTTAGAGCTTGAGAAACATTCCTAATGCTGTCTTAAACTAGTTGTGCCACACTTTCTTTCAGGCTTTTGATTTCATATTTGAAATGTGAGGGAGATGATTTTTTAAGAATACAGAAATTTTTTAACAGAAAATTTATTTCTTTAAGATTTTTATATATATATAAATCTTATATAAGATTTAAAGCAAATCTTTCCTAGTTACTTCAATTGTATCTGTGAAGAGAGAGAGCTTCCAAGACTAGATATCAAGAAGGTAAGTACCTGGAAAATGTGAAATGCCTGCTGTAACTGCCTTTGAGAATTTAGGTAGAAGCCACTTGCTTTGCATCACCAAAATCCTGAACCAGAGTCATCCAGTGGACAGGGCAGGGGTCAGTCCCCTTAAACACAAGGCTATCCTCTTGCTTTTCCTGCAATTGTTGGACCCTTGTGCAACAAATGTCTCAGCTCCTACAACAGCAAACAGCTTCCTTCAATGCATAGCACTGACTCACACCCAGAATCACATCCTGTCCAAGGAACAAGGAAGGGTTTTGGGAATAAAATAACTTGATCATATAATTATCAGCAGCTTGATCAGCCAGGTGCATGTGGGAATAGAGAATGAGACTGCTGCCAGTCCTTACTGAATTTTTAATTGTTTGCCTTTGTCATTGTATTTTTCTGTTAACTTTGCTCTTCTGCATAATTATATGCACCTTTGCCTACCCACATGGAAAAATTACACACAAAAATTGCACAGAAGTTTAGAAACAGGGACTAGAAGATGATGGGAGAAGTGTAGAATCAGAGAGGTGAGGACAAGTGTACCTGGAATACAGCTGGTGGCTGAAGAATAGTCAGCAACAGGGAAGCATAGAAGAGAAATGAGACCACTATGGGCAAATGGAAAATGTAGAGGAAGGAAATCTGTAGTTTGCTGATCTGTTAAAGTAATATTAGGAGAAGAAAGACACAAATCCAAATAGATCATGTGGCCTGGACAACATGATCTGGAGGGTGGGTAGCATACCTGCCTGTGGCAGGGAGTTTGGAACTAGATGGTCTTTAAGGTCCTTTTCAGCCCAACACTTTCTATTCTATGATTCTATTCTCTCAAACAATGCATATAATTTACAGATGATGTGTTCATGGAGCTTACTTTCCAGAGAGTGGTGCATTGAGCCAGCTAAGACAAAAAGCAGAAACACCCCATATGCTGGTCTGACTTGTATACAGAATTATTTTTCTCCAAATAAGCAGCAGAGAAGCTAGATAATTCTATGAGAAACATCATCAAGATTTTCAAGATCCAACCAGATAAGGTACTGAGGCAACTTGACTTGGATTCATAGTTTCCCATGCTTTCAGATGGAGGTTGGCTAAGAGACATCCTGAGCTCCCATCCAACCTGGATGATCCTATGAAAGACTAACTAATGGCATTAACAGCTAGAAAAAATACAGTGTCTTATGCATGCTTAGCATTTGGCTGACAGTCACAGATGAAGTGCATTTCCAATCTCCTTGACAGCATGAAGCTACTCACAGGAAGAAGCTGACCAGGAACTCATGCTTACATATGTCTGGTTTGATGGACTGTGATACTCTAAAATATACTTTTCCAAAATCACTCTGACTTGTGAGCTTCCAACAGCTTAACAAAAATGAAAGTTGGCTGAAAAGCATGAGACCATCAAACCCAGGTATTTGCCAAAGCATATTGTAAATACATTTGGAAAGGTTTTGAAACGTGAAATACATATTTGAAAACACAAGTACTGTTAGCTTAATCAGAAGTCCTCTGCACCCCTTGAAAAATTTTTGTAATATTAAATAATTTTGTAATATTAAATATTAAACATGTCTGGCAAAATTTCACTTTGAACAGCTGTGTACAGTGAACTCCTATCTCTGTATGAAGCATTTAATCCTATTTCAACATACTGTAGCTTGATAAGATGTGAGAACACCAATAACTCAGAATCTAGAAGATTTAAAATCTTTCCAGGAACAAGAAAGGAGCAAAGTAATCACATGGCCTCACCCCTGCGCACTCTGGGGCTGAGAAGAGGAAGACTCCCGTAGAAACATTTCTCCCATTTCCAATTTCCATGGTGATGCTATTACTGTCTCCATTAAACACCTCATAGACAAGGTGCAATATAGCCAGAAAAAAAAGGCCAATTCAGCTGCCCCCCACCCTTTTTGACTTGGGAAATTGTTAACTTTCCAGGAGACTTGTGCCAAACAGCTGCCTCAAAGGTCCCTCCCTGATTTATGAAGCCTAAAACTCATTAATGGAAGACAGAAAGATTCCCTTCTGCTAAGGTACTGCATCTCTTTCCTCCTCTGCCTTTCAGCAGTTTGTCTCTGTCATTACAGTTTTGAATGCTGTCCGTATTCTGTTTGGCAAAACCTATCAAATTCGATTCCAGAGTGCCTTGAAACATTAAGAAATACCTTGAATTCCTGAAGGATAGGGAGAGTCCCAGCAGCCTGCTATTGTAATGCTTTGTTTGCATGAGTATTTTGATGGCACAAACTTCCTGTGTTGGCCAACTTAGACTTCCTCCCAGAGAAGTCTCTCAACCTCAAAGGGCAGCAAAATGGCAATTTTAGCTGGACGAACACATTGCCACTAGTAAACCAGTGACTTCTGTACCAGAAGGGAAGAAGAAAGCAGACCAGGTATCCTTCCATGGGAGATGTTACCCTCACAGCTCGTCTTAAATGGTGCAAGCTGAAGGAGGTCTGAAGAAATATTGTAGAGGATTGTATGTGAGCCAAGTGCACACTGCTGTAGCAACTGCATTGGGCATGTGCACAACACCAGGACAGAGGCAGCAGGAGTCAGGAAAAGCTAGGAATATGATGGCAACCTCCTAAGCTTCACTAAGTCTTGAGAGTCAGTGCAACACTATTAATAATCTTGACATTTCTTTGTCTTTCCTAGGAGCTTTAGCTGGTATTTGCATAGCTGATAATGCTGTGTATCATCAGCTTTCACCATCATCACCCTGGAGAGAAGGCTGGAAAACAACTTGCTTCCAAATGCCAAAGCTTCAGACTGTCTGCAAACATAAGAACTCTATCACTGGTTCACTCCTCAATGCTACTATCACAGCCACAAACAATAACGTTCTTAGTTTGATTTTAAAACACACAGGTCAGGAGTTAGGGAGGGAGCAAAAGGGAGAGTTGTTACTTCTGCAAACTGCTGCCTCTGTTCTTTCCTGCTGTTGATAATTCACGTTTGCAATTTGTACTGTTTCAGAGGCACCTCTTCCCAGTACGTGTTCTGCTGCACAAAACAGGGAGGGACATATTCTGGCAATAGCAATTACATACTGAGATAAATGCCAACTGAATGATGCTCTCTCTATTGCAGCCTCTCACTGGGCATAATAAAGATTTTCTGTACTTCGACCTCTCAGACACTACAGGCAAGACAAAGATATTTCTCATCTTCATTTCTGTGTAGAACTAGACAAGTTCCTGGTTGAGTAGTTTTGCAAGTGAGATACTTAAGCAAACAGCATTTCCCCTTTGCAGCTAGTATGACCATTTTGAGGTAGAACACAGTTATTTTATTGCAGCTCTCTTCTACATGCAATAGCTCCATTTGGAGGAAAAAAACCCAATAATCGACAGAAGATTGTAAGAAAAAAAATCGTACAGAACTTGAGCCTGTAGGTGCTCCTTTTAAAAACATCTTAGGGAAAACATCCTTATTCCTTCTTCCATTCAATAAGCTGCCTCAATGAAGATCGTCTATGAATACCTGCCAGATTTAATCCAAGTGACATCTGCTCAGGCATCAGGGCAAAAGTGTATGTGGAGGCTTGCAATTGACTTTAAAATGCTCACGGCACAAAAGGAATTAAAGCAGTTTTGGATTTCTTTTCCCTTCTACATTAGGTTGTCACATATTTTTCTAACCATGACAAACCAGAAAAAATAGTGCCTCCTTATCCATATATGGCAGTTGCATCATATGCCATTAAGTACACAAAATATGGTAATATCTATAAAAATTAGTGTTCTGCTCAGTGCTTTCTCCAAGTGTGTGTTTTTCCCAAGACCAGTCTCACATCAAGCCACACAAGCCATAAACCAATGATTGTTAACACTTCTGGTTTTCTTAATGCCTCAGTTTTGCTATCCAGTACCTCTGCACTGCCCTCAAGACCAAGTCACTCCACTTTGTGTTTGCTACTTCGGTCAAATGAAGGGAATGTTAAAAGCATAATTAAGGACCTAAGAAGTTTCACAGGTCTCTAAGTACATGTATGCATATGAACTCATTGTTTTGCTACACGTGCACATGCATATTTACGCCATGAACTGTACACACACATGTTGACACAAGGCAGGCATGCTTGCTGGGCCTCGCCTGGTTCACAAGGATGGAATGTCTGACCCTGTTTCACACTGTTGTTCATTACACAGGTGCTCAACCCCAGGTGCTAAGTCTGGTAGTTTCAAGACAACTTTCAGCAGTGTGCTGAATACTCAAATACTTTGTGGAAACAGAGACTAAAAATTCTGTAAAATTGTTGATTTGTAAGTCTTTCTGATACCTTTGATTAAAGATCCCACTTCTGCATGAAAGCAAATTATTTCACTGATTTGAATAAAAGTAAGTTCCTCTCAGATGAAGCACCATCAGCCATTTTCCAGAGAACGTATAATAAAAGATCTAGATAACATTACTTAATCTTTTTCTTTTAGAAGTCTTTATCCAACTTTTACAGATAAAAGAAATGTTGTTTTAGCTGTGAATAGATGTATTTCCTAGAGTAAAAAAAGCCTGTACATTTCCTCCCACTTTTTGAAATTTTTCTTTCGAACAAGACCTTATTCAGGACTGAGGGGCTTTTTAGGTTTCAAATGCTTTTACACAATGCTTAGAACATTTCTGTCTCTGTGTCTCAAAGAGTATTTCCACATTTCAAAATTGTTTTTTTCAGCTGAGCAGATTGCTGAAGAGTTGACTGTGTAGACAACTTTGCCTAGAAGGTAAAGTGCTCACTGCTGAGAAATCCTTTACAGAAGATGCTGAAGTCACTTTACATCACAGTGGAAATTTAAGAAATCTTTAGCATCATGTCAGAGGCTGGTTCTATGACTACACACAAAATCTGAATTGCTCAGAAAAGACATAAAGCTACTTTTCTACTTTTTTTTTCCTTTTTTTTNAAAATTACTGAGGATCTGATGTTTCAGATTTCAAGACTGACAGTTCACAATATGTGACCACAGAACCTGTTCTATTAGTATGGTAGCAATACTTTCTCACTGAGTGTTTCAGCACCTTCTCACCCCCCAAATAAAATTTATTACTGCCTGCTATATCAGACTGGCTTTGCAGTAGCTGCATTCCTTCTTTCACTTTTCTTCTTGGCTGTTTTCTGCTGGATCAGATCAATGTCACACAGCCAAACACTGAAGCAGGATGTGAGGATTCATTAGGAAAGAGTGGTACTGCCTGAGCTTTTCTTCATACTGCTTTTAGAGCAGTATGTTCAGATACCTTGACTGGCAATGTTATCCAGCTCCAGATCTCAGTGCAATTCAAAGAAGGGGGCTGCTTAAATCAACTCCTTAATTTCTCCCTGTTCTGGAGAACGGAGGGTCAGCTCCTGTGTTCAGTGAACTTGTCAGTGAAAGGGACTTCTAGCAGCAGCCATCCCTGTTGCACCGCTGCTGGCTGCCAGAGAAGAGCAGAATGTGTATTCTTCAGCCTCGTCCCTCACACTTGCTGCAACAGGAACGAGCTCAAACCTCTGCCCATCACACAAAATGGAGAGCAAAGACTGCTGTGAGGAGCTGGTAAATGCAAGCGTTGACAGCCATCCCTCTGTGGTACCACTAAGTTACATATAGCCCAGTAAAGCCCAACTGGCCACTACGTCTTCCTCCTTCTATAAGACCCTGCCTGGCCTTTCTTCCTCTTCTACTGCAAAACACAATCTGCTGTCAGTGCAAGATTAGATTTTTTTTTGCCTACTTTGCCAAGAAGCCTTCAGCCAGGTCTGTGCATTTAGCATTATTTGCTCTAAGTTTCACTGGCTCCTCCAGTTCCACAAGCAGCATAGCGTGTCTGGTTTTTCATTTACTAGAAGTATGTCCAGCTTCCTTTTATTTTCTCCTTTTTGGATTCAAGGAAATAGTTCCATATTCAATTCAAAAACATGAAAAAAACATGCTAAAACATGTTTCTACAGCAGAAATTTACAAATCTTCATTATCAACAATTTAAAATTTTCTTTTTAGTCTACTAGAACATATCCTCTGAGGTAAATGACCCTTGCCTTGTTAACGGCAAGACAGAACCACACAGAACACCTTGTAAGAGGCAATTTTAATGCACTTTCCACTTTTGCAGATAAAATAAACAGGTCAATAAACACCTTCACAAGAAACACATGAAATGTCGCATTCCTAATACTACCACATATTTCTGTGGCAGAAAAGGGCAAGAAGAGTCATAATGCAGGAACCTGGTGGACAAAGTAGAGGTATCTGGAAAGACATTGAGAGAATGACACTTTTTTAAGGCAGGTTTTCAAGAGTAAAAATCAGCAAGTTAGGAAACAGAACCGGGGTTTAAACAGGCACAAAGCTTTTCAAGTACCTTCTGCATGTGAGGAGATACAGTTATTACTGATTCCAGGATGAGATCTGCTAATGGAATCTTTAACAGCTTACACCAGCAATACCTGCAGAGTACATCTTGCAACAAACATCATGTGAAACAAAACCCACTGTGCAGCGTGATCGACAGAAACCACATTTCACATTAATGAGGTGTGCTGGTTTCAGCTGGGGTAGTTTTCTTCAGTGACTAGTATGGGACTGCGTTTTGAGTTTGTGCTGAACACAGGGTTGATAATATAGAGTTGTGTTTGTTATTGCTGAGCAGGACTTACACAGAGCCAAGGCCTTTTCTGCTGTTTGTACTTCCACACTGGTGAGGGAGTTGGGAGTGCATGGGAGGTTGGGAAGAGACACAGCTGGGACAGGAGACCCTAACTGACCAAAGGGATATTCCAGACCATACGACCAGTAGATAAAGCTGGATGGAAGGAGGAAGAAGGTGGACACTAGGAGTAATGGTGTTTGTCCTCCTGAGTCACCATTGCATGATGGGGCCCTGCTCTCCTGGTGATGGCTGAACAGCTGCCTGGCCATGGGAAGCAGTGAATTAATCCCTTGTTTTGCTTTGCTTGTGTGTGTGGCTTTTGCTTTCCCTATTAAGGTGTCTTTATCTCAACCCAAGTGTTTTCTGGCTTTTACCCTTCAATTCTCTCCCCTATCCAGCTGGTGGGGGAGTGAATGAGCAGCTACCCAGGTTCTGGGTGCTGGCTGGTGTGAAACCATGACAGGAGGCTAAGCACCCTCACCAGGAAGATGAAGAAAGGACAAGCAAGCTGAATCCTGCATTTCTTCCAGCCTTTCTGCTTCTCAACTGACCCAGCTTAGAAACAGCACAAGCTGCCGAAGGCATAGCAAGCGTTAAATCTCTCCAAGTATTTCCCATTTCCATGCAGGCTTGACTCAGCCACAACGGCAGCAGGGGAACAGTGGGAGGTAGAAGCTCAACAGAGTAACTGGGAACAATAAAGGCAGACAGCAGAGAACAGAGTGATGATGATGATGATGATGATGAGCAATGATAGCACATTCAAAAAGGGTCACAAAGGATGGAGGGAAATGTGAACATTTAGTTTTACTTTTTATTTTTAAATAGCTGTCATTGCATACCACCTGCACTGGACTTTGGCAGGCATCACTGTCAGAGAAGGGCAGACTAGCTCAGCAGCTGGCTCTCAGTGGCAGCCCAGGGCAAGGGCAGTGACTGTGCACTGCAGCTTTCAGACTGGCACGAGGGCAAGGCATCTGGAGAAACACTGCTGCACAAAGAATTCATGAGAGCTGGCAAATTAAGCCAAGGCATGGACAGAAGCAGGGATCTCAGGAAGATTTTAACTGGAGGCTCAGTGGAGAGTAGACATTGTTGGACAGAACTGCCAGATCCATTTTTCCACAGAACAGCCCTTCACCAGATACGTTTCCTCTTATAGAGTTCATGTCACTTTCAGATCTTTAATACAAGTTAATTGACATGAAGGATTTTGAAAATGAGTGATCACAGAGTCTGGTCTTGCTCATTACTTGCACCAAGGTCAAAAGAAATCATGATTCAAACAAGGTCAGAACTCTTACAGATGAACTGGGAGTCATGGTTTCCCCTCACTTGCTCAGCAGGCAATAATAACTACCCAACAGAATTAACTTCAGATCATTTTGGCACGTATACTAGCATAGTCAGTATACAGCCACAGAAGGTCCTAGAGTTTCTCATTTTTGTGCAGCTTGGCCAATTATCATTTATCTTCTGTGCCATCACAACAAATTCAGGACACTGACTGCCTAATGAGGGAGATTAGACTACACAAACCAGGATAATCTGATGCTCAGATGCTACCACCTTGACGAACAGGTGCACTGACTGCATATGATGTAACGCAAGCATGGCACATCATGAACAATGACCAGATCTGCTGCTCTCTAGTAAAGCCTGGACTGTGATCAAAGACTTTTTCATGTTTTAATTCCTTTGTGGATTGTCTCATGCCTAGTAAGAGTCAAGCTCCTGTCAAATCCTCTTCTTCAGTGGGAACTGTTAGTACAGACTCTGCCATCTGCTCACTCTGGTGTTCTCAGGGAAGTTACCAACACACATAGGCTGCTCTGTTTCTGTTGACTTTATTAAACTGCCCTAACACATTGAAAAATTAGGGAGAGGAAGGACAGACACATACATTAACACTGTGCAATAACAGTAGCCTGATTTCCCTAAGAAATTCTTGGTGATTTTGTTTTGTTTCATAGTAGAGTCTTAATTTATGAAATTACTGATGTCAAACTTACCTGGAGCAAAGAGTCTTAGAATTAAAGTCCCTGGAGCCAGATGATCTGAATACTGTTTCTTGCTACAGTCCATACTTCTTGTGATCATTTTAAGAGGTTACTGAGCCTGTGCCTTAATTTCTGCCTTTGTAAAATAGAGCAAATATTTCTTTATAACACATCAACAGCACTTTGTACTAAGCCATGCTGTCAGGAGGAAGTATCAGTGTTGCATGTGGCACAGCTGACTCATTTTCCAACAGTTAATGACATGGTAGATCCACCTTTTGCAATCAACTACATTATCTCATCTTCATGACCCAGCTCAAAGCAGAACATAGGTTATGAGATGTTACACATGATAGACAGTAACCACCCACAAGCAAAAGGAAAAACAAGCCAGTGTATGTGTCAACTTATGTTTAATATCAGAAAAGAAACTGAAAACTACAATTACACCTGTATCAGAAAGGAGATCCATAGAATGAAGGAGTTGATGCCAAGGATCAAAAGTTTGTGACACTCCATGGGAGGAGGAATGGGAGAAAATATAGGGGTTATCTCAGAATAATTTTTAGTTTGCTCCTGGACAGCCATTAGTCCAGTGAGCTTTTGGAACACTTCTTTAAGCTCAGGTGCATCCAAAAGTAATGCAGGTTGTGCATTAAGACAATATAGTGACATGAACCCAAACACGCAAAGGATGAACAAAAGGGAGACTCATTTGAAAAGCATAACCCTGACCTGAACAGCAGTGCTGGGGTGGGTGCAGCCTGCAAGGACCAATCTTCTCACAGAACTATCTGCTGTCTGGCCCCAAGGTTACCACAAGGTGGGACTGGAAGTAACATCCACACTTCTCATAGCCACTCACAGGGCATCTGCCTCACAGAGCATGTTTTGTTATTTTACAGCAGGTCCTGCTTTCTGTTTTGATTTTGAGGGTTTTGTTGGCAATTTTTTATTTGTTGTTTTTGGTTGTTTGGGGGGTTTTGTTGGTTGGGTTTTTTGTTGGGTTTTCTTTTTTGGATTTTTTGCTTGTTTCTTTTGGTTTTTAACTCCCTGAAGTTTCCACTTTATGCATTATGGAAAAACAAAGCATGATAAAGCAGGAGATGTGGTTCCCTTAACCAGAAAACCAGAAACAGCACAGTTATCCTAGGAGGACCTCATCTTACAGGGTAGCAAATAAAAAGCACAAACTAGCCAATAAAATGCCTGGTAGACATATAAGCAAAAAGAAGGGAGAAAAAGACAAGTTCACTATTTTGAAACTGTGGGAGAGAAACAAACAAACAAAAAATCCAAGTCTGGCTCATTCACTGAATGTTTTGCCTCACATTCCAGTTAGGATAATGCTGTGTGTGAATGGAACAAGTGACATCAAGGCACCTAAAATATTAGATGAGGACAATAAAAGCTACAGAATCTGGAAAGAAAACAATCAATTGTTTACTGTATAAAAAAATTCCTCCCATTGTAAAGAGGAATGAACTGGCAATGTAAATTGCAGGTTCAGCAGCAAAAAGTGTTTAGTGAAGTAGTGCATCCTGGGGTTTTTTTGATAGTATACAATTGAGAGGGGAAAAGGGAAAACCGAACCATTCTGTCAGCTTACTCAACTCTAGATCAATCTGGATTTTACTCAATTCTTACAGCATAGGAGTTTTTTGATTAGTTGATTTATCCTAACCACATGAAGGTTGAGAGGACAACTCCCTCCAAAGGACTGACAAGTGCTAAAACTATGAGAAGATCACATGCAAAGCTAGGAAAACATTTCAAATAAGGTTTGAATAAGGTTTCTAGTTATTGATAGACGGGAATTCCAAATAACTCTTCTAAGGAGAATTTTTGGTAAGGAACTTATGACTTGATAAATCTTGAGGAGATATGATAGAAGCAATCCCTTGAGCTTTAGAGAACCCAGATATGTCTCATTATCATGTCTTATGATCTGATGGGAGATGTGGCTACCATTTTCATAATTTACATTGCCTCACACTCACTGGCTTATGACAGACACATGAATCAGAAAGCAATTCTTTATTTCCCCTGTGTACATAACTCAACACTGCTGTCCATAATTTCTGAGTATAGCCTCTTCTCAATTTTTCTGAATGCTGGAGATCAACCAAAGGTAAGACTTTGGAGTGCGGGAGAAGGGCCTTCTGCTGTTCACTGTGGACGGCATTTGGCCCTCTGGATATTATGTGCAAAGCAAACAAAAGTATTGCCTTTGCCAGAGCAACACACCTCACACACTAAGTCTCTTTTTTGCCCTAATCCTACACGACTTTGTATGATTAGTTTTGGTCTTTAAGCACCAGCCAGCACTTGTTACTGCCAAGAAGCATTTTTGGGTGGTAGGTGACAGCAGACATCTTTCATCATCTGCAACTGCAGAAGGATAAATAACAATGTAAACGATCCTTTCCAGTTTTTCCCTTTCCTAACTAAGAGAACCTACATTCGATTCACTAAAGCCATCTGTGTGACAATTATCCTACTGGAAAGTCCTGGAGCAGTTTTCCTCATCCAGAACCTCATCTTTTTTTGATCCTATTGTTACTGATCAAGCCTAATATAAAGTTCCAGCTCTCTGGAATGTACACTTCCTTACAGGATAGGATTGTGACTACTGTGCCTAACTACAAAGGTATTTTGAAGTCACAATCATAATGTTCTTCAAAGTCTTCAATTCTCTGCTGTCTCTAACAAAGATCTTCTGCTTCTCTCACCCTTGAAATGTTCTGTTCCTCTATTTTTCAAACTGTTCATCTTCAATATGGAAGATCCTTCAAAAGCTTGAAGAAGAAAATTAATTTGTCCAGTTTTCTTGAAAACTGCTGCTTACTTCTTACAAGGCATTGCTATCTACTTCTAGGTTACAAACTGAAAGTACAATGTTTACCCCCAGTTAACAGTACGACTACCTACCTTTTCTAGAAAGTGGGAAAATAATTTCTCCCGTATGACACAGTTTAAGCCTTTTCTTTACTATTAACCACAACCGAAATTTAAAGGCTTTGCCAGACCACAATTTCACAGAAGGAAAGAGCATGAAACATGACCTGCTGCTTAAGGTACAATTCTTAATGACAGGAAGGTCAAAGCTGCAGCATTCACATTTAGCTACTCAATGGGAAAAGTAGTTTACCAACCAGCAATACCCAAGAGAAGAAAAATATATACACTCAGACAGGTGTTCTCCAAAACATATTTTTATTGTAATCTGCATTTGGAGCCTAAAGAGAGTAGGAGCAGAGAAATATGCTTGTTATTTCTTTTTTACATTACTGTTAAAGCTACATTACTTCACGTAAAAAAGAAACTGCAATATTTCCATACATGGAGCTAGCCCTGCATAGGAAGTCTTTGCAATAGAACAGAACACAAATATAACATTATTTAAGACCAAACCAACAACAGCTTTTCATTCTGCCCTCACTGAGGGCTCAACAGTTACTTTTACACTCAAAACCAAGAAATATGAGCAGTCTAGTATGTCTCTCATCCAAATTACCAAAATTACTTTGAAGCGTTAAATACCAGTTGGCGTCATTGCAGTCACAGAAGGTAAAATTAGTGTTTAGTCTACTTTTCCATGCTTCTCAACGCTTTAGAGTATAACAGTCATTCCACTCTATATTTCAAAGCATGAGGAAGCTATTTCGAGAGCAGCAATATCCTGCCACTGTCACCTTGCAACTGATACAAAACTGAGGACAGGCACACTTCCTCAAAAGGTTTTTATCTAATTACAAATCCTCCTTTAAGGATTTTGCTATAGCACTGCATTTCTTTAAAGTAGTGTTTGTAAAAATAGAAAGAGGTTAATTTTAACCAGTTGCAAAACAGTTGTTAAAAGACAGCTCTTTGTGGACTTAGAAAATACAGGAGACTATTTCTTATCCAGGGAGTGTTGTGAAGTATATATGGAAAACTAACTACAATGTTGCCTTGCATTTCAGAAAGTGTCTTTACACTGCACTTAAACAGAACAGAGACACTGCAGTCAGCTGGAATCTTGTTACCAGCCTAAGTGATACAAAAATAGGAATATAATTTTAGATTTTTTTAAATGAGAATATTTTTCATCTTCCTTGTTGAGGTACTTCAGCTGAGACCCACAACTATTAGAAAAAAAGCTGCTTTATGCATTTATCCCTTTCCCCCAGAAGTGTGACTTAGAGGCCTCAACAAGCAAGGAGGTATCAGTTCCTTTGTCTCTAGGTGAGTGATACCTGTAAGCTGTTTAATCAATTTAAAACCTGTTTCATCCCTGCAGGGCATATAATTATTTCTGCACTGTTTTCCACATTTTTTCTATCAGTAGCTCAGAAGCATATGTTTCATCAGAAAAAAAAGGTGAAACAGGAAGAGAAAAGTGGTAAAAGGAGTTTAAAGTACTACAAAAGTAAAATTAAGATGAATTGTTTTAAAACAGAGTAGTGTAAACACACAGGTCTGAATGCAAAGTGGCCATAAACGCACGAACTCATCTGCCAGAACACTTAAGTCCAAGTCGCCTGGCAAGACAGGTATTCTCTTCAGCAGAGAGCTTCATCACCATGAAAAATTGAATTCAGCATGGAGGTGATAAATCCTTTGGACTGATACACATCAGCAGATATTTAGATAGAAATTTGTGCAATAAATCTGCATGTACTAATAGCCTGGTTTGTTTCTAAAGAGTAGCTAACACAGTAAGCCTTTCTTGTAGCAATAATCACTAGATTTACAGAGAACTAATAGTGATATGCTTTCACTTTTGGGAATGCTTTCCACTTAAAAAATTGCTAACAATTAACAACTTTTACATTGTACTCTTGGACTAATGATCATACATCACAGAACGATTTGGTTTGGAAATGACTTTAAAGATCACCTAGTTCCAACCTCTCTGCCATGCACAGAGACACCTTCAACTGGACCAGAGCCCCATCTAGCCTGCCCTTGAACTCTTAGAGGGATGGGGCACCCACAACTCCTCTGGACAACCAGTGCCAGTGCCTCACCATGCTCACAGTAAATTTCTTCCTTATATCTAAGCTAAATCTCACCCTTTTCGGTTTAAAGACATTCCTCCCTATCCCTTCACTCCATGACTTTTTACAAAGTCTCTCTCCAGTTCTTTTGTAGCCCCCTTTAGGTACTGAAAGGTCCTGTAAGGTCTCCCTGTAGCCTTCTCTTCCTCAGGCTGAACAACCAACAATGTCCAACTAATTTTAAACAGGGCAATTGTCAGTTATAAAGTCAGAAATTTAAACTAAAATTACCAAAGAGCAGAACAGATTACAAAGTAAAAAACTCTAAAAATCCTTTTCTCTGTGACCTATACAAAAATAATTATTTTTATGACTTGATGTATAACGTACTTCTAACATAGAATGATTTGCTAATTATCCCCACTTACAGAGCAGCAGAAAAGCATTAAAATATATAAATTCAAAAACCAAACAACACATCCCCACAAATGAAAAGCTGAGTGGCATGTGTCCTAAGCACTACAAATCACAGCGATTCAGTCAACTGACTAGAGTTTAGACTTGTATGATGCAAGAGAAACCTGCTTCCTGGCCTGTGTCAGCAATAGTGTGGCCAGCAGGATCAGGGCTGCCACTGTTCCCCTGCGCTGGGCACCACGGAAGCCACGCCTCAAGTGCCACGTTCAGTTTTGGGTCCCCCACTACACGAAAGATATCAAGGTGCTGGGGTGTGTCCAGGGAAGGGCAGTGGAGCTAGAGAGGGGTTTGCAGCACAAGTCTGATAAGGGAGCTAGGGTTGTCCAGTCTGAGAAAAGGAGGTTCAATGGACAACTTAGGACTCTCTACAATTACTTGAAAGGAGGTTGTGACAAGGTGAGGGCTGGCCTCTTCTCCTGAGTAACAAGTGATACAACAAGGAGAAATGGCCTCAAAATCGAATTAGGGGAGATACACACTGGATATAAGGAAAAACATCTTCATGGAAAGAGTGGTTAAACAACGTAATAGGCTGCCCAAAGGAAGCAGCTGAATTACCACGGCTGGAGGTATTTGAAAGACATGTAGATGTGGCACTTAAGGACATGGTTTAGTGCTGGACTTGGCAGTGCTGGGTTAAGGGTTGGACTCAATGATCTTGAAAGATCTTTTCCAACCTAAATGAGTCTATGATTCTCGTCATAGTATACAACATAGACACAGCAAAGGACAAACCAGTGAAAATTGCTTCAAAACAGCAACTCTGGTAGTGACAATACACAAACAGCACTGCTTTCAATATATCTTTGCTTAAAAACATCCCCATAAGTTTTGCAAAAATGGCTAAGCTAGTAGGCACCTGTACACTGCCATACACTGGCAGGAATGCCAAAACAGAACAAAAACAAGGAAGGGCTATTCTTATGTGCTCCCAAGACAAGTTCTTCCTCAAGTTCAATCACAAACGACAAAAATGTTCTAACATCAACTTAAAAATTAAAGTATTAAAAGACCCTCCTAACTTAATCAATTTGGATTCTAAATTTCTCTTATCTCTGACAAAGGCATAAGAGTTGTTGGATTTCTGGAGCAAGAACTCCATAGGTACACTTACTGCCCATGACTGAGACGAAGCATTATGTCAAAAATACCCAATATGCTAGACGACTAATTCTGGAAGTAAACTGTATCCTATCCAACAGAAATTAATTTCACTTTAAGACATTTGTAGGGCTAATGTGCCATAATAAATTCTACTAATAATCAACAGTAAAGTGCTGAATTATATTAATTACCTGAATCGCACTCACATTTATGATCTTCGTTTAGACTTCTTATCAAGTCAAAAGAGCCCTTTCTGTTGCAAAAGCTAAGCTGTTGTGCAAATATTATAAAAAATAGGTACTTTAATAGGAGCTATATACACAACAGAACTTCTGCTTTTTGTTAAGTACAACTGACATAGTAGAGATGAAAAATCCATGCAAGTACTTATAAAGATAGTTAAAATGAAGAAAAAAGGACACTGCTATAGAACTTTCAATACCCTGGCAGACAGCCACTTACTACACTATATGATGTCTAGGTCTGGACTGATAAACATCATGCCATCAACATGCTTTAGTTTTCTTTTGTAGCTAAAGCTGATTTGCAGATTTTAAAGCAGAGCATATATTTGATCGATTTCTCACAGAAGTGTATCATTAAGGTTTGAGATTAAACTTTGAGCAAACTTCACATCTAGTCACAAAACCGGCACAAGCAAGACGTTAGTGCAGAGGGGAAGGTGTCAGTCAGTTGTACATCATGAGGACTCTTCCCCCAGCTGCACGATGCAACAGAACAAATTTCAGATTTATAGTTCAAGTGGACTACAATCAGAAAAAGCAAGATTTTCTTCTCCCCAGTTTAGGAAAAAATTCCAGAGGATCAAAATGAAAGCAACCTCAGTTACAGCAGTCAAAAAAGTCAAACCCAAGTTTGGAGAGCTGATAAACAACTCCAAAATTTATCATGCTATGAAGACAGCATTCTCAAGAGAGCTCTAAACAAACTGCAAAACAAGATTGGCATTTAAGTTGAAATTGGCCAAGTGCTGCATAGAAATATGCTCACACACAACAGTCATGTTTAAGCCAGTGCATAGAGAAGATAAAAGCACTTATGGTAGTTGCAAATGTTAACGAGTCCATACAACTTGCACAGTTTAGCAACGAGTCCATAGAAAAAGAAGAGAGTAAGAGTAGAAACGCTCAAGCAAAACAAGAAAAAGATGACCTTCTAACTGTATAAAATCCACATAACAGTTATAGTAAAAAGACATCAGTGGAAAATACTCAACTCAGTCCCAAACACTCAACAGGCAAATCAGACCAGAAAAAACATAGCTTTGGCAGACAATTTAAGAAGTCTAAATATGGCATCACATTTCTAAATAATTCACAAAATATATTATATGGCATATTAATATTAAATACTGGCTAACGAACTCTGCAGATCTAATGCTAACAACACTAGCCAATGAGAGCAAAACAGAGCAAGCTAAGGGAACGCTGGTGTATCACAACAGTGCTCGAGGAAAGTATCACCATGTCGTGCTTCAAAAACAGTACTCTGGAACACCACACTATCATCTATGGAGCAAAACAAAGTTCTCTAGTTTTTCAGGGATATGCCCTGCATAGGATATGTTATGACTCACTATTACACGAGCAGCAAGACACTGCAAAGTAGTATGATTTATGGGCTGGATTAAATTCTTTGCTATTTCCTTCTCATCCAGCAAATCACTAGCTGTTTGTTTACATGAGTTTGTGGCATCGAAATGTGAACCTGACTTGATAAGAAGATTCATGATGTCTGGATGGTTGTTCAGTGCAGCAATGTGTAATGGACTGTTGTTATCTGAGTCTCTGACATTTACATCAGCACCACATTCCACCAGGATAGCAGTAACTTGTAGGGAGGGGAATTTACAAACTGGGTAGCGACCAACACACGTAGTATTACGGTCAACAGCAAGGTGAAGTGGACTGAAGTTATTCTTTCCTCTAGGCTGAAGCTTAAGAAACTTGTAAATAGTTTGTTTCTTAAAATGTTCCTGTTCTGAAGTGCAAGGTACTTTCTCCAACAAGCAAATTAAATGCAAAATGATGGAAAGGGCTTTGCTCAGCTGTATAGGATCAGGAAGACACTGGGTTTGTTTCATGGCCCGTTCTATTTCAAGAACGCTTTTGCACAGTATACCCATTAGATCATCAAAAGTGACAGTAGTGCCTAGCAAGCCTTTTGCCCTATCCTGAAGCATGAAGGAGAAAAGTTCAGCAAATGACAGCAAACTGCTGGCTGTCATAGGACTCAGCGGATCAAGATTGCTCTGCTGCATGTCCAAAGCATACTTCCATAAATTGATGCAACGCTTGAAGTTTCCGGAGTCTGCATACACAGCACCTCTGTATCTAATATAGTAGGATGTGTCTGGGTGAGAAGGGCCAAGAATACGTTCTCTAATTAATAATGCTTGCATTCTCATCTCATCTGGGTCTGCAATAAGATTTTCTAGCTCTTCTGAGCTGTTTACCTCTTTAGCATAATCATAAGCCATAATTAGTGTTTGTGGCACAGGTTTGCTGAGAATATTAGTCCTATCACTGTATCTCATTTCCATAGCTCTTTTCCAGTATTTCAAAGCACCAAGCAGATCTCTCTTTTTGTCCACAAATGTTGCTCCTAGAAGTTCCAGGGCATTTATGCGCTCAGCCTTACTCGTCTGTACATGCTGGGTCAGAAAGTCTACGATATTTGTGTGGCCAGTCACACTGGCTGACAGAAGGGGAGTCATTCCATAACCATCCTTTTCCATTTTAGCACAATACTTGAGAAGCATCTTCATGATCTCCAAACTTCCAGATTCTGCACAGTCATGCAGTGCTGTATTTCCTGCAAGACAACAAACACAATTACAAAAATCATTTCAAACTGCAGTCTAAATCTCACCATTCTAATAGTTAAAAAAATAGTTAAAACCCACCAAATATTAATGGTTTTGAAACAGGTTTTGTTTCCCTATTTACGTACTACGAGAGCAAGGCTGCTACACAGTTCTAAAAATCAACATATCTGATATTGTTATCTGAAAAAATTAAACAGATTTAAGAAAAACCCCCAATCTAGAACTAAAAAAAAAAATTCTTCACTACACAAAAGCACAGGAGTCAGTGATTCCATTGCATCAAAAGTCAAGCAAACAGGACAGGAGACCAGTTTGATGGGACAGAGAACTCCTCTTGGAGCTCAGGAGGAAAAAGAAATTGTATGCTGTCCGGAAACAAGATCAGGCTTTGAGGAATTTAACAGCACTGTGGTTCTGCAAGGGACAAGAGGCAAACGGCCAAAGCTCAGAGTCAGAACTGACTGGTATTGTGTCATGCAACGAGAAAGGTTTTTAAAATACACTAATACCAAGAGGAGATCTAAAGAAAATACCAGACTGATGCTTATTGAAGATGGACATCTGACTGCTAAGGGTGAAGAAGTATGGAGACATTAAATGCTTTCCTTTGCCTCAGTCTTTAATAATACAGACAAAACAAACTATCATTTGCCTTATCCATAGAGAACGATTTCAGGAATAGTGACTTCCCATTTGTTTAGACACTTTTATGGACTAGTTGAGAAGCAGTTCATAAGTCCATGAGACCTGATGGGATTCACCCAGGCACTGAAGAAGCTGATGCTTGTTATGGCAGCACTCCTCTCCCTCAGCTACTATATGTCTTGGGAATCTGGGGAGGTCCCCACTGAAGAGAAGCTAATCAATGCTTTTTCATTTTATAAGAAGGGAAAGAGGGATTACCCAGGAGCCTACAGACTTGTTAGTCTCATCTCAACACTCAGAAAAATTATGGATAAGATTATACTGAGTGCTACTGTAAGGCATTTAAAGGACAATGCAATCATTAGGTACCATCAACTTGGTTTGACAAGGGAAAAGTCCTGTTTTAACTAATTTGATATCCTTCTAGAATAAGGTCACCCATGCAGCAGATGAAGGGAAAACAGTGGATGTAGGATTTTTGCCTTTTAGTGAGTTTTGCCTTTTTTGTTTTTGATATTGTCCCCTACAACACCCTTCTGGACGAGTTATCCAACCGTGGGGTGAGTAGGGTCAAAGTGCACTGGGTACAAAAGTGTCTGAAGGACAGAGCCAAAAGGATTGCAGTGAATGGGGCTACCAGTGGCTGGAGACAGGTCACCAGGTGTTCCTGTGTTCCTCAGGGCTCAACTCTAGGGCCAGTGCTGTTCAATATATTTGTCAATGACCTGGATGCAGGGGTGGAATGCCCCATTAGAGAGCCTGATGATGAGTCCAAACTGGGAGTTATTGTTGACTCTCTCATGGAACAAGAGGACTTCCAGAAGGATCTACAGAGATTGGTGCATTGAGCAATCATCAAGGGCATGAAACCTACCAAGAACAGACACTGGACACTGCCCTTGGCATTGAGTAACACCTGGCACAAATATGAATTGGGAGAAGAACAGGCTGCAGAAAGGGACCTGGGGTGCTGGTTGGCAGCAGGCTCAGTGTGAGCCACCAGGGCAAACCCCACCAGGAGCTGCATCAAACACGGCACAGGCAGCCAGCCCACAGAGGCAACTACCCTGCTGTTCTCAGCACTGGCACTGCCTTCCCTCGAGCACTGTGAGCAGTTCTGGGCCCCACAAGGTAAGAAGGATGTGAAAGTCTTCAGATGCACCCAGAAGATAGGAACCAAGCTGGTGACAGGGCTAGAAGGTATGTCCTACGAGGAGCTGCTAAGGACTTTGGATATGTCGAGTTTGCAGAAATGGATGCTGAAGGATTATCTTGCTGCTCCCTAGAGCTTCCTGAGGAGAAGTGGAGAGGGAGCTACCTCAGTATCCAGTGACAGGACACAGAAGAACAGCTCAAAACTGTGCTAGGAGACATTCATACTTGCTATGAAGAAACTTTTCTTTGCTCCAAACACTGAGGCGGCTTTTTTTAGAGGTCATTGATTCCCCAAGCCTGCCAGTGTTTCAGATGCCTTTGGTCCATGTCCTCACTGATTTGATTCAATTTAGCTAAAAACAGTTCAGACAGTTGGACTAGATGATCATTATTCATATTCCATAATCCAAGTGGAATAATTTATTCTAGAAGTGATTTTTTATCTGCTTTCAAGTATGAAACAGTAACTTAAGATGGCTAACTCCAAGTTGCTTCAATTTTTCCACTTCCCTTATTAACTTTCCCTTCCTCTCAATCTCCAGCAATTACTAAAAAAAATAGTGGAATTTGTATGAAAATTAAAGCTGGGCTAATCCAACATTAACTTTGTTTTCACCTACACTATAGCTCTTCTTCTCTTCACCTGCCATCAATTTTGATTTTCATGTTTTGAAGAAATTACTTTATTCAATGGGAAATATCACTACAGACCCTTCATCTCAGCTGGGACCTTTGAGACTGCTGGTATATTCTAAAGGAGCAAGATATTTTGTCAAGGGAATGTATAAACCCAGACAATCTATTCTTAATACTTTCTCAGGCCTTTACCTTAAGTACCACCTTAACCCCTCTACTCTTCTTGCTAGGATTCCCAAACACAAGAAGAAAAAAGATGCCCTCAACATGTAAGACACAATTTACATCTACCCTTTTCTTTATAATGTATTATACATATTACAGACTCAGGCACAGGAGCTTTTCAGCTTCACACAAAATTAATTAACAGAAAGTTCATACTAATATCTACCTCACAACCTGATTAAGATTTCCTACGTCGTTAGCCCGGCAAATTCAGTTAACTGCTCATCAGATCATCAGTTTCTGTTACACTCATAGCAAGTTTCCACACTCACAAAGGACACCTCCTATTCTAATGGTTGTCTGACCAATCCTAGTAATAAAATTGGCTTTTAAAAGTTAAGACAGTTTCAGGAAACTGCCTTATTTCTCGTTTTGGTAGGGTTATGTTTTAAATGCCAAAAAGACAGTGATACACAGTGGGCCTTGCTGTTTTACTTTTAGTCTCTAAGTAAACTACTGTGGATTAGGAAAGAAAGCACTAGAAATCTTCAGGTCATGTGAGAGATAAGAGTATATCTACACAATCTACATCTCCTATTTATCTTCATACACTTTAATTTTTTCCAGACTCTGCTATCAAGAATACACACTTCACTCTTTATAATACAGTATCTCATTAATGAAACTCTAGTCAAAAGCATGCCTGAGATCTGCTTTAAGCCTAACATAAAAGCCTAACACTGTATAGAAATAAATTAAATAAATTAAAACTAAAAGCGAAGTCTTTCTGCTAAAACATTCTTTCTGCCAGAATAAGGCAAATTCCAAAGCAAAATGTGAAATTCATACATATTTAAGTTTATAAGAAACAATATTTCATACTTATTAAAACCACTTCAGAAATAGTAAATACATCCCATTTTCAATTCAATTATAAGAACTTAATGTAGGTCTACACAAATAATTTTGACACCTTGTAACTTTTACACATGTGATTTCATAATACACTTATCTCCTTTCTACCAAGGCACAGTAAGAGTAAATTAAGTCAAGAAAAGAAAAAAAAAAAAAAACAGAAAACAAAATTCAGAAGTGTCTGGTGAAACCGTAATTACTCCCCCCTAAATTTAATATCCTTTTTCAGCAGCAGATCCAGACACCTTAGGTCCACAATGCAGACCTCTACTCTGTGTTTTATATTAGCAGATTATCACATAGCAGCTTGCTTTTATCTTCTGTCAAGCCGAGACAGAAAGTTTGTGTAATGCTTTGCAAATTTTGGTATGCAGAAAAAGGATTTAGAGACTTAAACATTGTTGAGATGCGTATTTTCTAATGGGCACTGGGCATTTTGCTGCAGTTTCCTCACTACTATCCCAAACATCCACTTCTCACTTCTTTTCTGCTTATCTTTCAGTTCTCAAAACTTTGTATGTAAATTGAACTCCTTCTTCAAACTGTTTTATGAACCATCTGAAAAATAATTCACAGCACATTTTAAAGCCTCTTTGATGGTCTCAATTCCAGCAACTAGAAAAACACCAATAACAGAAAAACTGAGTTATCCATAACAAACTGAGTCTCAATCCAGGCCCAGCAGATGCCAGAAGTTAGCTGACACACTAATCAAATTCATGCAAAAGGTGAGTAAAAAAATATTTTCTAAAGCTTATGGATCAGGTTTTTGCACTTATACCAGAGTTATGAACATACTTTGTCCCCTGAATTGTATTTTAAGTGTAAAATTAAAATATTTTAAGAAAAAAGCCCATAAGATATACTAGAATGCTTCATTTATTGACAGTGAACTTAACTTTCAAAATATTCTTTTCCTAAAACATTTCTGAATAGTGACCAGTGATTTTACAATCATTTACTAACAAATAAACTGAGGAAGACATCCCAACACAAAGTGGCACATGAAACTACCTGACAGATCAAGAGTCATAAAGGTAAATCTAGTTCATACAAAGAGAAGTGATGTTTCGCCTTTCTGATAGCTCAGGCAACTTTTAACATTAACAGCACTAAGTGAGTTACAGGTCTGGCCACACTACAATCTCTACTAAGACTAACAAAACTTTCAATTACAGGAGTAGAGATTTAAGCAAATTAAGGTGGATTGAAAATTGGCAAATTTGGCATACATAGCTTATTAACTGTAATTCTCTCTGTCTTTATCTGACATCACAGACCAGGAAATTGTCAATATGCCACCAGAGAAAGGACAAAACCCTGACATTCCTAAGAGAAGAAGACGTCAAATGCAGACCTATATACAAACTCACCAATATGCATACACTTTACTCCTCTCGCTATGCTGCTCAAAGTTTAGTTAAAATGAGACTACAGCAGTCAATCCAGAACTAAAGGATGGCTGGTCCCTCAGAACGTCTTCAGTTCTGCATTTATTGATAACGGCAAAACCAGATGCACATGGGTGCTGCCTGAGCCAGCAGTTCACACAGCTTTTTCAGGGTGTGCTCAACTCCATACACTGTCCTTCACAGCAGAGCTCTGCAACTGGCAGCTGTTTCTAACTTCAAGTAAGTATTTTTAATACATTTAAAAAACAGTAACATAAAAGCATATTAAAGGCAAATAAGCCAAAAGGTTCTGGTAACATCAAAGTTCTTTCTATTGTTTCACAACTATTAATACATATTTTGCTAGCTTTGACAACCCCAACAGTGCCAGCTACACACATTACATACTGCAGATCAATCACCACGTAACGCTGCTTTTGACACTCCGTTATCAATCTCCAGGCATACGCACTATGACTGAAAAAAATCCACACAAAATAAACTTGGCCATTGTCCAAGTAATCTCAATCCAGCAGTCTGTATGCCATTAATTTATAATGCAGCTATGTAGAACATGTGGAAAAGTGCTCAAGACTCCAAGGAATTTCACTGCTCTCTCCAACTGGATGCCCTAACTTTGAAACAATTTAGGGGTTTTTTTATTGATATTACAAATACTGATTTCAGTTTAAACAGCCTATCAGAAGTAGTGTAATTTTCCAGTTATTTATACTACAGGAGCCCTTAGAATTAAAATTACCACAGCTTAAATTATGCCATGTATAAACTAATAATGTGAGGCCATCACTACTAATTTTTAGTGGCTGCACCTCAATGAAGTTTGATTGGATTGTACAGATACAGCAGTGGGAAGAATACTTTGTAAGAAACACAGGTTTCCACAGAAAAGTGCCTAGGAGTAGACAGTTGAGAGTTGCCAACTTAAAAAAACCCCAAACATAAATCCCAACCTTAAGAAATAACATTGCCAGCCATCTATACCTAGGCAAGTATCAACTGTTAAATTAGAGAAAGAATTTGAAAGAAAACATGGGAGCGGCCTTAATGTGTAAATCAAAGGCTACACATTAGCCACAAACTGACCAGGAACTGAACAGTTCAAATAAATACAGCAAATCAACCACTATTCTGTGAACTAACTCATCCATTTCAAAACATTACATTGTCTATAGCGTCACTATAGTGATTGTATCTTCTACAGTGATAAATAGTGGCTGAACACAATTCAGCAGTTAGTTCAATTTTTGTAACATTATCTATTCAGTAGCAAACTAAAAAATGTTACATCTATTGCTGTATTGAGAAAGAAAAAGGAAAAAAAAAAAAGAAGAAAAAGTAATTTGAAAGTCATTCTCTTTGATAAGCAATTTTCCAAGAGACACATATGATGGTGCTGGTCAGATTAAAGTAATTTTTAAAGGTGGGAATGATTATCTTAAAGTAGGTTTCATTTAATTTTTTAAAATCTATTTCTAATTGTAAAATAGCCCACAGAAATTTAATCACATATCAAAGATAGCTAGTGTAACCATAACATGAAAGGCTTCTTGCAGAGACAAAAAACTGGACTGCAGATGATTCGGGCAGTCCTGATAGTGCTCTGCTAAATATTGAGTGTCACTATAGCATGTCGCTAACACTGCTTACAAACTGCTGCTACCTGTACAAAACTTCACTATTCACATTACCTAATAACTTCCTCTTATCAAAAACAGTAAAAAGAAACAAAATAACTGCAACTCCAGTCCCTCCAAATCCTGCAGATACCAAGTACAGAAAAAGGTATGGGTAGTTGGCATTGTATCTTCACATTCACTCTTTTGTTAACAGGACTCCTTTGAAAGTAGTTATGAACATTCCAGAAACACTTCATGTATCACAGAATTAACTACCCAGTGTTTCCAAAAGCTTACTGGAGTGGGGATGGGTATTCAAATTCGTAAGGAGGACAGGCCTTTCTACCTCAGAAGCAAGTAATTCCCAAAATAGACTGATAGCTTGTGACAAGGGAATGAAAGAAAATGAAACCATGACACAGAAAGTGATTTGACTTGATTTGCAACTAATTAAGTGCATCCACTTCCTAACACTTCCAAAATGCTTTATCAAATTCCCACATTGTAAAACTTACATTAAAACTTAACACCAAACTGATTTTCTATCCAAGATCATTAGAAACAAAAGAAAAAAAAAAGTATTTAATTTAAGTCACTGACCACGGTGTAAAATTAACCATCTTATATACTTTTGCAGCCTTACAAATGAATTGATCACTTTTACAAAGTGATTTTTTTGATGTAACATTCATTTCATTTCCTATCACAGCACTTGAAGTAATTCAGTCTTCCAAGAGTCTTTACTGATTTAGAAGTATTGCTAGATAGATACAAACATGGACCGTGCACAAGAAAACTGTTACATATCTTAACACTTGGTACGCATAGTGAATAAAAACTAAATGTCTTTCCTTCAAGAAAATAACTAAAAAATGCAAAAAACTGCTAATCTCAACAATTTATTTCAATCTAATTTCCATATGCTGTAAGGGAGTAATTGCTGTCTTGCCCACTGAAGTACTCCATGACAACTTGTATTATCAAGATTACTAATTATTAAATGAGTAACAGCATGCTGTTATTCATTTAATTTCAACAAAACCTTTTCGTTAGAATTAAACTGTATCTTTATCTTCCCTATTTAACTTACAGACATTCCTCCTGAAGTTCAGTTTCCACACATGGTCACACACAAAATATCTACCAGTTCCAGTGCCCTGTACCATGTACTACCTACCAAAAAAGTAAAAAAAAATAATCCCCCCCCCCCACAAAAAAAAAAAAAAAAAAAAAAAGAAAAAAAAAAAGACACAGCACACTTTTAGAGCAAGTGTTTATTCACAGGGAGAATTAAAAAAAAAAAAAAAAAGGCCACAACACCAAGTGAAACAAACAAGCAGAAATAGAACCCAAGGACCTTTGTTTTTGGGGTTTTTTACCCCCTCCCTGCCCCCTCAATGATTTTATGAACCTTGGCAACCAAAAACGACAAACATCCTCAGAATAAAACAAACCTGCCAAGAACTGCTTAATGTTTAGTGCCTGAGAAAATGAATTATTTTTAATACATACTAGACCACACATGTCATAAAGCAAAGAGCATGCCTCTCTATAATTCCCCTACTTCTGGGTCTGCCATGTCTGTAGAAGATTTTTTCCCTTACCAGCAGGTTTGGGTGTTACAACTTCCAGTACCCCTTATGAAAAATAATACAGAAATAGCACTACCCTTAGTACAGTAACCATAGAGACAGAGGTTTGTAAGCTTCCATACCTCCCAAAATGAAGAAACAAAGTCAATAAACCTTGTTTACCATATTATTTTACAAACTATCAAATACTATGCCAATGGAATTTAAGAATCACAGTATTCTTTTTTTAAAATGCAATCAAACACTCCTGTGCACATCTCAGGCAACAACCAAGAGAATGCCTAGTCCAGCACTTCTTAGAAAGAAATTTTGATTTTCTAATACTCTGGAGGAGAAAAACCAGTCTTTAAGCTTGCTGATGAGTCTGTTAACTACTGAAGGCAGGCAGAACTGGTGAAAACCATTAACAAAACCTCAGAAAACGCTTTGAAGAGAGACCACATACCAAGCCACTGAGCAACGGAAAGATTTACCAGCTATGTTCAGGTAAAACACTTGCCTTTGAAGCACATATTTTGAAAAAAGGGTTGCAATTCCCTTGCATTAAGCCCATCCTGGCTAACAGCACATGCATATTTTATCTGTAATCTAACTCATTAATTGCTGCAAAACTGGATTTTTTTCCCCTTCGTTTCTGCAAATGTGGCAGTGGAGAATAAAGTAGAACACAAACTATTAAAATGTGCACTGCAAAATTTCAAAATGCAAGATCTTAATTCTCCTGGCTGGAATTTAAGCAGAAGTATAAGACTTCTTTACAATCAATCTGAATGAAAAAGTTCTATTGGGGATCTTAAATGAAATATTGTACCTTAAATTAAAAATCAAACAAAGACAGCCCCAAAGAGCCCAAATCCCTAATCTGGAATCCCTAAGATGACTGACACTTGTATTAAGAGAGTAAGCATTTCGCTGCCTGAACATCACCAAATGAAGACTGTGCACAGAAACACATCAGAGAATACTGTATTTGAGAATGCACCAGTCTGTTCTGAAGGTAACAGTAAGGTAGCACCACTCTAGTAACAAATCACTGGCAGGCTCCATAATGCAGTAGAACAGAAAACAGCATGCAGCTGACACAGAACAGCGCATCTGGCACAGAGGCAAAACTGTGCCTCATTTGCAGTTTTAGTTCTAGGATTCCACCTTCTGAAAAAAACTGTGTTTCTGCTACTCTAACATTATCCACACTCTTCCTACGTTTAGGAACCGCATAACAACTTGCCATCTGAGAGATCATTAACTACAAGTAAAACTCATTAAACTTTACTTTTAATTTGCAGTTTTTCAAATGAGGACTTGTTCTGCTGGTTTCAGCTGGGGTAGAGTTAATTTTCTTCACAATGGCTGGTATGGAGCTATATTTTGCACCTGTGCTGAACACAGGGTTGATAATACAGAGATGTTTTGTTATTGCTGAGCTGGAGTTACACAGAGCCAAGGCCTTTTCTGCTGTTTGTCCTTCCATGCTGGTGAGGAAGTTGGGAGTGCATGGAAGGTTGGGAAGAGACACAGCTGGGACAGGTGACCCCAACTGACCAAAGGGATATTCCAGACCATGTGACATCATGCTCAGGACAAAAAGCTGAGGGGGAGAAAGAGGAAAGGGGGAATGTTTGGAGTCATGGCATTTGTCTCTCCAAGTAAGCATTACACGTGATGGGGCCCTGCTCTCCTGGAGATGGCTGAACACCTGCCTGCCCGTGGGAAGCAGTGAATTAATTCCTTGTTTTGCTTTGCTTGTGTGCACTGCTTTTGTTTTTCCTATTAAACTATCAATATGTCAACCCACAAGTATTCTTTCCCTGGTCTCACTGGTGGGGAAGTGAGCAAGAAGGTGCCTGGGGCTTGGCTGCTGGCTAGCATTAAACCATGACAGCAGTACACTGGAGAAAGCTGTGAATCAGAGTCAGGGGTGAATTAATTCACTTCATGAAGTATTGCTTAGGCTGCTTCCTATCTACAGATATCTTTGCTGTTTTCCACAATTACAAAATGATAAAACCCATCCACCCTTCTTACCCCACCTATCAGTTTGTCCCCATCACTTACACTGTTCATGTAAACTAAAATATTTTTTTTAATTCTTTGCTTACAATTCTGTGGCCTAAATCCTACATAGAAGTTCAGGGAAACTCTAGGGAAGTTCAGATCTGCAAAACAGTAGAAACAAATACCACTGAAGGCTCGTACTTTAAATTCAGAAACATTGGCCATCTTTCACAGTTGAGGACTCATCTACACAAACATCCTTCAGCACCATCCACCATGCCACACTACCAGACCTACACTTCACCTCATTCACCTTAATGTAGCATCTTACCTGACACACTCTGAAATCTTTATGAACATCTTAATTTCCTGGCTGTACTTCTGTACTTCGGTAACTTTCTCAAGAACCTCCAAATTCTGAATTTCCATAGTTCAAAACACAGCTGTGGGATTCTGGATTTTAGAAGCAGAATTTCACCACACGTTTTCATCTACTCTTACATACCTTTTGATGCATGTGAATGTACCTATTTTTTCCTATCAAAGCATTCAGATTTTTCCCTGGAACTGTCAACACTTGGAAACATTTTCATATCTATCCATTCATGAGGTTTAAAATGTGTATTAAGTTCTATTTTGCAATATGAAAATCCAGTGAAAAAACACAAGACAGAGTTCAAGTAAATCTGCCCCCCACCCTCATACAAGCTCTAAGAATAAGGATGTTTAGTAATCTCCCACAACAGCAACTCTACTGAAGTCACATAGTTCTATTTCTTATAAGGAGCACTGCAATTTCAAATGCAACAATTTTTTTAACATCTTTCATGGAACAGCAGGCTTCTCTACACATGGCCCAGGAAGGGGCCTGTATAGAAAGAACTCACATGCAAGGGCAGCAACAACTTTTACTGCTCAGGAGCAGAAGACTCAGGTGCTCTGGTATCTCCCTGCTACAAGCACAGGACACACTGTCAGCTCTCCAGTACGTAGCAGGGAGGAGTAGAAACTGAAAGTAATACACAAGACTCTTTGAGGGGGAGGGTAACAATGTATAATTAATCCTACTGGATTAATTTTAAAATCAATTGCATTTATGCTAAACAAAACTGAGGAGGAGGTTACCTGCTGAATCTCACCCACTGTTACAATACTCAGGGCTACCAATTTTCCTCAGTTCTTCCGCCCTTCCACAAATGACTTTCAGAGTTTATAATACTTTTTTGCTTGCTTACTTTACCTCACCACTGCTTATTCAGTAACTTCAGAGATCAGTCTTCTTTAAGATATCAAAAAGTACGCTCCTGTTCTACCAGAGGGGATTTCCACACACTACCAACATACAGCTATTACATATCCTGCTGTACACACGACAGTTTGAAGTATAAAATGAGTTTTAATGAGCTGAACCATATCCAATCCAACTTCTTCAATTAAGGATCATTTATCTACCTTAAGAACCTTTGCTCTTGTGCCTAGATGCAACTCACACAGAAACTAAAGGAAGTAGAAACGAATTAAGGTAATAATTGACATGACTGAGAAAATCCTTAGTCACTTAAAAGACAGATAATGCTAATTCACCAATTAAGTGAATAAAAAAGACGAGTAAGGTAAAGCCTACTCCATCAACACAAAATGAGTGAGAAAAAGAGCTGCAGAATTACATCTTTTTCCTTATTAAATCAAATACTTAAGAGTATTGCTTGGTTCACACCTATCATATAAAGGGAAGGTTTAAAACTAAACCCCAAGTTTTCAGCTGCTTACACACTTTATATTTAGCTTGCTATTCCCAGAACGTTATTTAGAAAATGGCATTTTTATCCTACCACAAGTCCATGATGATTCATAAGCAACCTCAAACCCTTACAAAGGAAGATTTATTTTGCTCTGCCCACCTCCATGACAAATCTGTAGTTTAGCTTTCTTTACGCTAAACCCACATGTTTGCATGATTTGCTGAAAAAAGGCATATTTAACCCAAGCAGATTTTCTAAAGATTACTCTCACGTTTGGTATTTACCAGTATCATACAATAATCTAGACACAAAGGCTATTTTAACACAAATAACTGGAAGGTACAGAACACACTTACAAATGTAATTAGCCTTGAAAAAGCAGTAGAAGTATTATGCTACAAAAAACCAGCTAGCAGATTCGTTTTATATTTTGATACATATTAAAAAACCCAAAACCTGCTGAAACATAATCCTGGCTCAGTGAGATAAAAAATTAACTGTAGCTTGCAGTAACTGGTGTGCTTTTCAGGCTAGTATCACAACTAAATACAAGTCTGATAAGTAATAAAACATTTAGATATCCAACTAATTATGATCACAGGAAAAAAAGCCAGAAGTCTCCACTTTGTGTGGTAACACCACAGCAACTGTAAAATGGGTTTGAAATCTCTGAGCCACTGGAAGTCCTTCTGTTGAGATCATAGTCAGCTGCATCTTCACTTCTTTAACTGTAATATTTATTTTTGTTTACTAACATTAGAAAAAGCACAAAATTACTCAGTAATCTGGAGGGAGTGAGTGAATAGCAAAATGGTTATTCATTTTCCAATGCAGAAAGTAATTTTTCTCCTTCATGTGTATTTCCTTAGACCAGTCCTACTGGCACAGATTGGTTTTCTGTACAGCATACATAATTTGTTAAGAAATAGTCTGGAAACCAAGAATACATGCTCATGTATTTGAGTATGTAGCTGGACCAACCTACTACAGAGAGTGGTTCCTACCAAGTTATTAGCTTTTAACACATGCATAAATGTGACATTTCATTTGACTAAGTCTTTTAAGAATCAGGGATTTAAGATTAACATATATCAATTTAAAACAAAATTTTATAATCTACGTTAAAAAGGAGTAAATTAAAAAGTAAAAACACAGCTATAAACACTCTATATCTTATGCTTTATGAGAACAGAAGAGTATTTTTTTTGGATGTCAGACTCCTAAAGAAGTAAATGAGTAACTTTACCTCTATTTACCACAATGAAAGTGAAAAAACCTACTTACCTTTAACACTCTTTCTGTTCACATCAGCTCCTTTTTCAAGTAAATATTGAGCAATTTCCTTGTGGCCTTTGTAGCATGAGATCATCAAACACGTATGCCCGTGACGGTTGGATACTTCCAGGTCTGCTTTGTGCTCCACAAGGTATTTGACTATTTCCAGGTGACCATCAAAACAGGCTGCTCTAAGTGGCGTTGAATTTGTCAGCGTTGTGTTGTTGACAGACGCACCATGGTCCAACAGGCACTGAACCACCTTCAAATGGCCGGCGGCCGACGCTGCCCACAACGGCGGAGCCCCCTCGATAGTCTCACCATCAAAATTCACCGAGCCACCAACCTCTATGGAGGCAGAGCAGTGGTCCAACAAGTATTCCACCATGTCGAGGTGACCATAGCGGGCTGCCATCAAAAGCGGTGTGGCACCATTGGTTTTTTCTGACATCAGTTGTGCCACCTCTTCCCGCGTTTTGCTCGCCAGGAGCTTGGAAAGGAGCCGCAGCTTGCCATCACGAGCTGCATTGAAGACTGCTGTCTTTAGATCCATTTAGTCTGCACCTCTCTGCTTCCTGATGGATACACACCTGATTGTTTCAGGCAAGAGTTTATTGGAAGTGCTTAGCCCAAACAGCTTCTTGTCAGATCAGTTTCATCCAGACAGGACAACATGGAGACTCCGAACAGGTTCCTGACGAAGCACAGGCTGTGCTTATCACAAATCTGCAGAAGGAGAATTCTCGATGTTTTCACCTCCTACTTCGCAAACAAGCAACCGCATTGTATTTCCCCACCCAAACAAGTCGGTGTTGTGGCGCGCCGGTGTCCAGCTGCATTCCTTGGGACTCTCTCGGGCCGCGCGGGGGCCCCTGTGGAAAGCTACGGGGAGGAGGGGGCTGATCCTACCAGCGCGTATTCCATACCAGACCAGAACGATCCTCTTCCCCCTCAGTCCTCCGTGAGCTGCACCCCCAACACGTTTCGGGGCGTATCCCAAATACAGAGCCCCNAACAGAGCCCCCGGCGCCCGCCGAAGACCCGCAGACATGCACTTCAGGGCAGCCGGGCGGGGAAGGCGACGGCCGCACTCCGGCCAAGCCCCGGGCGGCGGGGAGAGCCCGAGCCCGAGCCCTCCGCTCGCCGCACGACCGGACCCGCTGCGCCCAGAGCCCGGCGGCCCCATCCCCCCTCCCTCCTTNGCCAGGGCCGACCCAGCGCAGGGGGCGGGGCCGCCCCGACGCGACCAATCAGAGCCATGCTCCGCGCGCCCGGGGGCGGGACTACGCCGCCGCTCGAGGGCGCCGTGCGGGCGCAACTGGCCGCTAGGGGGCGCCGGGGAGCAGCAGCGCCGGGGGGACCTGGGGGGTGCGGAGGGCAGAAAGGTCCCAGGGAATCGCACAGAATCCCACAGAGGTACTTTGGGAATGCACTTCATAGACACACCGTGGGCTTTGTACGGACACATCTGTGCTGTGTACTGGCACTGCTGGGTCCCGTCCTGTGCTCTGCAGCACAATGGGGGACAAGGAGCTGCGGGAGAGGGTCGGCGGAGACCACAAGGATGATTTGGGATCAGTAGCATCTCCCGTACGAGGAGAGACTGCGGGAGCTGGGCTTCTGTAGTCCAGAGAGGAAAAGACTGAGAGGGGATCTCATCAAAGGATATAAATATCTCAAAAGTGGGTGCCAAGAGGATGGTGCCAGACTCTTTTGAGTAGTGCCCATCAGTAGTACGAGGAGTAACAGCCATAAACTACAACACAAAAAATTCCACCTCAGCCTGAGGAAGAACTTTGCCACTTGAGAGTGGCAGAGCACTGGAACAGGCCGCCCACGGAGGTTGTGGAGTCTCCCGCTCTGGAGGCGTTCAAAACCCGCTTGGATATATTCCCGTGCTGGAGATGATCCTGCTTTGGTGGAGGGGTTGGACTTGATGATCTCCGGACATCCCTTCCATCCCTAACTAATTTATGATTCTGTGATTCTGTACATACATGTTTCATGAATTAAAAAATTTTGGATTAAAAGTCCAATTTTGCAGCACAGAGGATGCTCTGTATCTGGATAATGTTGGTGTTTGGTGCAAAATTTGCTTTTCTAACCTGAGATTGCGCGTGGCTTGCTATAGGTTTAGGATGTGGCATTTACTGTGCATTCCTATGATAATAGAAAGGGAGAAAAATCCTAAAAGAGCTGCATCTGAGCAAGGGAATGTAAATTCTGTCACAATTAAGTATGTTACCTAGAAGTCTCAGAAAGGAGCCACATGCAGAAACAAACTCAGAGAAGGCTCCTAAGCATTAATGGACAGTAATTTGGATGTAAATTTGAAATGCGATCTAGTAGCTTCCTCACTTAAAAAAAAAAAAAGAAAAAAAGGGGGGGGGATAAAAAACCCCCCGCTTTTTATGTACAAAAACAATGTATCAGAGTCTGGGTGGCTTTTTGTCCCTTTGTACCCAGTTCTGGCGAGATAGTGCACAGGCTGGCGGTTGTTTTGTCTGCAAGACTCAGAAGAAGAAAGATCATAAGAAACTGATGGGAATTTAGAGTAAAGTCATTAACATTTTTAAGGAAGTAGTGGTATTAATTTATGGAGATGCATTAAAAGACATAACTGTGTGAAAATGCTAAATTAAAAGGAAGTGGAGGAAAGAAGAAAAAAGAATGTTTTAAAGAAATGTCAGTGGAATGGAGGATTTATTTGAAATGATTTGCCTTGTGTAGTGAACAGCAATTGGAAACAGAATGAACAGATGAAAGGGCATACTTATCATCAAAAATAATATGCTGGTAGTGAGGCTCTGCCAGGCGAGAAAAATAATTTGAAAGTTGTGGGAGCTAATTGATAAGCATGGTGGGCTGTGTAAATCATAGCACATGTAAATAAGGTACTATAGGGAACAGTTCTGTCCTGGAGGGAACACGGAGATGATAACCTGACTGACCTTCCCCTTTCAATTGCTGGAGCTTCCAGGGCAGGCAGTAAGCAGTGCAGCCAGCAGTGATGGACTTGCAAACTACAGGGCAGTGGGTGCAGTAATGTGTCTGTGGGTGTCAAACACAGCCTGTCCTCACCCCCTTCCAGCTCTGAATAGGCCAAGGTCCTGGGACAGGGTCCAGGGGAGGAATATTGATCAAGTAGGCCAGAGGAGAACAGGAATGGCTTCTGCAGAGGTGTTATGCCTGGACTATGGCAGAAGATAAACCCATGCATGCAACCACAAGGCACACTGATAGGGAGTTCAGACACTGCCTGTCATACCACTGGGCTTCTTTATCTAAAAATATCTTACTCCTGTGGCAAATAATAAGTCTGCCTTAATATTTCTGAAATCTACCTTAGAGTAACTAGGTGTAGTCATCTATGAATTAAGCAGAGAAATTAATTATTAAAAAAATTTTACAGGAGTTACGCTTCTCTGAGAGCCCTGCTGCCATTTTCCTCTTTCACGTCTCATTATATATACATCTGCAAGAATTTAATCTTTATATTTTAAGAAGGTCATTCTCATTAAGTAAATGGACTTAAGGACAATGTGGCTGCCTCCTGACTACTGTTCTATGAGTTTCACACCTTCACACTGCCTTGTGGAGGAAGCACTTGATTGGCAGTACCTGGCTCTGGGGGCACTGAGAGCCAGCATGATATGGCCCTAGCCTGGACTTTCCTACTGCACCTAGTGTCTGGCTCCCAGAATGAACCTAAGCCAAACTTCCCAGAGGTCAAAAGCGAATATTTTGATCCAATGTGGCAGAAGCACCATGAAAAACAAGAGATACCATTCCATACTTTAAGGTTTCAACTTCAATCATTCATAGCTAGTCAATCTGTCATGAGCACACAATGCCAGCAACAATTTAATTTGTCTTACCCCCTCGTCTCTTTGGCTCCATGCTGGATAAAGGAAAAATGGCCCCAAGACCATGGGAAAGAGGAGTGTTGATGTCAGGCTGGGATCTTTGGTGGTGCCACAAACACCAATGCATGCCATTGAAAATGTCAAGTCAGTCTTGATGCTTGTTCAGTTTTGCAGTTTCTCTCCTCAAAACACTCTGGTTTTTGAAACCTGTGAATGGAGAGTGGTATTAAGTGAAATAATAATGCTGTGATTACTGAGTTCTCACCTCAGGGTATTCTTGTCCTCACAGGTGTTCACAGTACAGGGCAGAAAGGATTTGTCACATACACAAGGGGATAATGTGCTACCCACCTCGCAGACACCTCTGATTTCATGTGGAGCAGTTGTCCCCTCAGTGTCTGGGTCACAGCTCTGTACAACTGTGTCTCATACACCAGTGCTTTACTGTTGTATTCACATCCCTCATTCCAGATTGAAGAATTGATATTCTTTTTGTGTACAAATGGCAACACCACAAGGAAAAGGTCACAGGTCACTAGACGGTTCTTGACAGTGCTTGGTCTGAACCAGCTGAAGGGTTTTCAAGATTGCCATTAATAACATTTTGGAAATCACATTCTGACTTGAGCAAGACATGTGGTTGTAAAGTTTTGTATTCAGTTTCAACCCTTCACTTCCTTATCCCTATGACACAAGGTGCAGAGGTTTCTTCATCCTCAAGGCAGGCTATCCTCAGCAATACAGCAAAGAGAAATTTAATCTAATCCACATCTCAGTTGTTAGCTTTGGTACTGGAAGGCATATATATGCATTAATACAGTGATTTCTTCAAAGTCTTTATGCCACTTGTGTTCATGAAATGTTTGGTATCCCCAGCATGCCTATACTTCTGTCAGGCCCCAAGCTAGCTCAGAAAAATCTGTGTTATATTTTGCAGGGTGGACAAGCACTCCAGCTGTTCTGTGTTATGTCTGCAGTCTGTGTCTTCCCTAAATTGGTACCCAGCTGCCTACACAGACCTGGCTGAGAGTCAGGTCTGGGAGGCAATATGGGATATTACATCAAGTAGGCCTCCTAAAAGGGGAGCTAGAGCAAATGGCAAGCTGAGCAGACAGATGCATAAAGCATTTGTGCAACTGCCTGCATGTGAGCTAAGGCTAACTTTTCCAATAAATTGAAACAGCTGTTCAAGCATAGCCTGAATCCTAGGTCTTCCCTGATGTTCCCTGACTATGGGGCAACAAGGGAGGGATGGTAAACTCCTGTCAGCTGCTGCCAAACTCACCTTAGTAAAACCCCTTTCTGGTTGCCCACACTTCTGACAGCTCCTGTGGTGTCACAGATACCATCACTGGTGCTACATGCAATCACTGAAACGTGCTCTTAACCATGAATATTTATGTATTTTGATATAAAGCAGAAGAGCTTTGTGAGGGCAGAGACATCTGTGCTGGAAATACCTGTTGCCAGGGGCTGAGACACAGTGGGGAGAGCCCTGCATTGGCTGGCCAGGGATGCAAACCTGCACCCCTGGGCCAGGGCCAGGTTGAGGGCTCAAGGAACCCTCTCATCTTGCTTAAGCCTCTTCAAGAGCAATGTCTGTGTGTGCTGCGTCACAAAATAGTTCTCTCTCCCTCAGGACAGCAATGTCCATGTGCCTTAGACACACCCTCACGTTGGGTAGACAGTATGCATGGGGTGATTGCATATTTAGGCTTACTCTCCTAAACTGTGTTTGCTTACATTAGGTGACATCAATGATTTAAATGTTCAGCTTCTGGTCTAAAAACCCAATGTTTATATGGAAATGCACTCTGGACAAAGTTTCTTCCTTTGACTGGAAACTCTTTCTCTCATCCTGGCAATAAAATTCTGGAGCTGAATCATTAGTTGTTTTATCAGCAAACACACTTGTGCAGATTGGTGCTAAAATTGTGAGAAATTATGAGATGGCTGGAGATGTGAGTTGGCAGGATCTGAAAAGTTTTGGTATGTTTGCTGAGCCCCTGAAAGCTGTGAGCTTTCCTTGTCCCTTGGCATTTAACCCTCAGCTGACAGCAGAAACTCTCTGCAGTCTGCCTGTGGACACAGGCTGAGACAGAGAAGTCTGGTGTTGGAAGGTGCCTCTTTTTTTATGAGGAAATAAGCATCTCTGCCTATTCACCCTGAGGTGTAAGAATGACATTCTGTTTCCAGGAGAGTCAGGGTTTTGTCCCAAGTGTACATAACAAAATGTGGCTCTCTAATTTTTTCTGTACTATGAAAATAGGAGAATAAGAAGGTAATGATCTAAGTTTGTTTACAATATATAAAAAGTTTTACAAATAATACTAATTTTGTAGCTATTAAATTATACATTTGTATAGATGCATGCCTGTACATATATATTTTCATACAATAGAAATAATTTATAGATTAATTTCCCTCAAAAACATGCAGTAGTTTAGTAATGGAAATGTACTACAGGACACACATGCTATTCCATATGATGCAAGGATTTCTAACAGGCATAAATAACGCAATTTTAAAGGAATTTGGAAGTTTTGTACATTCTAATTAAACTACAGCTTTCTACATTATTTTGGTGTTTGATGTGCAAGCTGCAAAATTTCCTGTTCTCTCTCCATTGCCCTGGTGTTATTTCAAGAGGTTGAAAGTACATTGATGGAGATTGCAATTTTCAGACATTCAACATTTATATCTTTAAAATCAGCAGCAGTGGTGCACCTAGCTTTCAAGGCAGTATTTGCCAAGCTTGTGAAAGCTGAATTTATCTCCCAGAAGACAAACTTTTTTCCCCTCTCCTGGCAATCTCTGGCATGCATAATAAAAGAGCTGCCTGACTGAATTCATATACCCTAAGACATTCCTGCTAGCCAGTGCATGACCATACATTGCCTCTTCAGCATGGCATTCTGGTAGAAACTGCCCTAGGCTCCATAGCAGATCTGGAGCAGGAAGACTTGTAAATTTACAGGATAGGATTTAAATGTAGCAAAAGCAACTATCAGAGTAAATTTGACTACCAAAGCAACATTTGCAAAATATGAGATAGTCTCAGATTCACCAGAACAGTGGTTTAAAGCCAACAATTGTCTAAGAAAGAGATTTAAAAAAAACCCAACCAAACAATCAAAAAATAGCTTAGCTTTACAAATTAGTTGCCTTAGCTCATGGTACTTTAACTGTGCCATTATTAGGTAAAACCAGGTGTTTTTATTTTGCTAGTCATGCTGGGATTGAATAGTGTTCTGCCATGGTGTGATCTTCTACCAGAGACATGTTAGGGTGTACTGGGATTTTGTTTACAGTTGATTGTTTTGACTAATACTTATGCTCTTTTAAACTCCAGGTTATGCCCTTCTGACACCAGGAGCCTCTGTCTGTACCTCTTCTGGTATATTAGAAATGCGAAACTTTTAGAACAGACTGCTCACAGTCTCCTTGCTGCCCTTTTATGAAACTACACAAATTATTCCCTTGTTATTTTCCTTTCTTAGCTCCCAGACCAAGGAAAAGATGGGCCCAACAGCTTTGGTAAACAGAATTTTAGCTATTGGATTAGCAAGATTTCCACAGTGTGTGGAATAAAAAATACATTACATCCTCTGCTTTCCAAGTATAGAACATTTTACCTACAATGAAACCTACTAGGCTAATTGTGATATTTGGGAATATGCATACTTAACTCACAGGCATTTGTACAGACCTCTCTGCTAATTCATTGCAGAGAAAAACTACAGAGCTGATCAGCTAGCGAGCACTCTGGGTTAATGGAATGTTCTAAAGGTTTCAGGGAGTTCAAAAATGTTGGAAGCAAACATCCCTGTGGTAAAGCTACTTTTCCTCAAATTGATGGCAGTAGAAAGGGGTGCCCAGGGTAATTGGATGAATACTCCATTTATCCTAAGCCCCAGCCAGCACAATCAGGGAGAGCAAACAAAACAGAGTGTGAGTGCTAGGCAACGGTCTGGATTGCGGCACTCCACGCGCTGCAGCTCTCCCAGAAGCTGCTGAGTGGCTGGGAGCAGCCGGGTAGTATTTCAGTCCTTGGCTTCAGAGGCGAGTGCTGTAAGCATTCCTACATTTTAGTCATCTGCAGCTGTAACTGTCACTGGAAGTCTGCAGAGGCATCGAGCTGTTCAGATGAGCCATAACCTTTTACACTGCCATATATATCCTGAAACCATTCTGCCTGTCAGAAAGAATCCTAGTGGTTTCTGGCCACGTGGGTGTGTGTGTGAGTATGCATGCACGTTGTCACATGCTTACATGCTTTGGAAAGTTCTGCTCTCATTTGCTGCCTCCTAACCATTTCCGTAAGCAGCTGGTCACAGTCAAGTGTGTGGCCTTTTAGTGAAGAGTTCTCTGGAGGTAACTTCCTACTAAATCATGACTAGGGACTCTTTTGTTAATTTATCTCTGATTGCTGGCTCTAGCTTAACCCCGAAGAAAGACAGGGTGTGGACTAACAGGAAAACTATTTCCAAACTTGGCTTAAGTCTATGTTAGGAGGCAGAGGGTTGGTGTATTCTTAAATGACATAGGGTTCAGCTACTGAGTTCGCCAGTTCCCTTGTGCAGGTGTGTCTCTGACTTTCTAGTGATTTTCTGATAAGACTGATCTCATTTTGGCAGTATTTCTTCTCTTTGTGGAGCTGCTGTTAATCCCATCCATCCCCTTAGCATTGTCCCACATCCTCCTGTCCAGACAACCAGCCTACTTGAGGAAAGTCGACAAGTTCTTAGCACTTGCCTTTGACAATGGGTTTCACATTTCTGCATTAGTCTACAAGAGACACTCATGTAACCAATTCCTTCCTTATCTAGGCTGCCAGTTCCACTGCTGCAGGGTATAAACATCTGCTCCATTTCCTTCTGCAAGCTGGATGCATTTTATTGGGGCTTCTTGGAAGCATGCCTCAGAAGATTCAGTTAGAGCAGAGTGGTGATGTTTGCTTAGCTTTTAGTGCTAGCTGTGTTGAACACATTAAAGCTGTTCTCCACAGATTGCCTTAGCTTATTTAAGAATAATAAACCTCTGGGATATATGCCACTAGTACCATGGGTACCCAGGTACTGTCCTTGGTACCTTGGGTAGCCGTGAACTCTGGCTATCAGCCAGAGAGTACAGGCAGACCATTGCCAGCAGTGAAATCTGAGGAGTAGCTGCCTTATCTCTGCTTTGGGTTTGGCTTTTTTCCTCCAATTTAGTGGTTACATCACATGAGATGGATGGTTTTATGAGATGAAAGAGCTGCTGCTTTTAGTTTGCCCTTTCTCTAAGGAATAAATACAGTGCAGGTCAAGGTTGCAGCTGCAAGACTTCACATTTTCCACATGTCAAATGTATAGAGAAATATGTAAAATGAATGCCAGAAATTTTGCAATAGGATTGTACTTTTAAGAGAAAAGATCCCAGAAAATGGCTTATTCCAGTTAATATGTCTCGGCACTTTTGTAAAAATCCTTATAGGCCTTCAGGCAGAACAGAGAAAAATTTAAAATCACAAATATTCAGCTGCAGAGAAAGCCAAATATACCATTATGCATAAGGAGTGTGTTAGCTCTGCTTTCCATTCTACAATGCCTAAAAGACTTTAAAATGAAGTATGTATAGCTTTCTGTGACATAAAGACCATTGTCTTGTTGCAGTGTATAATCATAGATTTGTAAATGGTTCTTCCCTTTCCCCTGACCCCCCTATCCCACCCCCTGGTGGTATCACCCTGTCTTGTCAATCACCCTGGTTGATCCTCTCCTATTTGGCAAGGTGTCCAGGTGCCACCCTTCCCATTGTGGTGTGAAGTGCCCTTGGCCTTGACCACTCCCCTCTACCTTCCCCATTGGATACAGACCACCCTGGTTCAGGTTTCACCCAAAGTGACATAAAGAGGTCCAAAGCCATTCTAATTCATTCAGCCTTCCATCCCCATGGAATAAACATCTTCCTAACCACAGCAGAATCCTCTCTTCATTTACCAAGCCTCAGACCACGTGGCACCTGGAGATTGAAACCCCCACGAACTATCAAGTGGAGCAGGGCTGAGAAACTTCTGCTAGCCAGAGCAGAAAGCCCTCGGCTCCACATTGTCTTAATTTAAAAGCTGAGCATGGCAAAGCATGGGGACATCTCTGAACACCTAACATGCTTTGCAGAGAGGAGGCTGAGGCTGATGCCAGAGAGCATTTTTCCAGTGTGTTGCCTTACTGGCCCAACCCTTTTGACCTGACCACTACCTTTACTCATCTGTTTGGGCACTTTGGATTTCCAACCACTAATAAAGCACCTGCTTCAAACACTGCTATTGAACCAAGTGACCACCATGCCTTGCCTATGCCACTCAGGCTAGTATCCTTTCACTCAAGTCCACATGATGCTCAGTGTCCTCGAGGTCTCTCCCCATCTCTGACCCTTTGTTGACTCCCTCCAGGATACAAAGGGGACAGGTGTTATCAAGGTAACATTTGGAACCCCCAGAGAGAGGAGACAATGCAGAGGCTGCTGGCTGCTGCAGAGTATTCTGAGACACAGAAAAGGGTCTTCTTTGCAAATGCAATAGTCATGGCAACAGTTTTCTTTGGCTTTTCCTGCAGAGCAGTAATTCAGCTTTAGATGTAATTCCATATATGTGGTTTGTATCCAAAACTCTGGAACACTTTTTCTTTTACCATTCCAAATGCAGGGGAGGGTTGCTCAGCTTGCTTTTCCAGCACTAGTATCAATGACTGTGAGAGCAGGATCAGGTCACAGCTGGATGAAATGCTCATTTCTTAGACTTTTTTCATAGAAGGATACAAATTTCCACCCCTTGCCAGAGTACCCCTGCATACCCTTTTGAGTGCTGCATTCTGCTGCAGTGCTCAGGAAACTCTGCACGTAACACGAAGGCAGCTGCCTGGGAGAGGTACAGCAGAGCTGCAGCTAGCAGTGAGTACAGCCTCAGACAGGCAACAGGAGCTTCCTTTGGCTGGAGTTGCAGCTGTAGTCACCCAGCAGGTCAGCAGACTAAGTGTCCTGGTAAGTGTGGCAGGAAGATGGGTAGTGGTTAATGGCAAGGAACACATATCAGCATTGAAATGAGACAGTAATTTTTATTTGCAGGCTCCTAGTGTTCAAGATAACTGTCTGTGTGGTTTTTGAAGGCACTATGCAGCAATATGAGCAGATAGTAACAATTGTGGAAACACTTTTTTCTGAACTAACTATGGAAAGAGAATAACATTAAAGTGTAAATGACCTGAGGACTTTAACTGCCAAACATTGGCTGAGAGCTACCAAGTAGGATATTACCTGCAAGTATGGGCTTCTCATATCAAAGCAACGGGTACCTTCTGGGATCACACAGAAGGAATAATTTTGTAGAAGTGAAGAAACAACTAGCAACAACAATGCAACATCTCAGAAGCCCAAGAACAGGAGTCTCTGGGTTGCTGAGGTTTGGTCCAAGCCTATATTTTCTTTTGTAAACATTCATCTGCATAAGATTTCAGGACAGGCCACATCTACCCCTGTTTCTCTTAGATATCTTACCATTTTCTTTTCTTTCTGTTTTCTTTGCATAATCTTCAAATTGGTGTAATTTATAGACTGTATGCTATAGACGTGTTGTCTTACATCTACCATTTCAAATATCGCAGCAAAAACGTACATTTACACTGTAGTGAAAAAATAAAAAAGGTTATAAATACTGTAGACAGCACTTCAATGAATCAGCAATGGCAGAGGAATGCCAAAAGCCTCCCACAGCTGAAACTCTCCATCCTTGCTCACAGTGCTTGGGGCTTTCCTCAAGGAGCTTGGGTGGCTCTGGCCACTCCACTGTGGTGAGGAGTGGAGAGGAGAGGAGAGGAGAGGCCCCACCCTGCTCACAGTGACCCCACCACTGCAGCAGGCAGCTGACTCTTGATAGATATCACTCACAGCCCTGGGGACACTGAGGGTTGTCGGAGCCCAGGGCATCCCTTCAGTTGTCCTGGAGGGTGAGATACCCTGGCAAAGCAGTCAGGGAACTGAGCAAGAAGGTT
>VWYP01008222.1:1918-14405 GCA_013400435.1 Pycnonotus jocosus
TTTAATATATTCTTTGCTATGCATGGCTTTTCTACTGGTTTGGTTTTTTTAAGGCTTTTTTTTTTTTTTTTCAGGATGCTTGTAGCAGGAAAGATTCCTGTTGCTGGAGGCTGCATGTATTAATTGAGGAAAAAACTTAACTTATTCCCCTCCTCCTTTTAATTAAAAGAACAAATATAAAACTACTTGGAACACCAGGCAGGTGTTCTGAGAACTTCTAAATTAAATTTCTGTAAAACTCACAAACCATAATGAGCAGCTGCTATGATTACTGCGTGACATATTTACAGAGATATTTACAGAAATATTTATTTCACTACTGGGCCAGAAGTTGTATCGTATAATGGGATTGTTGATATGCTGAAGCCCTTAAGCTACAGACCAACAGTTTCCTGGCAGTAAACTCTGATGGAAATTAATGTGGACTGGATAGAATTTGATCTAGTAGAACGTCTGTCCCAAATGCTGGAGTTAAGACATATTTGTCAGCTACATACAAAATCTACATAAGTAATGGAGAACTGGAAACATATAGGTAAATTTTAGCACATTGTTACTTAATGAAAGTACTTAGTGTCCATGAATACAAGAAGTATATTCCCATGATAACAAAACCGAATAAAAAGGGGGAAAAGTTATTTACACATTCCACTTAGGTGTTTTTATACTCAATTAGCTTTGCACTAGTGTTGTTTTAGTGTTGTTTCCTATTCTGCTAGAATATATTGTTATTATTTGCTGTGTGGTAATGAAGATTATTGTACCATGAAGTCAATTTCAAGAGAAGTCACAGAAAGAAAAAATTAAATTGGTGCAGAAATGATTATGGAAAAAGATTTTGTGATAGGTTTGGTGGACATTCTATGTACCTTACATCTTTATAATTACATGTTAATGGGTCTTTTGGAACTTAATCTTCAGTTTCAGTGTTTGAGGAAGCTTGTGTTTTGCATATTGTTTTGTAATGGCATTTGAGACTTAAAGAAGTCTCAATTCAAGATTACATCCCTTGCACATAGAGGGCAATTAAAATTTATATGGTCACAGTGGCTAGGTTTGCTTCATTGTGAAAAATTATCCAGCTAAACCAGACTGACAACAGTGATGTAGTTAATTGTTGCGGTGCGCTGTCCTCCTCCTGTCAGGCTAGCCCCGGGCACACCATCGGCAGGAAAGGTACGGCTCGGTCCACGGATGGACTTTGCCGATCCTGAGTGGGTCCTTTTCCCCCTAAGGCTTGCTGTAGCTATGGTGAAGAACGAAGGGAGACTCTTTGTGGGGACAAACTGCAGGCTTTATTGAAGAAACCCAGACGTGGATTCCCTGGCACCTGAGAAGTCTGCCCCAGAGAGCGAGGAGAACCCAATTGTACAAGCTTTTATTCGGGGGTGGCTCTCTGGGAGGGGTGTAGTAAGGAACCAACCAGGGGAATCCAGGGAGTGGTTAACAATGTGACAATCAAAGTGTCTACCAACAGGGGACGAGGGAGGGGGAGGGAACCAAGTTCAGGCCCAATCATGGATCAGACCTGACTGAACCTTCCAGTAAGGAAGGCTGGGTCTGGTGTGACAGACAGGAAGGGGGCAGGACGTAGGGTTACATAACGTGAGGATTGGCAGTTGGGAGAAACCAAAGGGGAAAGGTACAGAGGGGGTACAAGGAACGAACCACTTTTCAAACTGACACAGGAGCATCAATCAAATTATAAAAAGCACACCACCACAGTTAATTCTTCCGTTTGTTGGTCCGTGTACTTTGTTTATATGTAGTCTGCCAGTATTGTGTTTTTTAAAACAGCAGCAGAACTGACCTGGGCTCAACAGGGCTGAATGCTGTTACTCTGTGCTCTGTGGGAAAAGTGGGAAATCTTATACACAGTGAGTGGTAGGTAGTGTCTTGTTTATAAGACTCTGTTCTTTGAATAGTTTAGACTTTGAAGGCATTTCATTCATCCTGGACTCCATAGTGGTTTGCATGGATTGCCTGGTGCACCCAATATGTATTCTGTTGTTCTTCACTTTCACATTGAAACTAGAAAGTGCTAGCTATTAGTTTTATCTCATAACTTTTTCACATTATGTATGTCAGACAAAGTATCTTCCTTGCATTTCTATTTTATGATTTGGTTTAGAAAGTGGTATTTGTAATGTGTTTTATGGAATTAGAAATAGGGAGGATTCACTTTTTGGGGTGAGGAAGAAAAACCACTAGAAAAATGTGCTCATTACATTCATCATTATTTGTCTGAACAACAACATTGTTTTAGAATAGTGCTTAACATCACTTGTAGATGGTAAAATAACATTATTAAGAAAATGGCATATTGCTTATTTTAACATGAACATGTGTTTTACAGTGGAGATTCTTCAGAGAATTTCTACTGAAAGACTTATGTCCTCAGAAATCTGAAAAAATAAGTTAATGAGATAGCTGAAGGGACTATCTATGTATGTGTCCAACTGGAGTACGGTGTAGGGGTACCTGAGCTCCATTTTAGCTACTCAAAGTAGAAGCAACTGCGTTTATCCAACAACTTGTCCTTGTTCAGGCAACTTGAGGTGAAGTCTTCAATGCAGATCTCAGGTATTCCTGAGATTTAACTTGCATTAAAAAGCACAGTCTTCTGTGATTCCTCTAGCTGGCATTTGAAGTGTTTATTTGTTGTTATCACAGGGAGCCAGGTCTAGTTGGTGTTAAGGAAGTAAATTCTTTTCAGAAAGGATATTCTCTTACTTCAGAGAGTAAGAGTAATTGAGATGGACAAAATGGGGCACTAAGATCCCCTTCTTCCCCTCCCCCTGCATATACTTCTGAACTATTAAATTAACTAGACTGCAGTGACTACATGATGTAATAATACAAGAATAAGCAGTTGCTGCTCTCTTAAAATATGATTCTAATGGGAATTTATTTCTTCAAGCAGTAAATTCATTTGTTGAGATCAGTATATTTGTAGCAGAAAATTAAGATGGAAATAAAATTGTAACTATCAGCATCTGATGCAGAACAATATACCACTAACCATAAAATCTTGTTTTCTCTGCAGAGGGAAAGGGATGACAAAGACTACTTCTTTCAATACTTCCAGTTCAATGTTGTTGCCTGTTTGTTTTAAAAGAATTATGTGCTTGAACAAAATTAACTTTTCTTTCTACAGTATTAGCCTCAGATTTTCCCTATATAAACCAACTTGCAAATAAGATTTATTGTTTTCACAGGCTAAAAAGGAATAAAATCTGAAATGTGGCATGTTAGGATACCTTTTTTCCCTTGGCAAATTAAAACACTGTAGTGGTGTACAGTTCACCAGTGCCAGAACTCTTGGCAGGTGTAGTATCATGGCGTAGTCGTGTCCCCATTCCAAGCAGGAAGCTGAGTCTCTGTTGGGTACAGTGTATGTAGTCGATCCAAATGCCTCTTGAAAAGCTGTGGAAAGCATCACATCCTGATGCTGCATGCCTGGCAGGGATTCAAAAGGTTTGATGTTCTGCATTAACAGAGAAAACTGGGAAGATGAATTTTTCAAGGGCCCAGCAGTACAGAAATTTACATAACACAAGGTCTATGCTATACTTGGGGGGGTTGTTTTGTTGTTTGTTTGTTTGTTTATTTGTTTGTTTGGGTGTTTTGGTTTTGGTTTTTGGTTTTGGTTTTTGCTGGTTTTGTTGTTGGGGTTTTTTTACATAGTATTGGAGTTAATTTCAGAGAAAGTGTTAAATCTTTCAGTATGTCAGCTAACTCATTAGCCTGTTTCAGGGACAAAAGATAGCAAACTCATGTTTTCTAAAAATGTATAGCTCTTATACAAACAGGAGCTTGAACACTGGAAACACATGCAAAATAATAATAATAAAAAATTATCCCCATGCCTGGGGACAGACTACAAACACCCTTTTATAGGCTACTATATGTTTTTGTATTCAGAGTTGCATTCCATTAAAATTATTGTTGAAGTCCCGATAACAGGCCTTAAGTTGATAAGACAATACAAATCTGTAGCTGTTCTTGCCATGCTCAAAACAGTGAGATGAGCCATTTCATCCTTTAGGCTGAAATCCTGATTGTTCTTTCTCTTCCCCCCTCACTTAGTTCTTCACTCTCATTAGTTTTATATTATCACAGTTTTATTTTCAGAATATGGCAAATGTATTAAATTTTGATTATTGTTATGGTTTTAAATTTACCAAATTTCATTTACCGAAAATGAGATGGGATTTTTTCGAAGAAAAAGGCAAAAACAGGCTCAACTTACTACTAACAAACAGTTTATTAACACACACTAAAGAAAAAGAAAAAAAGAAGGAAGAAAACTAACACCAGACCTTTTCCTCTTCCACAAACTATTCACTTCCTACACAACACGGAGGAAAGCCATGATTTTAGCCAGTTACCAACTCTAAACTTAACTTTACACTCCTTGGGAGAGGAGTCTCTCTAGCATTCATAGAAACCATGCTACAAACCTGCAACCACTTAGGATTTGCAGGTCTGTGAAATCTCACCCCATTAGCAGGCCTTTAAGCTGCTTATGGGCTATAGCACATTCAGGATCTCATTTTTAAGAATTCTTACTTAGTATACAATGAAGGTTTTTCTCTTCTCCAAACTCGTCTCTATCAGAAACCAAATAGAGACCTCCTTTTTGCCCAGGAGCCGGGGCTTCAAACCAAACAATAAAAACCTCCCTTGACTAGAGCTTGCAATTCCCCTGAACCGCCATCCATATCTCCATGATTCATCTAGAGAAGTCCAGACAAACGTGTCCACTTCCTCCATCCCTTTCTTTCAGCAGTTCTTCTTTCACTGACTGCAGTTCATACTGCTCCCCTCTCCATCTTTACTCGCTGCGTTCCACGGAAGAGGGAAAGGGTTAAATGTCTTTTCTCCGGCCTGCGGTGGTCATGTGATCCCTGCCAGGCGCGGCCCGTTTTCACTCCTTAGTCTCAGTGCAGGCTCCAGCCCACAGCCAGCTGCTAGAAACCTGATCTGGGCCGGAACGGGGGAGGCTGATCATCCCCTCCCCCAGCCTGAGAGCCGCCGGGCCAGGCAGGGAAAGCCCATGAAAGTTCGGGCTCAGGCTGCTGAGGCTGCTGCAAGGCAACCCTCTCCACCCCAGCCCGGCCCGGCCCCAACCGCCCAAGGGAGGGGGGCAGCGGGGCCAGACCGGGACTGTTCAACTCATGGAGACCTTTCTTTTCTCTGTCCGGAAGTCAAAAGAGCCCGAAATCCCAGGCGAGCAGGCAGGAAATATGCTCCAAAGTCGGACTTCTTCTCTCAAGTGGCTAAATGACATGCCAATCAAAAAGCTAACTTTTGATTGGCCCAAACCACGACAATTATGAATTTTTTGAAAGGTTTGAACAACATCTGGGTACTATTGGAAGTATTTTTGCTTTTCCTTGGTCCTGCATTTTCCTGTGAAACAACATGATTGCAGACTGAGGTTAAAGAAAAGTATATGGTCTTGGTTGTTTTGGGGTTTTTTTCCAACCTTCACTAATGACCACCTTAATTCCTGGCTAATTTAAGTCATCCACTGAGGCATAATTTTATACTTTCACCACAGACAAATTTATAGTATCCACATTTTACAGTTGATAACTATGGTTCCACATTGCAAGACAAAGTTAGAGGAGAGATTTGCGTTTTTTGATTGAGGATTCTTTTCTTCATTCTTTAGTGCAACTCACTCAAACATCTTTGCTTCTGGAAATACTATCTGGGCTTCCAACACGATAGGGGCAGCCATGGGTCAGTGGTTGTCTTGGTTCAGTGATAGTCTGTTTTAATTTCTTGCTTTCATGCCAGTTGTAGATATCAAATCTACAAAAAGACTTGTTGATGAAGATGCTCACTTTAGTTAAAGAAAAAAAATAAAAACACTAGTTCAGGTTTTCTAATGCTGTAGTGATTTCTAATGCCATAATGGTATAATTGAAAAATACATTTCCTGTTTCATAAAGGCATTGAGAACACAGGGGCCCCACACTCAGTCTCAGAAGATTGCAATGTCGTCACAAGGCTGATAACACTGAGACAGAGGTAGGACCTGCAGGAAGAAAGTTTTATTTGGGACTGAAGTCCATATTTTAGAATATGTATATCCCCAAATGGTTGCTATCTATCGAAGGAAACACCCAAAGTCTAGGGTGTAACTTCAGTTTCTGTTTGTAAGCTTCTGCAGATGCTTAAAGATGCATCTCCAGGTAAATTTTATTAGTTGTGTTTGAACTAGTAATATTTCTGTGCTAACTGGAGTCAGAATACACATCCTACCTTCTAGCTAATGATCCTAACAAAAGATTTAATGAACGCATTGTCACAGTATGTAGCAAGCAACTGGAAATCAGATATGCTCTTCTTGCTCTGTTTAACAAAAAATACATCTGAGATGAATGTGATAATTAGGCAAAATTGATAATTACTGCTGAAAGAAAATATATTATAATTCAAGTTCACCACCATGTCAATGTGACTGCATAGCTCAGTATTCAGCAAGCGCCTGACACAGACAGTTCTGGTATTTTCTGAACATTCAATCTGGTAACTGATTTGGGGTATGTAGCAGGAGCAGTGTCCAGAACAGAATATGCAATCCTAAGAGAGGTCTTGAACAGCCACCTTTTCATTTGCGCTCAAGACTGATACACCTTGTCTCCCACAGGAAGCAATCATTCTGTGTGATGCATGTGAGGTTGCACGCAGACCTGCAAGGCTTCATTGCTGAAGGTAACCGGAGCGCAAAGTGTACTGGGCACAAGCAGAGTAATCAGAAACAGCTCCCTTTTCTGCCGCTGACCAAAGGGGTTTGTCATTTCTGGCTTGTGCTATCTAAAGGAACACTGACATGAGAATGCCCCAACCTGTCTAAGTAGGTAACAATATTGGGATTCCTGTTGTCTCTCATGACCATGATTTCATTTACAGCCAGCTCCTCGGACATCTCCTCTTCAAGTGTCATTATCTTGATGCCCGCCTAAAAGGACATTGAAGACCGTTAACATGATGAGTCATTCCTTGCACGAGATCACAAGGAAGACGGAGCGAGTGCTTCTGCAATGACGCAGCCGAGCAAGACATAGGCAGTATCAAGTTGTCTTTAAAGATGCCTTTTGACTGCTCTTGACTGAGAGGTGGCAGGAATTCAAGCCAGTCTGACCATGTTTGGAGCTTGCCTGACTTCCTGCTCAATCGTGCACCAGCAAAAAGCCCACGGTGTTGTGTAAGGAGCAGGTGTCACACTTACCCTTGTCCAAGTTCTTCAAGCAGCGTGTATTTGCTTGTTGGCTGGCCCAGACTCACAATGCTCCCTGAAAGACAACAGCAGCACAAGGCGCTCACTTTCAGACAGAGACGCCGCTCCCCAGACCATCCAAAATGCAGCTCCACTGTCGGGAGCTTGAGAGCTCCCTGGGTCCTGGTCACTTGCTAAGTGCCAGCCTTCTGCTCAACCAAAAAAATCTCTGCTTTTGTCTTTGGCACAGAAGGCAGCCCAGGCAGAGCAGAGCCAAGGCAGTCCCAGCTGCCCTCAGAGGCAGCAGGAACACACCAAGTACTCTCTTGCTGCCTGAAAGAACAACAGCTTCTGTAGAGAGGCCTAAGTGCCTCTGAGACACTAAACCCAAGAGCAACTTCTGGCACCGCCTACACCCAAACATGCAGACAACACATGGCTGGAGCAGACCAGAAATACACCAGGTGCACTCAGTCTCTTCAGGCTCTGCTCCTCTCCCATCTCAGGCTGCTGGGCTGGGCTGCTGGACGAAGTGGCGGCAGCTGGGGGAGTGCCAGCTGCTTCAGGCCATGCTGCTCCAGCAGCACATTGAATTGCAGAGTGCCTGTGGAGCTGGGACAAGAAAGGATTGCCCATCACAAGGCTGGCTGGCACAGACGCCCCGGAGAGCACGTGGCCAAAGCAAGGCCTGAGGAAGATGCTGTCTGCCTACACCAGGCCTCCTCAGCTCCCAGGNGCCTCCTCAGCTCGCAGGTTTTGGATGTCCCCTACTCAAAGGCAATGGGAAAAGCTCAAAGGCTACTTTGAGACAGCAGCTCCTGGCCAGTTCCAGGCTGTGTTTTATCGGCTTTTCTGCAAGAACGGCTGCAACAAGGTCTTGACAGTGTTGCAATGATCCAGCGAGAGACTGCAGCAGGGCCCCAGAGCCTTGTGGCTTTCCTCCTCCTGGCTTCTCCCAAGCAATGAAATCGTCCTCGAGTTGGCGTGGAAGTGTGTGACCAGAAGGCTAGAGCATGTTCCTTTTCTGGTGTGTTTCACTGAGTTCCCCTTGGTATTTCAGGCTTTAGGGAGCAGCCCTTCTCAGCTGCCTTCCTACCCTTCCAAGACCCAGCCGCCATTTACAATGCAGAGCTGCGTAGGATTCTCCTCACCAAACTCTGCTCTGACCATTTGGATGTGAAGCACAGTCCACCTTGCGCCTGAAGCTAATTAGTCCATGCAGAGGGGTAGGTCCCCTCCAGGGGCCAGTGTCTCCCAAGTATCCTGCAAGGCCGTGAACTGCGTCTTTGGCCCACTCCGTCCAATTACCACAGGCAGCCTGCACTGACACTGGGCACCAAGGTTCTGACTTCTACACGTGGAATAATTTCATGCCACCTCTTGTCTGATCCCAAGAGACATTCACAGGCCCTCTCAGCATCCCAGCAAAGTGATGCTTAAAGGTCAAAGTCTAGAAGCCCTTAGCCATGGCTCCCTGGCTTGGCTGAAGCAGCACTACGTCATGGCAGGCCCACAGCCCCAGCATCTTCAGCCGTGAGCACCCAGGCCTGGGTCATCTGAAACTTGAAGCTCAGCCCTGCACCCAGGGCAATGCCAGCCACAGGTGCCACTTACTGACTCTGCACGTTCAGGACGTGGAGGGACAGCAGCTGGAGATCTGATGTTGCTTTGCTCCTCTTCAGCCTCTTCCTCAACAAGAGAAGGTGCCAGAGGAGGTGCTGACCCTGCTGTTGAACCCTGCAGACAGACAGCGGTGAAAGAGGCTGGGAACAGCCAATCCTTTTGGAGCTGGTTGCTATGGAGCTGGCTAAGCACCAGGATTAAGGGGAAACCATAGGCTTTGCTACCATTGGGATTCTGAGTCATAACAACCCTATGAAGATGGGTGAATTAGGTGGTCCTCCATCTTGCTGTGCATTCCATCTTCCACTTGGGCTAGAATCAGCAAGACACCTTTTGGGCTGCCACACTTGGCTTTCATCTCTTGAGAGGCTCTCCATTGGAAAATTAGAAAGCAGCCAGTGCTCCCTTTGCTACTGCTGATGCCAAGAGGCACTTGGGCTTTCTTTCAGCCCCCCAGGCTGCCACTCTACACTCTAATGCAACAGGCGAAGCTCACAGCTTGCTGCCCAATTCTTACATACCAGCAACGTCAGAGGTTCCTTTGCCACTCACCAAAGGACAGGCTTGTCTCCATGTGCTTCTGAGGTGACCTGCAGTGAGCAAGGGAAAAGGAAGCAGATGCCCTTAGAAAAGTGCCTGTACTGCTGAGTCCCACAAGTCAGTCCTAACAGAGAGTGTTTCCCTTTCCCAACATCCCTCCAGGAGCAATAGTCCTTTCCCACAACAAGCAAGAGAACAACAAGAACACCACACTAGGCTATGCCTACTTTTGGGCCTCTTTGGCCACTAGTGAAATGGAAATAGAGCCATGGAAATGCCAGTTGTTCTTTAACAGCCACAGCTTCTGTTCCACCCAAAAATGCAAGCTGCTTTTTCCTCTTCTCTTCTGTGCATGTTATAATCTTTGGAATTAATTGCATGCACTACTTCCCATCAATTTGCTGAAGACACTAGCCCAGGAAAGCTTCCCCTCAAGACCCCTTAGCTGTGGTGCCTCTCTGCAGAAGCAGCCCGGGAACAGCTCCTAGGCTCAGCAGCAAACCCTAAGGGATTTGAAATTTGGGTTTCACCTCCAAGGCAATCGCTATCTTGGCACACCATAAAGGGTCAAGTCAGAGAGCCAAGGCTTCTAATGGCAGAATTTGGAGCAAAAAGATGCTTTTCCTCACTCCTGGAGAGAACCACAGGGGTTTTAGAGGTACTTCCGAGGATCTCTCCTTAGAGTCTGCAACTTGCAGGTTGCAGCAGCAAGCTGAGGAAATGGCAGACTCCACTGCCACTCACTCTCCCATGGAGGGAAAGCAACTGCAGTAGGTTACATGGCAAATACTCTCCACCCTCCAGCCAGTACAGACAGCCCCACTGCAGCTGATGCTCTTGGCAGAAGCTCGAGCAAAGTGCTGGCATCTTAGTGGCAATTTTCTTCCCAAATAAACTGCATCACTACGTGGGCATAAAGAGCAGAGTGAAGCAAGAGCCAGGTGATGTTACCCCCAGGATAAACCTTTGCTTACGTGTCAGGTGGGTCAGGAAGTAGCCCGAGTACGCCACCGAGAAAACAGTGCAAACCACAGCACAGACTTGCTCTATCATTTTAGCAGCGCTGTGCGGGTTTGCACACTGAATATCTCGCGAGGGGAAAAACTGAGACTCCTCTCGTGGTGCAGGCCGTCTGCTGAGAGTTCCTTGATCACAAGGATCCCTCTGCAGCCAGCGAACAGAAGAGCTGCTCTGCAACAACGAGGCCTTGGGTGCACCAGGACAACGTTGCGCTGGCAGCACTGTGACGTGGCACCGCTCCCTTGACCTCACAATAGCAGCCGCCCTGGCTTTGTTGCGGTGGTTTGTGCCCAGCAACTGAACCAAATCTTCTATACAGCTGACACAGAAAAAAAGCCTGGGAAGTTCTCCTCAGTCATGAAGCAGCAGAAAAGCTGCTCACAGTCCATAATCCAGTGCTTGAGGCTTCCCAAGGTAGCTCAGAAAAGGTAGTGATCCTGCAGCTGCCATAGCCCAGTGAGAAGAACCCTAGGAAGGAGCAAGGATGTCAAGAAAGCAAAGCAATTGTGACTTCTGGTCCCCAAGGCCATGATGAATAGCAAGTGTGCTTCTTCTGGCTGGCATCTTGGTTAGTTCTGAAGAGCCTAATTTCTCCCATGATACATAGGGTGCAAAAGAAGCAAAGGAAATAAATTTCCAGTAGTGTTGCAGTGTGCAGCTGCTTCTTGAGAACGGAGGTGCATGCTGACCTTTGCTGTGAGTCACTTTGGAGCCTGATCCTTTGGCTTATCTCCTGATGCAGAGGTCCTCTCTTCCTGTTTGCAGTTTCCCTGGCAAATTGATGTCAGACAGCATCCAGAAGAGCTGTACAGTGATTGCTGGGCTGCCAAACTTCTGTTGTGTTGGAGCTCTGGCAGCAGCCACTGTTCTGCAATGCCCTGCAGATCCTGAGGCCCCTTTTGAAGAGACAAAAGCCACACTCTCACACATCTCTGCCCAGGTTCCATGCTGCCTGTAAGATTCCTTGCAGACTTTTGGATAGCCACATCCCAACTATGAAAATGACATGTAGTTGTTCCCTTCCCTTGCAAAGTTTCAAGCTAAACTCAGGAGGCAGCTTGAAAATGGAAAAATGCACTTGCTGAGAGAGGGAAAAAAGGGCACACAACTCCTCTGGAAATCAACTCTCTTCACCCGTGGCATAAAGATCCTAGGCTTAGCTTGCTTTCCCAGTGACTCAGCACAGACACAGCCTCTGCCAGTGGACAGCACAGTGTCTTTGAGGAACTTTGCACTGGGCTCTTCACACTTGGCATGCTGAGGGTGGCAGCTGAAAATGGATGCAATTGCTGAAAGGCCCAGCTGTACCTTGAAGTTGTCTTGCTGAAAATCTGCAGTAGTTAGCCAGGACAGTTTCCTCCATTTGAAAGCATCTCTTTTTCCCCATTTCCTAGGCAGCTCCCATCAAGCAGCCAAGTGCAGGGCTTAGTGCAGGACGAATGACACCTTAGCATGGAAAGCCGAGTGTAGGGCCTCAGAGCCCCTTGAGCAGAGCACTCGGGTGCCTCACAGACTCAATAGGGAAGGGTTAGGAAGATGTGCCATTTCAGCTCTCCTTTACACTTCCATGTCAAGTGATGGCCAGGACAGGGGCACAAGCAGGGCCTGGTTGCTCCTGCTGCCCCACCGTGAGGTGCAGCTGGCACTGGGGAGTGCCAGGGCATGGGGGGCAACACCTCTCCAGGGTAGGTGGGCTGGGGTGGGGCAGCCATCAGTGGGAACATGTGGTGGGGCACTCACTGTCACTGACAGCTCTGCACCAGGGGAGACCTTCCAGAGCACCCTCCCTGATCTTTCTGATTTCTCAGCTGAGCAAAACTCTCTTCCAGCCAAAGAGATTGCACTTAGGCATACAAATCCAAATGGCAGGAACCCAAACTCTCTTGAGTCACAGCTGAAGACCTGCATCTGCACAGGGTCTTTTGGCTGCCCCACTCCTCCTCTGGTTTTTTCTGCAAATGCCATTGCCCTTTCTGCCTCAAATACAAGTACCACAGCTGCGGAATACCTGGCCCATGTGCCGTATTCCAAAGGGAGTGTGGTCTGCAGAGGATGAATGAAGAAGAGCCT
>VWYP01008224.1:0-27804 GCA_013400435.1 Pycnonotus jocosus
CAACGCACACGCATTTATAACATCTGCAAGAGGCTTTTGCTTGGTTGTGTCCCACCCCAGCAATCAGAATGCTAGCTAGGTAGCTGAATTCCTTCAGTTCCCACTGGAGATTTTATTTGTATGTTGAGCATTCTGTTATTTTTAGAAGTTTTGGTGAGCTCCAGGTATGGATAAACATGAATGTTTACTGAAGAACCACTAGATGTCCATATTATTTGGCATTATCTTAATGCATCTTTGTATTTCCTGGGGTTTTTACTCATCTGGCCACTTCTTTCTCACAGAAGTACAACAGGTAGGCCTCAGTAGAGTGTACAAATTTAATTATTTCTTCCTGATTAATTTTTTTCAGAGATCCCCAGGGTCTGTGATCTACCACTGAACTACTAGCTGTGGTATGTCTGTCAAGCAGCTCTGGAGCAATGGTTTCTTACAAGATAAAAAGCTGTACAGCAGGTTATCTAGGATTAACAATACTGGCCTCTCATTCCTTGTGCATTCGAGCTTGGTTGAGTGGCAACACAAATGAATTATCAGGTGTGCTGACCTGAAGAAAGCAGACAAAAACAGGTGTAAAGAAAGACTGTAAGAGGAAATTACAAGAGAAGAATGTTTAAAAGAGATCAATAAATGCAGTCTGTAAAATGTTAATAATTTGGATCTGTTGTAACTGTAAAGATGGGAAACAGTGTGTTTGTGTTGCCACATAGAGCAGACCTGTTCTGAATTTTAAGGGAACAGCATCCAAACTTCTTCAAGCTTGACTGCTTTTGAAGTAAAATCTCAGGCACCTCAGACACACAGAAATTGGATGCAGGCTGAATGTAGGCTTCAAAAGTCCTTGAGTCAGTGGACTCAAGGACCATAATTAATGAGCCTAGGTCAGTCAATAGCAGAGTAAAAAGCCATTGTCCATAGACCCAGCAGGGATAACTAGTATGGTTACTCTGGTCCCCACAGTTGCTGAGATCTAAGAGACAGGCTACCAATCCAGTTTTCTTTGGGATAGTTTGGGTAACAGGTCCTAACGTTGGTTGACATGCCTAAATATTAAATCTTCCAAAACAGCACTAGCATCCTCTCTTTCTCTAAGACAGCCTACCTAGGATCTGTAGTCAGTACCTCTGATGCAACCACAGGAAGACATCCTCCTTGGTCACCTGGTGATGACTAAACTTTTTACTTGCTGTGGGTCATGTTTTCTGCTTCCAGAAAGCAGTGCCACCCTTGAAACCCAGTGAAGGTCCACTTCTCCCTTCACTTAGCAGCACCCTTCTGTCCCACAAAAATCCTTCAGTGCTGTCACTGACTGTAAGATGTATGACATCACTGAACAAAATGCCACTCACAACACTGCAGTCTATGTGATCTCCAATCTCTTCTGCCTTTTTTCTGTCTAAAAGTGGGACAGAAGAGTTACAAGAACTCCCATGTCGACATTGCAAGAAGGGTCTTGTTCATAACACAGAACAGTCTGTGGAAGGGCACTGACTTTCCAACAAAACAGTTACTTTAAGACACTTCCTGACCATTTCCACAAGTCATTGGTCAAAATCTGTGGAAGGTTTTGTCCAGAATGAAGAGACACATATCTTTTTTCGTGAATGGAGAGAACTGTCTTATCTTGAGAAGATTATCTGCAACACAAGTTTGGAACAGTTTTCACAGCTGCTTTATTGGATAATGTTAAAAGGTGTTTAGATGCAGACAGCTATTCTGGGGCCTGCATCACCCATTACCTGTGAATATTTAGAAATCTCTGCCACTGGGTTACTAGAATGGCAAATCTGCATTAATTCAAGTTGTTTCATTGGAGCAGTGCAACAGAATTTCCATATGAAAAATAATGACCAAGAGTTAAATCCTTCTAGAGTAGACTGTTGCTAGCAGGAGGTTGGGCTCTGTCACTGAGCTGGTAGTTTTCCCCAAGCATGTGATGAGGGCTAAGATCTCATCTCTGACCCTTTAGCTAAGTTTTTTGAAGATCTCAGATAGTTAATTATAAGTTCTTTCTGCATCACTAGATCTCATAATGTCTCATGCAGTGACCAGTGGTAAACTATAGAAAAGTTGTTCGACAAACCTATTCCTTGTAGCCAGATAAAAGGGAGGATGGCCACAGCCAATCAATTGAAAGGTGAGAGAGGTTAATTATTTTTGCCTGTTTGCTCAATACCAAGCATTTCAGGCCTCTGGAAGGGAAGCTGTAGAAAATTAAGTGACACAGAAAACATTTTCCTTGGTGAATTAGTTTATTTACACTCTGTGCATATGCTCTGTAATGAAGAGAGAGGGGTGAGACTCAGGGGCACAGCTCTGTCTCTGTTGGAACAGTGTGAAGCCTTGCTCTCTATAGGAGCTCTTTTCTCAGGCTGGGGAGCACCACTGGGTAGACCTGTGAGCTCAGGCAAAGCACCACAACCTTTGCTAACACAGTGCTGTCACCCAGCAGAGAAATCCCTGGCAGAAGATGTAAGCCAAACCAGCCTGGGGCATCATTCCTGCACAGAGTGACACAGTCATGTCTGTTCCCACTGCTCACAGCTCTACATTTTACAGATATAGTTTTGTAGTTCCTGAGATGAACCTGTTCATGGCTCAGTGGTAGTGCATGGGAGAGAGAAGCTCAAGACAAGTCCATTGGTGTAGACACCCCCCACTTACCCTCCATGGGCTCAACTTCCACTGTGAATTTCCCTTTTTTGGTGTTTTTCTATAAATCAGCATAGACTTAACGATAGAGCTGCTAGAAGAGCAGGTAAATTCAGTGGTGCATTTTCTTTACAGAGAGTTACACAGTGATCATAGGAGCTCAACATTCTTATTTAATTAGCAGCTTTTGGCTTCCTATTTTATATGTATGGTCTCTGTTCTGCCTTTTTGTTGTCATGGCAGATTATCAATCATATTTTGGGAAGAAGTCTTAAAGCAAAATTTTGCAAACTTGTATTTTACTAACTTGCATTTTTTACATAATAGTGTGTTTTCTTCTAGATTTCCTTCATATTCAAATCCCTCTGGAAGATATATTTCAAATAAATACACTGTCTGAAAGTAACACAGATGCCTGATGCCAGATGGGATCTTTTGCCTGCTCCAGTATATCCTTCACTATCCAGCTGGTAATGTTAGGGATACTCCTAAGGGAGAAATGTAGAACACAGCGACATTGAGAAAATACAGGTTTTCTACAACTAGTAACTCCTACTTTGAATTTTAGGGCTAAAGTGTACCATTATTATTGTGACACATCATGGACTGCAATTCCTGAAATTCTATCATTTAATGAATTAAACAAAAAAGGAGTGGATTTTAAACAATTTCTATGAAAAAAATAATTAGACTAGAATTTTTCAGTTTAGAGGAATGGTAATTAGTTGCTCTGCTAATTTTAGAGTGGATGAAACAGTCCTGATCAAGCCCTGTGGACAGTACATGGGGCCAAAATAGATATGGGGAAATCCTGTCATCACTATACATACATACTTACAGTAAGGGGATGCAGGAGATGCTTGCAGGCCTTCCCTAATCTCTACTGGAGACTTGATTAAGAGCTGCCAGGCTGATGTTTGTCTCATGGCATGACAATGTACAGCACAAGGCTTTTTTGAACCAGCCAGGTTGGAAACCTGACGCTCTAAGAGTAGGGTGCTTGGCATTGTTTGGGCTAATGTGCTTAAGCAGAGGTTTGTGTAAATATGGACTGGTGTCACCCTGCTTCTGCATGTTTTAAACTTGCCTTCTGATAATTTAACTAAGCCTTCTGATGTTCATAGAACCCAGAGAGACTTCTCACAGTTTTCATGTAAACAAGAAGATGTTTTTGAATTCTTCTGCTCCAGGAGGAGTTTTGGGTGACGATGATGTTCACCAACCTGATTGATGGGGTGATCATCTCTCTGACCAATAATTGGTCACTTATGTACAGTGTATATATGGAGTCAGATTTTGAAATAAAGAGAACACTTTCATGCTGACCTCGGACCCTGTCCCTGCCTCATCATTCGTGGCACCAGGAACTACTGGTGCCCTGCGTCGTTCCACAACGACAAGTGACATGTGAGCAACGACACACTGGGTACTGCATCTGGGACCCAAGCTAAAATTGGAATAACACTCTGCTCTGTGGGAACACCAGTTGATCTGGAGATAGACTCAGAGTTTATGCCTGACACTGGTTTGAGCAAAGCAGTGTAAACTCTGGTAGGATGCCAAAGAGATAGGGAGGTGTACACCTTTTCTCTGTAAATGTTTTTCTTGCTTTCAGATGTTACCACAGTATGTCTCAGATTTAACAAAGTGGCATTTGCCACAAGGAAGGTATTTTTTCAAATAAATAAAAATAATTATAAAAGGAAAGTTCTACTTGACTCTAATCTTTGCGTTAGAAATGAATGAAACTGTTCTGAACCAACATATTAACAGACTTTTGTTGCTGCATTGCCTTGCTTTGTTATGTATTTTTCCATTAGTCACTAATTTGATTCTCCTAATCATTAGTGTTAATTAATGAGGTGTGGCTGTCTCAGAATGTCAGTGAGAGATTTTAAATATTTATAATTGGTGAACTACTACAGGATATTTTCAGCAATACTGAAACTCTACTTTTATAGAATCACATCATCATAATATCCAGAACCCAGAATTCATCATAATGATAGGTTACACTGTCTCCATTTTATGCCAAAACACAATGACACATGTCATACAGGCTTTTTACCACAGATGATGTGTATGCGAGTGGGATTTTTTCTGGTTTTTAAGTCATTAAGAAGAGCAGTTTTATAACTCAATCACAGGTGATAGGTGGGTTTTGAGACAGAGAAGGAAAACAGAAAATAAGTATGACATCTTTCTTCATCTCTCTTTTGGGCAGTTGGATATCAGCTACAAATCGATAATAAGCAAAATTTTATGCCTCTTTTCTCTTCTTCTTGATATGCTCCATTGTAGTTTTTCAGTTGGGTTTTCATTTTCTCAGGTGACGAAAAGCCGGTAAGATAAAAATGAAGATCTAGATATTAATATTTCTGATGCTGTAAGCAATTTGTTTGCATAGTAAAGGCAATGACAAGTTCTTTGCTAATGTAGGAGGACTCTAATCAGAACTGAGTTCTTCAGATTTTCAGTCCTTTTTTCAGAAAGCATGTGAGTGGAAGTTCTCAGATTACCTGTTCAACTTCAGTAACTTGCAGGTTAACTCCTAAGAGCATTGTAATGTCTTACACAAAACTGATAGAGGACACAGGGAAGGCTTTAACAAAGGTCAGGAAAGTGCTCATGGGAAGACAGTAGGGGCCAGGCAAGACCAATATCTGAGATATCAGATATTTCCTTCCAGAAAGTGATTTTTTTTTAAGGTGGCAGAGTAATTTACTTGAGAACTGAGATATTTTAGGATTTGCTAATTTGGAGTGATTAATTTTACAATAAATTTTTCTATTCAGAGTGCTGCTTACATTACAGCAGTTAAATGTTTTGATTCTTGTTAAATAGTCCTACTCAGTATTAGCTATCCTTTTTATTTTATTATCCTTTTTATTTATCCTTTTTATTTTTATATCCTTTTTATTTATTAGCTATCCTATTTATTTATCCTTTATTTCAAGCTACGAAAGCATAACATAGAACATGTGTCCACAGGACAATTTCCGAAGGTGGAGAACAAGACTATATTATGTACCCTTCAAAATTCTGTAGCGATATGATCTATGATACAAACTAGATTGTTTGTAGTATTATAATAGCATGAGTCTTATCATTACCTTGTAGTGAGCAATATCTTTCTTTCTTTACATACAAAATCTTCTGCATAGATCAATTTTGTCTGATTTGGCAGGCAAATAATATAATTTGTTAAATTTGTATAATCTGTTCCTTCTTTACTCCTCCTGTATGTAAACTATTAACCCTAGCACTATACAAGGGCAGATTTTTTTGCATTTAATTATTACTCAGTTGCAGCCTGGAAACAGTATTAATCAAGAGAAAGTATGATATCACTCCTTCCAAATGTAGGCATTTTGTGCGCTATATTGTTGAGATTAGGATCATACTGGGATAGTGCTTCTCTATTAAAGTCTTGTGTTGCATCATCTTCTATATTTCATGGGATTATGAAGGAACTCACTGAAGCCAGGCAATTTTAAATAGAACATGATCTAGATGTGCTTCACTGTGGTGTAGAAAGAATTTTAGCTCTCTTATTAGCCCTCAGTCCTCATTTTCTGGTTTTCCTTTGCAGTGCTGACAGCTGACCCAACCTTTGCTGCCCCTCAGGGTGGGCCTTTTCTTTAGCTTCTCTTATGTGGATATGCATAAGTGGATGGCATGGCTCTCTTTTGCTGGGGCTGCTTCTATCCCTGCATCCCATTGAAAGTGGTGAAGGGACCACGTGCAGTACAAGAGATGGGTGCTTGGGAGGGGTTGCAGGATTGATGCACTTCTATATAAAAGAAGGATGATGTCATGGTTTAAAACCTAGCTGGAAAATTAAACACACTCAATCTTTTCCCTTTCCCCATCCCCTTCTGATAATGGAGGAACACAGGAGACTTTATTAATTGGAATAACGATTTACTGAAAATCACAATAACCACAACAATATTAGTAACAAAAAGTGTACAAAAGAGGTGCAGGGTGTTTTACCCACAGAAGGATGTTCACCACCAAGCAAACAAAAGCACTTCCCAGAGACAGTGCCCTGTGTGGTTTTTTGGATGAAGGCAATATGGCAATTGGCCCTGCACCAGGGCCATGTGGTATTTGGGAAAACAGAAGCAATATGGCTAATGAGAGCTTCCATAGCTTAAGGCTCCCACCAGCCTGTCTGAGAAAGCAATGGAGATCTAGGGCAAACCAAGGCTCTCAGAAACTAGATCATCTGCACTGCACTGTGCTGCTGCCTCGAACCGCTCTGAGCAGCTGTCCCTGGCACTGCTGTCACTCCACTGGGGCTTGTGCTCTGCATGGCTTGGCCCTGCACTGCCACCACTCTCTCCCTTTTTCTTTTGCTTGGGGCAGCGTCTCAGGTTCACTATCCTGCAAATACTATGTATAGATCATATTAAAGCAAAACTAGCTTGGAGGTAAATTAAGTGCAAATAAGTGTTGTGAAAAAGTCTGTATGTTTCAGAAATACATTTCTCATTTCAGTTGTTTTATGTCATGACTTCAAATACGTTATATTGTACCAACTTTTGGAAGATGGGTAAATATTGCAAGAATCCATATATCTTAGTCGTGACAAGTTAATTGCATGAGATATATGTGAACTACAGGGCAGATTAATTAGTTGTGTTGGTATTTTTGAGGAAATCCAGGTAATAACCAGACACAGGTATAGCAGCAGGGATGAAGCTTTATTCCTTCCATTAAGATCAGCTGACACAAAACATAATTTTCCATTGATGTCTGTGCTGTACAGCTGCATAGCTGCCCACTTCCCTCTCTCCTCCTGTGTTTGGATCAGGACTCTTTCCATTCCTGTTATTATGCTGCAGGCTGCCATGGCCTGTGCTGAAGCTAAGTACGTGCTGGCATCAAGTGTGAGAAATAGATGAGAATATTGTCAGATATATTTAATTTAAGACATTAGTATTATCCATTGCTGTAATCAATCTGCTGGGTTGTTTTTTGTTATGCTGCAGCTTGTTTGCTGCTTTTATTGACTGGCCCAGCATAAACACTGGATTTGGTGCAGGTGCAGAGCCCTGCTGCATTTCCCTCACTGCACCACTCTGACATAAAATGATGGATGGCTTGGAGGGCATTTCAAACATCAGGGAAAAGGCAACAGCTATTGCAGTTTAGGAGATATAAATGGGAGAAAGGGGTCAAAATATTATATTCTTCTGTGAGACGGGGGAGGAAAGGAGGTGCTGTAAATTGAATGTAGTCAGGGAATATTAAACACTGTACAATTATATACAGTGTGTTTAAGCTGGTAGGCTGAAAACAATTAGGGAAGCAAGTACTTTAATATGCTATCACACATCCATGACAACTTCTAGCTTCAGCAAAACTCTTGCTGATTCACAAATTAGGCCACTGAGAAATTTTATGTCAGTGATTTGCATGAGCTTGAAGCAGATCAATTCACCAAAGTGATTTTTTGTTGTTGTTGGTTCCTACAGCTGAATCAGAGTAATACACTGAAACAGGCTACTGAATGATATTAGATCACCAGGTTATGTACAAATAGGACTATATTGGATCTAACAGATTTAGAATAAACTGTTAAAGCAAGTTTTAATATTAAACACTGTGTTTCAGTTACAAAACAAGCAATTTTGGTCCCTTGTAACAGTTTTGGGGCTAGAAAGTGACAACAATATCCTTCCACGGACTTTCATACTGTAATTACAGGATGTTCATACATCTGAAACAACACAGACATGCATTGCAAAGCTACTGGCTGCTTTGAAGCTTAAGTGAGAGAAGAGGAATAAAAAAAATCCAAAACCTATCACAATTTGTTCACACAAAACAATCAACACAGGTCTTCTTTTCTGAAAACCCTTGCTCCTAAATTATTGACGTTAATCATGACCCTTCATTTGACACTCTGCTCTTCCTGGGAGCCGGGGGGTTGCAGGAAGGCTCAGCTAAGCTTGATCGCCTCCCACCTGGGAAAGGCTCCCTGAGCTACCTCCAAAAACTTTTGCTCAGATTTATCCCAGTGCCCCTATCTAGCTTAATTTATTCTGTCGGTGCTTAGATCAGTTTTAGATTTAAGCTGCACTTAGGAAGTTTACTAAAGGAGGTTCTAGGTGACATAAATAATAGTGGTGGGCAAGTGCTCTCAAGAGCCAAAAGCAAGACTGTTAAATTCCTCAGCTTCTTTATTGGAGACTGTCTGAATCTCAAAAAGTCAGAAAGCATGTATTTGCAATGTTAAAAGAGGATGAGTTTATATATTCAGGGCAGATAAAAGTTCTTTTTCCAACACAGGGGTCGTAGAGGATTTAAGTACACAGCTCTGTGGCTTCTTTTCCCAAGACCAATAGCTAATGCCATATGAAGAGTTTGTGTCACTGACAAAACCCCTTTTGAGCCTGAGGTCCTTGTTCCTATCTATACTAATGGTAGGCACTTTTCACCAGAGGTAGTCCCAGGAAGGCTTTCAGGGGCACAAGAGGCCTTTCTTCCCTACCAAAGGCATCAGGCCCAGCACCATGTAATGAAAGCATAGCTGTGCTTCACCAGCCTCGTCTTTCATGCTGCAGTTTGTTTCCTTTGCCTGTAATGGCCCTAAGCTGTGTGCTTGCTGCACCAGCTGCAGCAGGATGAGAGAAGTAAAAAAAGCTTGAGCTGAACCTACTTCTTCCCAGACTTGCTTTGAGGAAGGTGCCTGTGTAGTTTCAGGACACATGCACTCAGCAGCGTAGTCCTCGTAGTCTTACCCTATTTTATTGTTGTGCAGCTACCTTGATTTCAGTACTTAAATGAGTTTTATCCTGTCTCAGGCCTAGAACTTCTGTCTGCCAGCGAAGCTCTGATGTATGTGCCAGGGATCTGTGAAAGAGAAGACGTTGGTCTGCTGTAATGTAGTTTGTAGTTTGTGAACTCGTTAGGCATGCATGTGCCCCACATCAGACTGATGCTACCAACTCACTGCCCTGCTTTGCTTGTTCATCAGTGAGTTTGAGAGTTCAAATTGACTAGAGCATTTGTAGCTCAGATTTAAACTGCAGAGGAGCAGGAATTTGTTCTTTGATCCTGAGCAAATGATTTAAAATACTTGTGCCTCATTCCACCTGCCTGTGAGAATACAAACAATGCTATTTCACAGAACTCAAGATTTTAAGAATACATGTTCCTCAGATTAGAAACTATATCAGTCGGAGCCAATAAGTATGTTAAATAGATACTGAAGAGATTGGACTAAAAAAGTGCTGGTGGACCCAAGACTTGTGATGGCAGCTCAACATTCTTCTGTCATAAATATAATCTTCTTTCTCTACAGGAGACAGTCCCAAGACTTACTTCTTCTCAATGGTTGACATATATATTATATAAAGGAATGCTTTTTGAATAAGCCAAATTACCAAATCAGCTGTACTGGTCTGATTAATGCTGACCTGAAGGGGTGCAGTTCTTGCATTTAACGTTGAGTTATCAAACTGCATTTGCAGCGTAATTTGGATGCATATATCTTGTTTTCTATAGCTGTGTCATGTTTCACATGTATTTGTGAAAAGATGTGGTTGCTTCATGTAAGTATATGTTGTTTCACTAGCAATAAAAACTTCAATGGGGTGAGACTGTGTCATGGAAAAGAATATATAATGTAAAGAAGAGTAAATGAAAGGAAAAGAAAAATTCTTAAGAGTGCAAATGCAGTCATTGCAGAATTTCTTGCATATAAAATTTCAGGTAGCAGTTACTTACCCTTTCACAAGAAAAAGAAAAACTAAGACATATGCATGAAAAGCACTTAGTTTCACCTAGCCATGATTCCAAAACAAAAGAAAGAAAAAGGAATTATTTGATTTGCTTAGTTTTTATCAAACCCTTGTATATTATTCTATTTCATTTTTTTCCTGGTACTTGTTTTATAGTTTAGTTGAAAATACTGGGCAGCTAGAAAAAGGAAGCAGCATGTAATACTTGAAAAATGCTTGGTAACATGCATTGCTTTGTTCTAATGCTTCGTTCTAATGCAAACACCTTTTATGTTTTATTACATTTACCCAAAGATTAAAAAATTTCTTGCTGGAACAGCTCATTGTCACATTTCAAGTGAGGTCAAGATGTGGATGTTTCAATAGCTTGGTTGGGAGAGCATTACACTGAACAAAAAAAAGACATACTACATGCTTCTTTCAGCATGATAGATGCAAAACTGAGTTCTTAGCTAAATGAGCTTATTCATGTAAATCTGGCTTTTATAATTTGGTATTTTATAATATTATTGCATTTATATTTTTGTTAGCATTTTTTGGTTGGCCTTGATGTGGTAAGTAGCAATTTAAATATCCAAATGATCTTTTTAACATTATTTGGACTGCTTGCAAACATTAGATTAAGAGGAAGAAACACTTGGGCTGGTCGTAGCCCTGTCCCAGTACAGCCATTTCTCAACATGGAAAGAATAACTAGATTACTGTTTGCAGTTTCTTTTCAAAGCACTACAGGTTAAATACTGCAAAATGTCTAAGTTCCCAGTTATAAAGCTAGAGTTGCTGTTAGATGAAAACATTACATGTTCATTGAAAAAGGCATACGGAAAAGTTGCTGTTTATACATTTCTGTGCTGTTTTATTTTTTCCTCATGCTTTTTGTGGTGCATGATATTCTGAACTATTAGGTGGAATTCTATACAAAGGACTTCCATTGTATTAGATGTTCATACAGTTGCATCTACTTTAAGATTCTTTACGAGTTTCATTACTTCTGTTTTTACCATTATTGCTTTTTCCTGAGTATTTACTCTGCTGCCTCTCACTGGTGCCTAAGGAGACCCGTAACCAACTATTTAATATTTGTTGCACCCTAACAAGAAAGTTGTCAGAAGCTAAATTCATGATAGCTACAGCCTGAAATTTGTCTTGTCACTATCATAGAGGAAAGACTAATGCAGACGTCTTCACTAGATTTATAGATTTGAGTTAATCTCTCTCACTAGTGTTTCAAGATTTCTCGGAGTGTTACACTTCCCTGATAACCAGAGAGAGGTTACTGCCTGTCACAGTAACTGTGTTTGTAGTTAAACACACTCCATTATTGCCTGTCATAGTCTGTACTTCAAATACATTTAGTTTAATACTGTAAACCAGTGATTTTAACACAGATAGATCCTGAACTCAACTCTTCAGGTGATGAAATATAGAGGCATCTCAGCAGTGTTATGATTAAGTGTGAATTCTTGTTAAAGCCATGACTTTACTAAACCTGTGTCTTTTAAATTTTCAGTATATTTTGTGGCCAGCTTGTAGCTCAGTGTGCTGGTTTTACCACCGGTAGGGAAATTAAACTCCAACTAAGCCCTGCATTAAACTCCCTCTGCCCCTTTTTAGTAAGGAAGGGACAATAACTGAGGTTATGAGTCGAAATAACAATTTACTAAAACTACAATAACAACAGCAGAATCATTAAGTTTACTTGTATTCCACACTCCAAGTGATGATTTTGCTTGAAGATAAAATTTCCCTAAATGATGAAAGGTAATGCTCTGTTGGATACACAGTAAAGACTAAACAACAATTTCCATTATAAAACTTCAAACTAAAAAATATTTTTCAGGGAAGAAATTTAGACAGATGGACAATTAAATGTACAAAAAGGCCAGATTCCTATTTTGAAAAAATAATTTTTTTTCTATTTTATATAACTCATAGTTTAAAAGAAAATAATGTACATGTGCTTAAGGACATTCAACTGGTAACTAATTGAGATGGAAGCTGCAGTGTGATAGCATCTACTTGCAAAGTTTTTGGTCCCTACAACTTCTTTCTCACTTCTGAAAATATTGTGAAATATTCATGACTTAATATCTCACTTCAGTAGTGCCTAGTTAGTTACCGTTGCAGAAAAAAATCATCCATTGTTCACAGAGATAACAAAGAAAGTGCATTTCATTCCTTCCTGGCACAAATCTTCCCAGTAAAAAGTCCCTTTCACTCAGTTATGGAGATGGAAGGGACAGAAATGAAAAACTGTATGGAATTTATAACATCAAGCAGTATGTCCCCATCACTGTATTGCCCTTGGGACTAGCACTGCATCTTCTGAAAAACCTGATAATAATATTTTGGGTTTCGGTTAGAAAATCCATTTACCTGCCTCAGAATCTGTGTGCTTCTATCACGCAGTATCAGAGTGCCTCCCAGGGATTTAAGAGTAGTGATGGCAATGATAGACTGACTTTCCCAGCCTCAAGAAAAAAGTGCTGAGTTAACTGATGTGATGGTTTGACCCAAGCCGGCAAGTAAGTACCATGCAGCCACTAGCTTACCCCACTGCACATCACCACTGCCCCAGTGCGATGGGGTGGAGAGTCACAAAAAAAGTAAAGCCTGTGCGTCAAGGTAAGAACAGTTTAATAATTGAATTAATATTTACATCTGTATTTATAATTATATTTATAGTTATTAGTTTGAAATTTATTTTTATTTTTATTCACAAAACCAATAACAATGATGGTCATGGTGACATACTGAAAAGGGAGACAAAAAAAAAGAAATAAAGAAAAAGTGATGAACAATACAATTACTCATGACCTGCTGATGGATGCCCAGCCTGTCCCCGAGCAGAAATCTGAGCCAACTTCCCCTAGTTTAGATACTGGGCATGATGCTTTGTGGTGTGAAATATCTCTTTCTCCTGGCCGTGCTCCCTCCCAGCTTCTTGTGTAGCTCCTCATTGGCAGAGCATGAGACACTGAAAAGTCCCTGACTTAGAGTAGCTACTATTTAGCAACAACTAAAATATCTGTGTATTATCAACATTATCCTCATATTACATACCAAACACAGCACTGTACCAGATACTGAGAAGAAAACCAACCCTATCCCAGCTGAAACCCACACATCTGATGAGTTTGTTTTATTTTAATTAAGTGATGCTGAAGTGGATGCATCCTTGGACCTTTGAAGGTCCTCTAGTCCCATCACCCCTGCAATGAGCAGGGACATCTTCAACTAGATCAGTTGGTCAGAGCCCTGTCCAACCTGACCTTGAATGTTTCCAAGGATGGGATATCCACTTTTGGGTTGGATTTCTGAGATTCAGGTGGTCAGAGTCCTTTTTGCCCTCCTGGAATCTTTGAGCCAGATGCAAGAAAGAAATGGAGGCTTCAAGCTTCTGTTTTTCCAAGGTCTATCACTTTGTTTATTATTTCTTATCTCACAGTTCTCTCTGTGTGCCCAGCGAGGTCTGTTCTGTACCTTGGCCATCAGAGAACACCCATGGGAGGTCATCGCCTTTTATACTGATTATTGCAAACACATTATTTACAATTTCCTACCAATATCCACTATTTACACTAAACAGGTCATCTCTACTTGACCCAATCTGTGTGAATTACCTTGTGCCACGTCACTGCAGAAGATGGAGGTGAAGAAGAAGAACTAGGGAGTGCCCCAATTTCTCCATCTTTGCTTTCATCTACCCCCATTCTAAACCCCCAAAACGACATATTTCTCACCATGTGATAAGCTAAACTACTGTGTTTCACACTCTTGAGACTTGTAATTCATCTCTGCTTTGTGCCAGGGTCTGTGACCCCCCTGGACAGAACTAGAACCCCCCTGTTCACCCTCCTGGACCAAATGGAAACACCCTTGGACAAAAAAACCTCAGACTTCCTTTGCTCGGTTCCCAGACAGTTTGGTCAGGGTCCTTGAGCTTCCAGGGCAGCCAAAGAGATGCCCTGGGTTCTGACAATCCACCACCCCTCTGGGCAACCTGTGCCACTGTTTTACCACCCTCACAGTAAGAAATTTCTTTCTTACATTTGGTCTGATATATGCATGTAGATAAACTCAGGAGATGTTAGCTGTTTTGGAGTTCACACACTGTTATTCCAATATCATTAGAGCTAGGTTCTAATTTTCTGTCTTCTTTTAAATTTGATTATTGAGCTTCAACTGGCTTCACATTCAAATCTGAATATTATCACTTTCTGTGACTGTAAAGCATATTTCTGTTTGAGTGTAAGTGGAGACAGTTTCTCATTATTGTCTAGTGTGAGTCAGTAAGCCAAAAGGGAACCACAAAAAATTGTGCAGCCAGCAAGAATTCTCTGTCTCCACACTGATTGCTCAAATCTCGAGAGAATCTTATGAACAAATTTGTATTTCCTACTGCAGACCTCTATATGTAATGTTTAGCATGGTGTATTACAACTATGAATACAGCCTGTATTAGAAGCAAAAATAGAGATTGAATTATGTGAGGCCAATACCAGGTATATCTCTGAGGAACTGAATGGATCATATAAATAATTCTGCAATAACATGTTTTTCCCATCTAAGATATATGCCAGTCCAATGTGCACCAAAATTTATTCTGCTTTTAATGCCATGATGCAGTGCTGAAAGTGTACATGCCACCAGTCCCTGCAGAAAAGGCTTTAAAGCCCACTGCATATTGCAGCACAGCAGCTATATATGATCTACTGGACAGCAGCCAAGAGGAACTTGGAGGAATGGTGAGAAGTACACTTTACAGTAGTTCACTGAAAGTTTTCTTCTTTGTAGGAAGATAAACCTTTTCAATTATGTTGGTAACTGTAAGAGTTTAACATGGGCCCCAGTGGTGAGATTTTGTTCCAGAGTTTGGTACAATAGAGAAGTTCCTATTTTAAAAAATGTTGTGCTTTTCTCCCCCTTCACCTACACTAAGGGCTGGAGCTTTTTTTCAGTTGAAACATTAGCAATTTACATAGCAATAAATGTGAAAAAACCCATGAGATTTAAATTTCAGTTGGTGCTGATTCTGTAATAAAAACATAGAAATGTTTCTAAAAGGCAATTTCTTCACTTACTTGATTTCCTCTTCTGTAACTGCATTGCAGTGATGACTTTACCAATTCTTATATTCACTGTGAACTTTATCCTCATATTCACTGAAAAAACATTTTCTTCTGTTGTATTTTTCTTTGTCATCGTTTTTACCTTCTTGTTATTATTATACATAACATTTAATAGTAAACTATGTCCTCTTCAAATTGGCATAGATGATTGCAATGTTTCTTGTGCTTTTCCCCATATTAACCCCCCTGTATCTTTTGGATGGGCTGCTTTTTATTGTTGTGTCCTCCTCTGAATTGTTTGTAGTAACTAGACTCTTGACAGGGACTGCAAGTTTGTGTTTTTTTCAGAAGCCATGTGTGACCTGGAAGATTCAGTGTTATCTGAGGATTTATAACATCTCTGTTAAGAACCAAATCAGGAATTTTAACTTCAGACCAGTAATAACCAATTTGGTTTGATAAAGAATAGCTCGGGTATAGTGGGTATCAGAAGAATTTCATTATACAGAAAATTTGCAATTAGACATCAAAGAGACAAGTGTTGCTGACAGAACAAATGAAGGAGTGGGAGGAGACATGCTCAGAATTCCTTCTTAAAGGTACACAAAAGTACAGTGTGACCTGTTTCCATAGCTCATCACAGTAAATCTGTGACTAGTCTATCTGATTAATACATTACTTGTCACATTTGATGTGGTATGCCAAGTTTTTTCAGTTAAGTCCTCAATTTTTGATGTTGGAGCCAAGAATATTTTCTTACAGAGTCCATTTGTTTAGAGTCTACCACTCTAGTTATTTATAGCAGAGAAGCCTGAAAGTGATGCATATATTACACACAAAGTGTAATCAAAGCCAAACACACACCTGAGCAGTATGGACTATTCTTGTTTGATGTATTTGACCAGTCTTGTCTGGATTCTGTTCCCACTACACAAAAGTAAAATCTTAATGATGTCACTGGTGTGTTCATGATGGAAACTTGATGGCCCATGCAACATGGAAAAGTATAGTTATAGTTCAAAATTCATTAATTTTCCTATTTTTCAGAACATACATCAGTAAGATATACATAGTAACTGAAACATTTTTAGCCTTCTTTTCTAAAGAGAATTTAAAAAAAAAAAAGCATATGCAGCTGTCTTTTCTGTATATTCTTCTCTTCCTTCCTAGCATTTTTTCAAATTTTTAACCAAGACCCACATTTCCCAGAAGAATTGAGATCCTGAGCTTGTCAAAGTTCTTAAAAATCTGATTATGACTGGTCCCTAAATAGAGGAGAGGTCTCCATTACTTAGAGAAAGGCTGACAACTTTTGTCTGGCAGCCCATGGGCAGTTTAAGGCTGATGTCTATTCACATGAGCCAGTGGGCATGTGGAGAATGTCATGAAGTCTGTGGAAGGAGGCATGGGAAAGGCTGGGGACTCACAGAACCATAAGAGACTATGAATTGATGTACTCACTGCTTAGACAGAGTTTTTTAATAGATGTTTCTTTCCAGTAACCTCTTAAAATTTGGCCGTATTCCTGGTTCAATGACATCTGAGGGCCACAAACTGTGATGGTTGTTGGCAACTGAATTGCCTTCTGATCAAATGATAACCTGTGAGTCCTCAATGACGGCACTCTGGAGCCCAGCTGGAACATCAGGTGATCTCCTGAGTTGTGATGGGACACACAGGATGAGGTCAGCCACTGCCTGCCATGGCTGGAAATAGAGTGACAGCAGTTGTAAGGTAGCTGATGCAGCTTAGTTTCTTGTCTGAGGATATGGCATAGAGATACCAACTCACTGTGAAGTTAATCTTTAATTATGGTCTCTCTGGTGTGAAAAGAATTCATAGGAAAAGACAAGCTATACAAAAGATAAGTCCTCAGTTCCAGCAGTGACAAGTTGGCTGTTGCTTGTGGCCTGTAAGCATGGTCCACAGCTAGTTGGTTTGATAAGACTGATACAGGAGGGACAAAAATTCTCCTGAAAATTCAGCCATTGGAAAACAGAGTAATCCAATGAAGAGTTCAGTCTGGGAAAAGTTCGTGTTTAGATTTATCATTTTCATAAAAGAAATAACCCAAGGAAAGAAAAGAGAAAAAGAGTTGAGAACAGCTCTCTTCAAAACTGTTAAAATTTAGAAACAGGAAAAGCAAACACATAACAAGGAGAAAAATTACCTAGTTTTGTCATATTTTCATATCTCAGGAAAATTAATTAATCTCATTGAGAAGTGTGTAACTGAGCACTTTAAAAACTTTTAAAACAAAACCTACGCTATTTTATGCCTTGGTTTGAAGATATGCCTCACAGATAAATCCCCACTGAGTTAATGTCCATTGCTCTGCAATGACAACTTGATGGGGGGTATCCATTTGCATACAGCTGCAACTCAGGATGCAAGTGACAAATAATGAAAGAGTGTAAGTGCTGGATTTTGGCTCAGCATAAAAGTAGCTTGGAGTTTGCAATGACAGTTCTGAAAAAGTCTTGAAAATATCTGTGGTAATAGCTCTAAATCAAGAGGTATAGTAAATGTCAGGACAAACTTCATTAGTTTGATGGAATGAGTACAGAAAAATAGTAAGAAGAAAGGCAAACTCTCTGGTAATATATTACAACTATGGGCACAATCTTAGTTCTAGTTTTTCGTACTTCCCAAGTCTGGAGGGGAACTCTGCAGCAGTTTCTTATTTATAACTGTGGTATGTTCAACAGTGAGAGGAAACTCAGGCCACCACCTTCACTATTCCATGGATTCTCATAATCAGATTAATCTGTAAATTATATCAGTGCTCCACACAGAGCCCCCAAAAAGGTACAAATTTTTATCACTGTAAAGGAGTAATGGATTTTCTGATGAAAAATTTGTGAGGCACTCCTTGGAAGTTTCATCCTCTTGCACATTTCTGTACTTATGGGGTAATGTAACCTATTTTATTTGGCAATGTAGGGACTGCCTAGTGTTTTAACTCCAGGAAGGAAATAGTTTTGACACAGATTATCTCTGTCATTTTTCTTCTTGATAACAACGTGCCTTCTGAAAATGAAAATATTTCCAAGCAAAGTTAGGAATAGACTTATATTTGTTGTATAGTATTTTAAACCCTGAAATAGAATTGGAAACCCTGAAAAGAGAATTCAAGTTATGAGCATAATTGTTTTATTATTCAGTAGTTAATAGTTTAAAAGTAGTGGAAATAGGTTATTTTTTACTATTGCTAACTAAATATCATATTTTCTTCCCAGGGTCAATTTATTGTTATTAAATTATTATTTTGAATGATCTGGCACGTTATATATATATATTTATATATAAACACAGACAACTAAAAATCCTTTCCTGGAAAGTTTTCAAATAAAAAGAATTCAGACTATCCTGTGTCCTTGCAGTATAAGTGAAGGGATATCTTCTGAAACTTAGATATAGGTACCTAGGAGCAATATTTCTAAAGGTATTGGTTTGTTGGGGTGTTTTTTTAGCAAAAAGAATGATATTTTGAAAGAATGAACATAGTATTTTGGAAAATGTCGGTGTTAGGTCTTGTAGTCAAAGAATCACTAATTTATTGAAACTCAGGAATTTTTTTTTTCTATTTGTAATGCCATCTCTGTCAGCTATTGTATGTTGAATGTGAAAAGAAAATCAGGATTCTTGCTTCACAGATAGAGTGACAAATACTCCTGAAGGCTGATGTTAGGAGATTTCCAATAATGAATGGCAAGTAAACACAAAACTCCCTACATGTCGTATCTGCCAGTTCGGATGGCAAAAGAGAGCTTTGGGGATTTTGCTTCTAGCGTATAAACTTCAGAGTAGTGATTAGTTTTGTGCTTCAAAGATGTATTAAAATTAGCAGAGATTTTTATTTCTGCTTATACATATTGGAAAGCCAAATATCACAATTAATCTTTCTCTAAGGTAAAAAAAGTGAAATAAAGACTTTTTCCAAGCAAACATTAGTAGTCCCTGTTTAAATATCATAGTGCTTTGGGTGTTAAAGATGAGAATAAGCATTTTCGGAGACATTACTGAAAGTCATGAAAAGTGTGAACATGAAAACTTGCCCAATTTCTAAATTTCCTAATTTTTAAACTTTCAAGTTGTAGAACCATGGCCTTGAAAAAAACCAGAAATTAACTATAAGTGATTTGTAAATCACAGCATACAAATTGCACTACATGAAGAACTGAATCTATAAACACCAATGTCCAATAAATAACTAAGCAGAGTTTTCACCTATGTTCTTGGCAGTTTCTTGATTGCATCATATCAGATTCATTTTCAGGGCTATAACTAGAACAAAACAAGTCTATGACATCTCTGATTTAGTTGTTTTTCCTGATATTAGATCTGTTTCCTCCCTGGTGCCTAATTGCGGTTGGAATAAGAAGGCATGATACAAAATGAGATATTGGAAAATAGCTCCTCTGAGCTTTGCTAAAGATACTAATATTTATTGAAATATGCTTTATGTTTTCTAAGTTATGTAAAAGTATCTTAGAATGTAGCTAACCTCTGTACCACTGCATACTGAAAAAGTTTTACCTTGTAGAAGTACCCATGGAGTCTGATAATGGATGCATTATTGCTCTAAGCACAATTTAAAAGGAACATCCAAATATAGCCTTCATCTTCACCTGGAGTGACAGCCTTAATATTCAATCCCTTTCTCCTCAACCTCACACTATTCTGTTCATGCCACTGTTAATGTATGGGCTTTATGTCCTCTGAAAAACTAATAGCAATGTTTTAAACTGTTTAAATTTAGGAACACTTACCATATACCATAAAAGAAATCATTGTCCTTGTTATTTGAAATGAGCTATTGTACCTTAGTTGAATGGTATTGTTGCTGAAGTCCTGAAAAACATTTAAACATATCTTTCCTTAATTTTATGCCTAGCACTTCAAATATAAAATAGCACTGAAAATATACTTTTCTGTAAATCAAGAGAAATCAAGAGAATGATATTGAGGAGGGTTTATATTCTCAGAGATCCACATCCTGTCATTTCAATTGCTTCTCCGGGAAATGTGTTTCCAGAAAGATGGTTTAAATGGTTGACAGCAAACATCTTTTTAAAAATGTACACTAGTTAGACAGTTCTTCTTTGTTATAGATATTCAGCTACTGTTCTCTACAGAGTGACATGCTTATAGGCATATTGTCCCATTTATAGTCTAGTGATAAAAAAAGCTTTTAAAACAAATTACGAGAGTTGGTATTAATTAGAAGACACTTTAATTCATCAAGAATTAACGTTACTTTAATTTCTTAAGGAAAACATAAACTGTGTTCCCAGGCTGGGCACTGATGGTTCTATTCACATGTATCAAATGACTGTATGCTGCAGGGATCTGTGGGTGGATCTGTCTCCCATCTTGAATACATTCCTTGTTCCCATGGAAGAATCAATGAAATCTGTAAATATGTTTGGCAATAAAAAACCCCATTAGGCTGAATTATTAGCCATCTTTCTTTATTTTCAGTCTCTCTAGGTAGCGTTGTTATTAAATAGCATTTTTTCAGGTTCTTTATCAATTAAACTAAATCAGGATCTGAACTGAACATGCAAATGCAAGTCGTGGGGAAAAATGTTCAGTTTTAGCCCGGATCTGAACTTATCAATTCAGTTCTTCCTTCCAGCTTGAAAACCAGCCCACTGCCAGAAGTCATGCCCAGCTGACCTAAGGCAAGAGGAGGAAGCTTCTCCCTTTCCACCCTCTCCCTTCCCCTGCCCTTGTACCGAATAAAGGATTTTATGATCCTTCATTTGCTCTTGCCACTCTTACCAGCTGGCAAGAAAGATGGATTCAGATATAAGGGAAGTGTGTGCTTCAATGGCTGACCGACTGTCTTCCTGCTCTCGATCTCTGCTTATGCACTTTCTGAAGTTCAGTTGCAGAAGGAAGATGCCACACCAATTTTCTGGAGTGTCCATGATCAGAACGTATGAAATCAGGATGATATTTTGCAGTGATGTGCACATAAAAAAAATCCCATCATCATCTGTGAGTTTGCTCAAAGTGAAAGATATGGAAAACTGCTTCAGAAATGAGAGTGGAGGAGTGATGCTGTAGAAGAGAAGGATGATTTTGGAAACATAGTATTTTATAGTTCCAGGATATTTGAATTATTTTTGGCCTTACAAAGCAGTCTTCAAAATATGTAGTACTATATGTGAACAATATTTCAGAAGAAAAACTGTATGCTATTAATTCCAAATTTATCACCTACATCCCTGTAAATCTCCTATCAGACAAACAAGGAAATAGATATTACAACAGAAAAATATATTCTTGAATATCCAGTACTGTCTCTGTAAGAGCAGATGAAAATTCATTTTATTCTAAATTAAGAATTCTGCCATCCCTAACAGAAGTCTACTATCCCATCATTAATGAGTAGGGGAAACAGTGGCCCAACACATTTATATCTCATGTCTTCAGTCCTTTGGACTCTACTGACAAGGTAAACCATTGTGTTCAACCACATAGCAAGCTTTCTTTGAAACAAGAAAAATGACCATTGCAATGGGCTTCCCTTCCCTTCCCTTCCCTTCCCTTCCCTTCCCTTCCCTTCCCTTCTCTCCCCTCCCCTGCCCTGCCCTCCCTGTCCCCCTCTTTTTTCTTTAATTTTGTAATTTTTCTTCCTTTTTTAAAAAATTAATTTTATAATCTCTTTTTTCCAAGTTTGAGAGGCAAGTAAAAAATGAAATATAAACCAAACAGAGTGTGGGGCTATAACATTATTAATTTAGATCAATATTTTTTATAATATTTGACACTCAACACTATCTTACTTCTTTGACAGTGTACATACATTCTTGACTATATAGGATAAGAGGCCAGATGTAGTCTAGCAGTCATGCTACAGCAATTCAGAAAGGTTAATTGTTTTTCATTCACAGGATGTCCTTAGTTTTAGCTCTTAATTTAGAAAATAATAAACATATTACCTTTAAGTAAAATGTTTAATTTGAAATGTTAATATTAATTCAATATACATGTCAATTCCACATTCAATATACATGTTAATTGAATATACCTGTGGATTATGTTCTGACATTACAGAAGAAGAGCTGTGCTGGACTTGAGGGCTTGTGGGACACGGATATTTTCAAAGTTTAACCTGACTTGTGTAGTGAGTGTCTGCCAGTACTTCACTAGTGGAGCTTTTAAGCAGCACTGCAGTTTTCTGCTAATTTACTATTACCCCAGAGATCCCTTACTTCTGTGCTTTCTGCTCTTCAGCATGTTTTCTCTAATATGACCTGCCATATTTTCCTTTTTCTACTTTACTTTTACCATTTCCTGTGATTACTTTTTTGTACTTATAGAGTGGTCCTTGTTTCTCCCTAATTTCTATGTTTTGCCACATATGCCAGGAATAGTTCAATCAAATACTCGTAGGGATTTATTTTCCTTTGAAATGTCCTTGGAAATCTTCCCCTGCAAATCCAGGAGAGCTCGCTTGTGTTCTGTGTTTTAGCTGCCAGTTCCATGGAGATGTCTAAAGTACTATAGAGTATCTCAAATAGCCCTAAATGCTTCTCTTTCAGGAACTGAATTGTACTTGCCATTTCTTTCTCATCCCACTGTGATTTCACCACTGTATTCTCCTCTTCTCCTAATCCTTCCCAATTTTTTCCATTTCCCACAGTCCCACCTCAAATGGTCTCATCCTATTCCTCAAAGCACTCCTCCTAGCAGAAGTGTGTCCCTCAGGACCTCATCTCAGACTTCTGCCAACAACAGTCTTTGTGCTAAGAACCATCATCTCCAGCTTCTTCCTTTCTCCAACAGTCCCTCAGTAATCATCACAGCTGTGTGCTCCCATCAAACTTCTGTCTCCATGCAACTGGAGACAAATACAGGATAGAGAAAGAAGATTAAGATTTTGTTCAAAGTATAGAAGAAGCTGAGATTTTGAAAAAAAATTGCATATGGAAAAACATGAAGAGGATGCTAAGTGAAAAAGTAATCTTTAGTTACACAGCCATGCCCACTTGATAATTCTCTTTTGAAGTCTGGCTGGAAGAAAGTAGATTCTTCAAGGAAATTCAGATGAGCAGCCTGAAATAGCAGAGCTGCTGGGGAATAGGAAGCAGACAACCAGTTGTTTGCTTTAGCAAGGAATAGAGGAGAATTAAAGACAACCAAGTTTGATTCTGAGAACAGCAAACTAAGGACACATTGTACCTCCTCTCCTCCAGGGATTAACTGCCCTTGGCTGATAATGAAAAGGAAGCCTGTAAACGTTTTAGGCCCAAGTGTACACAGCACTTCTCTACACTTCAGGAGCAGTGAGCAATCAATGAAATCTGCTAAATGCAGCTGTTGTCCATATTTAGCACACCTAAGGGGGTAATTCATACGAGTAGAGTTATGGTTTCCACAGTGGTTAATGAATGAATGAACTGCTAGTAATGGGCTGTTTCAGTCTAAAATACCCCAAGACATATTTTGCAGTATGCAACACTGCTGTTAACAGGAACCAGATCATGTTCATGAGGAAAAGATTATGTGTCTACTTTCTTTTCCAACATTTCTTTCCTACAATGATGGTTTTGTGATTTTCCATTTAGGTCAGTGCAACACTTCTGCATAATCAAGGGAGGTGTTGAGGGGGAAATTTTAGCACAGACATTTGGGGGAAATAAGTTTTAATCTCACACAAATTTAATTGCAAGACTGGGCACACTCAGTTTTGCAACTAAAAAAATGTAAACCAGAAATACATACCTTGGCTGTCTTAGTTGTCCATGAAAAGTGTGCAAAAGGAACACTTATGCACCTTCATGTCACATCTGTTCTTATGCAGTTTTCCAATAACTTTTGTTAGCAATTTTAAATAAGCTTTGCCTGCAACATGAGGACAGAGGGTTGTTAGGTCATGGCTGGGCCTTGTAATGAGTCTGCACAAGACTCACTTGTACTATGTCATAAACTCATAGCTCAGAGCAGATATTCCAATGCATTATTGCAGCCAAAGTTAAAGATAATGCTGTGAGTAGCTGTACTGAGTACGGTGTAAAAATTACTGATTTTTGGAAACAAAAGGCACCTTGATTGGTTGGCCAAAGTGTTCAACATCTGAGTCCAACTTGCCTGCATAACTGACTGCTCTTTTTATTTGCAGTGACCAAGTCAGCATCCTGTTTATTAATTCTTAGAACTTTATTCCCAGGGTAAATTATATAACTGCCATGTTCATTATGTGCTTTTATAGTATGAAATACATGGGTCAACTAATAGCATAGTTCTTCATCGGTACTAGCCTGTTCTAAATCCTGCAATTTATAACTTTGTCATAATGAATGAAAAATGTAATTATTTCTTGGAATATATCATCATGATATAATAAAGAGAAATTTTTACTTGACTGTAAAAGAGAAATGAAGATACTAGGTATAATCCTGCAAATTTTAATACAACACTTATTATTCTACTTGGCAGCATGCTTCCAGCAGGTAATTTTACATTGCGTATACATAAATAATGCTCTTCTAACTCATTCTTATGACCTTTCATCCCCTGCTTATACCCATAATAAAAGGAACAAGAAGTTAGCTTTTAAAAACTGTTTCAGTAACTTTAAATCCTAATGCACATCAAAACTCACAAAAAGTTCCCACTGACTTCAACACCATGGGCCTTCATGCAGGTGGCCTTATACTTCAGGTAATTGCTTTTCTTAGCAGAGCTTATTAGGGAGAATAATGGTGCATATGTTCTGAGCTGGGCTGGCTTCTGTGGAAATGGCTGTGGTGTTGATTCTCTGTACTAGCACTGTGGTTTGCACTGGTGCATGTCTGCACAAGCACAGCACTGTCATTGGCTTTGCACCAGTCATGGAAACATTATATACAGAAATTTTTAAACAGAACATAAAATAAGAAAATTGTCTGATAATAATGGAAAGTTTCCATTTACAATTTGGTAGAAAGAAAATATGAAAAAACGACTGAAACATTTCGCTGTCTAAATTACGTCTCTAAAGATTTTGTGTGCTGATGTCTCTCCTGATTCTTCTGGCAGGCAGATTATTTAAAAGGATTTGAGACTTTTAAATTCTTAGTTTATGGCAGCACTTCAGACAGCAACCATAAGTAATTATGCTCACATACAAGGATAAAGGCAATTGCCAGTTCTATTAGTGTCAGACAGTGATGCACGTTTGAAAGTAAACGGTGCTTTAGTTCATCTCATTTATGCCACTGACAAACTGAGAAGTTAATGGTTCCTGGGAAGTATTATGAGATCTACTAATTGAGAGCTCTACCAAGCTTTAATGAAATAATTTAATAATAATATAATTACCGTTGTTAGCATTAACTATAGTAGTAAAAACCATAACAGCAGCCAGTCAGGAGGAATGGCACTATGTGACTAAGCAGGGAGTCATTGTTGGATCCCTCTCCAGAACACCCATGCTCATGCCTAATAGGAAATAACATAATTTATTGCAAATGTCTTGGGGTTTGCAGGTCTTCTAATGCTGGAAGCATCAGATTTCAGTTATAGAGATGACCCTCAAACCTCTGTTTTACCTCCCCCAACTTCTCCAATTCATTTGAGATCTTTCAAAAAATAATCAGGAAAAGGCAGTTGATATGAGGAATGTACTACTGCTAGCTAACTGAGGTACTCACAAAACAAGACTGAGCCTGCTGACCTAAAAGAGGCAGAACTGTTGCTCAGGTCCTTAACAACACGTGGAAAAAAAAAGAAAACAAAGTTGCTAGAAAACATCTCATTATTTGGAGAGTGAGAGGTTTTCTCTCCATCTTGGCAGGGAAAGTATTTTCAAAAGGAATAGAGAGCTCTCAGTTTTGGGTTGTGGTAGAAACTCTAGGTGAAACTTTTAATCCACCAGACCTGGATCTCTTATGTTCTTACTAGCTCTGTGCCCCCAGACTTCTATCTATGCCTTCACTTCCTGGCTGAGGGAAGGCAGAAGGCAGTGTGGAAATCATAATTTCTCATAGAATTAGAAATTTTGCTGGGGATTTATTACAGGCATGGATGCATGTTTGCATGTTTATCTGTCTGCATGTGGAACTCAAAGAAATGGGTTAGTGGTGGACTTGGCAGTGTTAGGTTAACAGTTGGATTCAATGATCTTAGAAGTCTTTTCCTACCTAAAAGATTTTATAATTCTGTGATCTGCTTATCTTTGTTGTATTCCTGACTTTTTGTTATGTTGCATGAGGACATCCATGGCAGTGATGAGGAAGATAGCTCTTCTGGTCTGGGAGCCAAAGATCTTCTTGTACCCAGTGTCTGTACTCACTTTCCAGGTGAGTTTCCATTAGGCAGAAGGGGTCTTGCATTAATACCAGTGCACTGAGATGGAGACCTACTGAGTGTGCCTGGCTTTTTCCTGCCATGCTGCATGCAAAGGAGCAGAACAGCTGACACCAGGAATGGCACACTATGATTAACTTGAAAACTTTGGATCCTTCTCACTGACTCATGCTAGTGATTTTGGCCCGAGAGCTATTTGTATTATTAAATACCAGTGAGCTGCACAGTTCCTAGCTTCTGTTGACTGATCTCGCTGAGGTTGCTGAAGGCAACCTTCTTGATGCCTTTCCAAGTGTGGCCTCCTCTTGCCTTTCTCCTTTAGAGATTCCCTGTGATCATACCATTCTCTTCCTCAATTCTGGGGAATCTCTCTGGCCCTTCACCCCCCAGCTGCAAACACCAGGGACACAGTGTTTAGTTTAACTCTCTGTGGCCCCATTTCTGTTTTGACTCTGTTGTTCCTCATCTCCATTCCTTCTTGTCCTCCCCTTATATTCCTCTCTGCCCGCTCCCTCTTGTCTTTCCACTGTGCATCCCCTGTCAGCCCTGCTCATGCCACTGTGCAATTACACTGTTGCTCCTGTCAGAAGGAGAGGGTTCCTGAGATGCTAGCCCTAGTGTTGGTCTTCATTTTACTGTCTCCATGAATGCAGAAGGCTGTACCATGGTTTGGAAAGACATTCAGAGAAATGGCTGGAGGCTGTGACAGCTGCAGTCCTTTCTATGGAACATGGTGTGGTGGTCATGGACCATGCAGCTGGCAGAGGGTTGTGGGGTGGGATGCACAATATTTAGTATATTTAAATGTACAGTAAATAGTGACTTATTTACTCTGTGGCACATGTGATGAAAGGCTTAGTGGACATGACTCGCACACTGCAAAGGCTCAAGCCTTTTTCTTGGGTGTATGTCATTAGAGCATGCCAATGTTTCCAAGGACAGATATACCTGTGCAGGTTTTGCTGGTACAGAGAGACAAATTGCTTTTGTGAATACCCAGTTTCTCCTTTTTTTTTTTTTTT
>VWYP01008224.1:27813-74977 GCA_013400435.1 Pycnonotus jocosus
TTTTTTTGACTGTCACCACAATGAATGAGATTTAGCTGGTCATTCCCTGCATTTTTGACACTGATCAGACATAAATTTCAAAAGTTATTTTTTCATGAATAAACAAGAATACACATTAGAGAGAATGGAGCACCTTGCCTCACCCAATTGGTAATAAATCAGCGTACATTCTAGATAACATTGTTGACTGACACAGTATTTTACATCTCAGAACACTGTTTTTGCCAGAATAATCATGATTTTTTATTCTTGTCATGTGCAGTACAATGCTAGTATGACTCATTGCACAGTTTTTCTTTAAATATTTTTGAACAGTGTTTAGAAAGTGTCAAATGGCCATATTTTCCCCAGAAGCAATAGCACATATAAATTGTAAAATGATTTTATCATTTCTACTAGAGGCAGAGAATATGATCTCCTTTGACGCTTGAGCAATTTTGGCAGCATTAATTAAGGAGATTTTAATTAGATTTTTAGGAACTACTTCAAGCTATAAGAAAAACATAATTTCTTGATTAAATTTTGCATAATTAAGTTATATTTTGCAAATCTTTGTAGCCTACACCTCTTCACTTGTAAGCTAAAAGCATGGAGGAATTGTACAAATAAGAAACTTCATTGGCTGTAGAAATGCTCTTACTAGTTTTGAATTTCCAGAAGCCTGAAAGCACTACACCAAATGTAATGTCAAATCCTAAATGTATTCTGTTGTGTGTCCAAAGTCATTATAATGCTTTGGGGAATAAATCAATCAATTCTGAAGAGCTCGTCAAGAGAAATTAAAAGGCAAAAGGATTATTACTGTAACATGTAGTAATTCAGGACACAGATTGTTAGCAGCACAAAGCAGAATTAACTTTATTATCCTTGCATATAATAATTCAATCATAAGTAATTTTAGCGACATCTTGAGAAGTACAAATAACTGTAAGAACTCAAATTCTTGTGGGCATCAAATGGAAGTTAACCACATCAAGACTCCTTTATGTTTTTGAAAGATTTCCACAATCTTATGGGCAAATCTGGTATCAGGAAGCAATATAAGATAGGAGAGGCTGAATGGGTGCAGTATCAGGTAGCATAACACTTTCTCCTGCATCATTCCAAATAACCCTGGTTTTGTGGATGTACAGCCTATATACCCATCTCACCCCAAGTAAGACTGAAGTTGTAGCTGTCTTTGGGACATTATAATGCATCTATGTTTGTGGTAATTTGAAGCTGCATGTCTGGAAGCCCTGATTATTTCATTTTCATATTGCATCTGGCAGGTCCTTGTGCAAAGTTCACTTTGACTGCACTGTTTTTGGAAGGACTCAGCAGAGGTTGTTCTCTGAAGCTGGTCATCCTGAGTGCCTCTGAAGTAGGATGGGGTACTTGGCTGATAGCAGGAAGAAAAACCTTCCCTCTCAAATAGTACAAGGACCAGAACTGTATTTGTACTTGAAAGAATAACTTAGTATTTCATTTAAGTAGTCACTTACATAACCTGTTCATGCTGTAACCCCCTCTCTAGCCTTCCCTCTGACCCAGGCTGGCACTGGTGATGTTCAAGGATCCTCGGCTCTACTTTGCATGGGCCAGATGCATGACCCTAACTCACATTGCTGAAGGAATTGCCTTATGGGGAGAACCAGCTTAGAGGTCTACAGAAAGATAAAGAATGTGAAATTGCAATCAAATGTAGGGTTGTTGAGGGAGATTGAGAAGAAAATAAAAGCCATTTTGAAAATATATAAAATCTCAGAGGAGAAAGATCCAGGGGAGTTTTATGCTTTTTTTGGTCAACAAATATTTCCTTTTTAAACAACATACACGCTTGCAGGGTCTCTCTTCACATGGCTAAAGGTGTCGGTTGGCCTGAGTGGGAATGCCAACACTTAGAAGCTGTCCTTAGGAGCTGTGACTTTTGCTGATAGTCTGGGCACCTCAAGCCATTCCTCCCATGCATCACTTCCAAAATGTTTCCATTGGTAGGCACTCTGTTACTATTCATCTTGGGACTTGGCACTGAAGTCAAGCACTATTGTTGCTGCTTCTCGTTTGAACACTGAAATTTTTAGGGAGCAAATGGATGATGAGTAGCTGGATTACTAAGAGCAAGTACTGTATAAAGAAGAGTGAATATTCTTTGTTGTGTGCAAGTTTGTTTTGTTAGCTTTGGTAAGCATTTGCTAGGGAAAAATCTATCACATTATTTCTGAAAACATTTGCCCAGTCTGAACTCATGCAGGCTAATGTTTGCTTGAGACTAAGAATGCAGCCTCTGGAGTTTACATAGAAGTTTGCAAATGGCTTTCTGATTTTATCATTCGCAGTCTCTTCTATTCCTTGCAGAGTGGATAGTAGTGGTCCTTATGAATGCTAGCAGGGTATCTGTACAGCAGCTGATATGGTCGCTGTCAGTGGCTCCAGAAGTTTTGAGTCATATCTATCTCTGATTTTTTCTAAGCATGAAAAATTCCTATGAAAAGAATCCATAAACATGATATGAAAAAATGATGTTATATTTATGTCTGATCTTTACTGCTTGTGTGTTTTATGTGGAAATGCTTAGATTTCTTTGCTGAATTCTGAGCTTGTGACAGAGTTTATAACAGTAGTGATGATAAAGAAGGGATTTAACTTCTAAGGGAATATCATATATGACTCAAAATTAATTAGCCCAGACATTTATTAATCAAAGGGAAGCTTTAAAATTAAAGATTTTCACATAACAACCTTACAGTCAGCTAGGTCATCATTTCTGCAGAGAAATTCCACCTTTGGTGAAGCAATATACCCATGTAATGTTATGAAATAGTTATAATGATGTCAGCACTTCTGTACTTGGTGGGTGTGCATAAAGCAAAGAGAGTTTGTATGTACCCATTGAGAGAATTGGGTACCCTTGCCACCTTCATTGACAGATTCCTGTTCCTGTATGCATCCATTCTACTAAACTGTGGGTGTTGAAGTATGATATTTTCCCAGATGTGCAACAGATGTTTTAAAACATCAACTAGAGTTTCAGAAATTATACAGATCAATTTTAAATCATATTAGAAGTACTATTTCCGCAGTGCTAAAAAAGATTTATGTGTCCAGGAGTAAGTAATTAATAGAACAGTAGATACACAGGGAAGATTACACTGGTTAAGGGTACATGAGGGGCGATTCCAAACTAAACTTTTCCTGTAGACTTTGCATTGAGAGCCTTTGACATTGTATTGAGAGCCTTCAAATCCTGGCAGGGGTGAATTGGTTCTGAGTTTAGCTCCTAATTTTCAATTTTATCTGTTTGTCTTCTAACAATTCACCTCTGTCAAATAGACATGAAAGGTACATTATTAAATTGAAAATATTGGGAACCAGCTGAGTCAGTGTCTGACACAGGATTTATTCCCCTTTCGGAAATATGACTTTATTTTGTTATGATTCCACCTACAAGGCAGGTTTGTATACTCTTTCTAACCTGAGTATGTACACAAAAATGCCTCAGCCAAAAGGAGTATTAAAGCCTAACTAGTGTAAAACATTGATGCAAATCTCTTTCTAGCTTGTTCCCTCCACTCTTATCTCAAACTCATTCATGCTACTGGAAATCACTACAGGAAGAGATTGTGCTAGAGACGAAAAGAACTAATTACCATAGTTTTTCTTCTTCTATATTTCTGTCACATCAACGTATGTAAGAGTCTCACTGAAAAGCTTTCTGTTCTGTGGAATGTTAAATAGAGGGCAGACACAGTGCTGTCTTTACTACTGAGGCTGTTATTGATTAGTTTTGGAACAATGTGTTCCATCACAGTTAAAAAGAAGACAGGACAGCTCATTGAAAACAGAAATTGTTGTTCTCGTTGGGAGGCAGCTGTAATAGGTCTTGTTTGCTCAATCAAGTGTTTAACTTGTGCAGAAGTTATTATTCAGCTGGTACAATTTTCATGTAATACTTCTTGTTAGAACTTCCGCTCATTTAAAATCGTGAATAATTAAAATAGGTCTAGATATTGAACAAAGCTGCCTGCTTGGCAGGTGTATGGTGCTCAATACAAATTCAGTCTGTATCCTAGCTGTAAAAAGGAAATAATTTTTGAGATACATCCAAACATGTTCTAAAGCTTGTGATGGGTTTTACCTATAACACTTTTACTTGAGATAGTTCTAGCACAGCAATTAAGAATTGCTTTTTGAGAAATAGGGTTTGGACATATTTTGGCCAGTGAAAGTGATTAATGATTAAATGAGTGATTTAACGAGCAATTTTCAGCAAAACACCTGTCCTATGAAATAAAAGGCAAAGTTACTCGTGTCTGCTGTTTTATCTGCCTTCATTCACCATAATTTTAACAGTTAAAAATAGTTAGTCAAAACAGCTTAAATAACAAAGATACGAGCTGGACAGTCCCTCCTCCTCCTGCCCCTTTTTCAGTCATTCAAATGTTATTCAAAATATCTCTGTGGAGAAAAGTTTTCCCTTGAAGTGTTTGGTGATACTATATGCCAAGAAGGCCATCATATAAAAACATAGCATCATGCATATCAGTGAATGGCCTGTCAGACAAACTGCTCTTAGTCATAGGACAGATTACATTACACATTGTATTTTTTTTTTTTTGATTATGCTTGGTAAAAATGGAAGTATTTTCTATTTTTACAAATTAAAGTGTAGCCTGAAAATCTCTGTGTACAAATATCTGTAAAACAGGCATTGGTGGTGACACAAATCCATCTCATAGGGTTCCTTATGCATCTGTTGTTTTTCAGCACGTACAGCAGCAGCAGCAGCAATGGCCTGTTTATCTTTGTGCAGAGTGAGTCCATTTCCTAAGACTTCTTCCCTCCCAAAATAAGCAAGCTAAGTGATGTTGTGAATGGCTACTCGTGTCAAAAGACCTGTCAGGCTCTCTGATCTTTTCTGGTGATATCATGCAACAGTGTAACCTTGTGATAGCTTGATTCCACACTGTACATTTTATAGGTAAAACCAAATGGAATTTTGTAGCTTGAATCTACCACATCTGTCCTCCATTAAAAGTCCTCAAGTAAATTACCAGCTGTTTTCCAGTTAATGAGAGATCACAAGAGAGGTAAAGATGGTCTGTTTGTTTTTCCATGTCACTGGTAGACAGTGGATAAGTAAATCTTCAATACAGAAGAATGACCTTCTCTTTTAAATGATCCTTTGCTTGGAAAGGATCTTTTCAATCCAAGGATTTTTTATCCTTGGAAAGGATACTTTGTGCAACTAGTGCAATGGGAGAGGCAGAGATTTTCAAGCAAATCAGTAGTTCACAACATAATTGAAAAATGTCATACTATGCAGACATAAGGGGAAGAAGGTATTGTTGACAAAATAATTTTAGTTCTAGTCTTCTTTAGCTTTTCCATGCGTGATTTTACTTTCCTCACCCCAGTCTGTTCAGAGGTCCTCTTTCTCCCATGCTTTCAAAATTGTTTCCTCTAAGTGTAAAATGTCTATATTTCTATGTTTACAATGGAGAATTATTGGAAAGTGAGCAACCTTTCCAACCTTTATTATTTGTTTAGTCTCGTAGGATTCTTCCTGGAAATGATGGAATGAAGTGGTCTCCTGAATCTAAAGTTAATACCTCTGAGTATTGTCATTATAGCTGTGTAATTTCATGAAAATATTTTTAACATTTCTGTGTCTTTGTCAGTCTCTTTTACTTAAACATGTGGGTATAAAATTCAGAAGGTCAGGAATTAAGTAAAAATAAGCTTTTGAGTACAGAGGCAGTTATGAAACATCAAAGTATTTTACTTAAGATTGAGCTTAAGTGATGTGGTATATCTGTGTGGGTATCATCATGGCAGAAATGCTGATATATGCTTTTAAAACACGATTTCTTGCAATTTCAGAATAATCTTTAAGACTATTTGGTTAAATAATTTCAGCATTTTGTAAACAGAGTTTGTAACTCTGGGCATTCCTTCTGCTCCAAGTGTGGTTCCAGCCATGTTCTTTTGAGATTAAGAAAATTGTTGTTGCAGACAACACAGACAGATGATTTTCCATTGTGTACTATTTTCACTGTGCAGCTTAAGTTTCATCATAATTTGATATCATAGTTCAACCATGTCACTTTTTGTTAAAAAAACAGGAGCAACTGTTTATCTTCAACTCTTACCATATGGTGGAGATATTGATATGCAAGAAGGCATTAGTCAAATTAGCATTTTCTGCAAACCATGCTCATCTGTGTAACTGATTCAATAATTGCATGTGTTCTTTCTTCTCTGCAATGAAACTTACCATCCTTGCTAATTGAAAAGGGCCAGGCTCCTTTTGGCAAATCCATGAACTCTGAGTGATCTAGTTTTGGGAAGAGGTTTTTAGGTTTTTCTTTGTGTTTTTTGCTGACAGGTGCTTTTTGGAGAGAGAAGGGAGTCCAATAGTATAATACTAATATTGTATGTTACTATACAATGAACAAGAAGTTTTCGTTACTCTTGGCACAGTGAAGGCCTTTAACTATTTTAATGCATTTGCTCAAGGATGGGGCTGTTGTTAAAATACAGGAGTTTCTTCTTTCAGACTTACCCTGGAAACACTTTTACATTTTTATGTTTAAAATGGAATAAACCCACTATATTCTGCCATTCTGCATTTTTTGTTGTTTTTTTTTCTTTGAATTGTTTGTTTTGTCTTGTTTTTTAACACTAGCATCTTTTGTGCAGTTTATCTTATGATGTGTGTGGTAACGTGATGGATGCATGACTTTTACACAGTTAACTTGCTACTCCATTCATCAAAATGATTTTGTTACTTTCCATGGCAAATACTATCCTTCATTTGAAAATTTCTGCTTTTACTCCTACAATCCCAAAATCATCATCAGGAACGTGGACTGAAGCACACAGCCAGCAACTGAAACCTCACTAAGTTAGTTCTGCTATTGTACCTTAAAAAGTCCTCTGCTCTGTGTCATTACTAAACAATGGTTTGGATTTCTTCTTTTAAATATTTTTTGGGTTTTTTTCTGTGAAGAAAGAAGATAGGAAAGTGTCTGTCATCTTTGGGCCAAGCCTTCACATTTAGTAGTGCTCAGGGTTTATTGAATATAAGTGTCTGCAGAAACTAGTTCTGACCTGAGATGGCCCAGGTCCTACAGGGCTCCAGGGGGACCCCAGAGTGTCAGCACTCAGGTGTCTGATGGTTCTCAGAGATTCCTCATATTCCCCAGCCTGTGGGTTATGGAGGATCCTCGGCTGATTCTGACAGGTAGCTGGGATGAATCTAGGTCTGAGTTTATGTGGTTTGCAATGCACTAGATACATTATCTTTGCTACATTTCTATTTTTTATTTAAGATTCTGATTCTAATGCACAGTACTTAACAAAATCTGAGTATTTTAATGTATATTTTGTGGTTACCTACAAGGCAAGACTGATGGCCACCACCTGCAGAGAATCTGTGGGTGGTGCTGTAAGTTTAGAGACACATGAAGACACCATTCCCTCTGCTTTTGGAATTGGTGGTTTTAGGCTCGTGTAGGAGCAAGCTTCATGGACTAATGCTGGCTCCTCCATGAGTGGTTCCAAGGAAGATGGACACATCTTCTTTTGCTCTGATCTCTTGATCCTAAGATGTAGTGGGTGCAAACTGCTATGTGTCCAGGTAGTCAGTGTATTTTGCTTTCTCTCCTGAGGTAGTCATGACTTAGGAAATACAGGCAAACCAGAAGGTGAGCAGAAGGGGATTCACAAACCTACAGGAGCATACAGTATAACTTGAAAAAATACCTCTCTACAAAGAAAATCTGCAGTCCAAAGAGTGGGGAGTTTCTCAGTCTTGTTTTGCCTTTTGAGTAATTTTAACTCTCCTTGCCTCCAAGTGTCAGTATTTCACATTGCCCTTTAGTCTCCTATAGTCTCCTGCCCAATAGTCTCAGAAACTTACAGACTCCTTAAATGTAAGTTTGATGCTGAAGTCCATTTCACAAATATAGTTTTCTTCTTCTGGGATTGTGGTGACTTTTAAAATTTTGTAAATATTTGTTGTTCTGCAGCCCTGCTGTGGTTATCTGGAGTCTGTAGCTGGCTGAATGTGCATAAGTAAAGGCCACTTGAATATGCCTTATTCCTCTTAGTAACAAATTCCTTGGTTTCCCTCTCATTTATATAGTCCTAATATCTTGTAGTCCTTCTTTAAATGAGTAGTTCCATTTAAAGGCAGAACGCAGCATAAGGTATAGCAGTCCATTACAGCCCTACCACTTTGCTACAGATTCATCTAAGCAGTTTAGTTTCTATTATAACTCCACTCAGGAGCTTCACATGCTCCGTTTCTCCTCCCTTATCTCATTTATCTTTCTGAGAACATAAAGCAAAAAATGAGAATTCACTTGCCTGCTGTCTACCTCCTTCCAGGCTGTACCTCTAGGTGTGCCCTTAATGTCTCAAAGAAGTTCAGTGGTCAGTTGCATTTATTAATGTGTACATACCAATCATATTTGTTTCCTGCACAACGCTGGGTATTGAACTCATTGCAGCAGTTACACAAATATATGCACAGGGCAGGTTATGGATCAGGCTGTGCCTCAGGGCCTGCCCTGCCCTGGACAGAGCCATGCTGGGAGCAGTTTTGCTGAGTTGGCTGTGGAAAACCTCTGCAGAAGGTCTGTTATCACATGATGATGCTGCTTTGGGGTGATAGGTTGCCCGGCCCCTCCCTACCTCTGCTTCTCCTGAATGCAGGCCATTGTGCTGCTCTCTGCCTGCAGTTTTGAGAGGGAATGCAGGAGAGAGCCCTCTCCTCTGTTCTCCTTTTGTCTCCTGTCTCTAGGAGAAAGGATTTCTGATGTTTGTTTAGCAACCCAATGCTGCCCCATATATACAACATCCTTTACCACCTGTCTGTCCTGTGTTGTGAACATCCTTCTCCATGTGAACCTGACTTTGTTTGCTTTCCACCTTCCCTTCCTAAGAAACTCCATTGTAGACCACAGGAGAGCAGCAGTGCACAGCCACCTGATTCCTGAACTGGCATTCACTCAAATTGTATGTAACTGAAGGATCTCATTTTCAGCCAGTGCTGAACAGTCAACATGAATGCTGGCCTTAAACCTCAGGAAAAGTCAGATGCATAATGATGCAGGGCACTCTTTAATTCTCAGGCTGGAGGTAGTTTTTATTATCTGTAGTAAACTGTGACATACAATCAGAGCTGAAAGTATATTTTTCTTAACAGAAAATGAAAAATATACTCCTCCCTCTGTTGATTAAACCTCTTATGTGCTACAAACCTTTCCATGGCAGCTACCCACTATCATTGTCATTACAGTTCAGGTGCTCTAGGGCAATTAAAGTGAAATCAGGAAGTGTCTCTAAATCAAGCTGTTCTATAAACAACTGCTTCTGTATCAACTCAGCTGCTTCTGACATTCAGTCAAACAACTGACAGCTGCAATGTGTAGCAAGGCTTAGTCCCCATTTCAAATAAAAGAAACTTCTGGCATGAATGGATACAGAACAGGGTTCTGAAACTGAGAAGACAGCACTTTTAGGTCCAGTTGTAGAGGACAGGAAGGTTAACTGATATAGCCATAAATTGACAAAAACCCCCAAACAAACAAAAAAACCCCCAAACCCATCAATATACTTTTAGGCAAGAAAATCTTGTTAATTTTTCTTAGTTTTGTGTCTCTGAGCACCTCATGCACAGAATTTTCCTCTCCATCAAGAAGGATAATAGGTAGGAATTTGGTGGTGGGTGTGGGTGGAGCTGAGAAAGTGGCTGCTTGGCATTTATGCATTGAATGAAAAAAAAAAAAAGAGAGAGAAGTGTTTTGAAACCTGCTAATTTTCGGTGTGCTCTGGAGGCTGTGGTGGCAGAACTGACTGCTCTGGAGCTCTGCTGCTGCAGTGAGGCTGCACCAGCCTGAGGACAATGAGGGCATGCAGCACCAGGGGTCATTTGTCCTGTACCCCGACAATAACAACAGTCCAGGGAACTGCAGTCTTGTATCTTATGGTGCAGAATCCCTGTGGTGTGACATTCTGCATGTGTGTCCTATACAGGCAGGCTGCTGCTGCTGTTTTGACATGGAGCCTGGGATTTTTCCTCTGTGCCAAACACACCACAAGTTTTCATCCAGGCTGTAGCTGAGCCTTACATCCTTGGGGCTGGAGATTGCATTGCTGGCTGGAGAAGTGTAGGCTTGGCTGTGAACACCTGTGGGGGAATAACAGTAAGTCAATGGTGACACTGTCACTCTCTGGGAGCTCAGCAGAGTCCTCTATCCCACTGATAAATCACCTCTCAGCTCACCACAGATTAATGGATCCCCAGCCTGTGAGATCTATCACCACATGCTGTAGCCTATCCATAATGAATGAAAGGTGTAGATTAAAGTCGTGACTGCTGGTGTTATTTGTAAATAAGAAACATTGTTCTGTTCTGAGAATAGATTAAAAAAAGTGTAATTCACCCAACACTGCATTAAAGATTCTCTCATGTAGAAAAATTGCCTGTGCTGATTTCACTCATACAGTACTTGCTGATCTGAGGGTGGATAATATTATATATGCTAAATTTAGGCAATATGGATGCTTACATGAAGCTGTGCTCTCAAATACAACACCACCTCCATACTCAGCAAATCTGTTCCTGTCTCTCTGTTCATAAACATGCCTGTGAGTGTTACAAATAATTTTTACTAGTTTTTCAGTCTTGCTAGCACTTCAGAAACAATATAACTAAGTGGTGTCAGCTGAATTTTATTCACCTGAGAGCATTGTTGTTAAAATTGTGCACTGCTTTCCATTCCAGGGACAAACAGGATGGGCTTGCTCAGTGCTGTAATGGGTCACAAGGCACAGGGCAAATCCCCTGCAGCTAAACCTGTATGTGGTAGCTATGTGCATCAAGGACGTGCTGTACTCTAACTTTTCACAGTTTCCCTGTCCTGGCTTTGGCCCATGGCAGCTGTGCCTCTCCAAGCAATGCATGGACACAGTCTGTAGCTGTGCCTGTAGGGGAGGATGCCTTCTGGTTATGGCTGAGCTGTTTTGTCAATCAGCAAAGGAAAAGCTGCTGGTGCTGCTTGGTTGGGTGCAGCTAGGAAGCCTCAGGTTTTCCCCAGAGATGGGGATAAGTTACCTGACCTCTCCCCAACTCAGAAATGTTCCTGTGATTAGCCACTCTTAGCCCTGGCTGCTGCTGCTCTGAGATTCAGGGTCATGGAAGAGCTTTGTTTGGGAGATCAGATTTAGCATCACCTGTGACTTTTGCTCCCTTGCAGAACAATGCCAGTAGCAATTGTTAACTAAACAGATTCATGCCTCATAAAAACACATTATTAGAAAAATGCATGGGAAACTTGTAAAAACACATTATTAGAAAAAATCATGGAAAACTTCTTAATCTCCATGTAAATTTTCTTACATAAAACTTTCCTAAAGATGCTCTGTTAGACTCCCTTCCTTAGAGCCTGCACTCAGCTTAAATGTCTTAATTTTCCTTTGGAAAAGATCATAGGATCATAGGGTAATCAGCCCTGCACATAACAAGAACACTTCTATTTTTCAGTGCAAACATATTTCTGGTCAATTAATAGTTGATTTTGTGTCTGTACTATTTATTATCCTTTAATTTGGATATTTTTCCACCCTCTCAAATACTCCTCTTAATGTGTTTATAAAAGCTTATCATATTCATCTTCTAAGATAAGCAGATAAAAGTAATTTAACTTGTATCATAAGACATAATAAGGGTTCTCAAAGATTCTCCAGTCTCATTGTGATAGTGCTTCTTTGAGTCTGTTCCCATTTGAATTCCTCTTTCTTAAGCACAAGTGAAGGGATATCTTACCTTTATAGAGGATTTTCTCTTTTCCTTACATCACTGTGAAATGAAATGCTTCTTTTCTCTCAATAACTGTTGTGCTCTTTCTTATTCCTTTTTCCTCTTTTTTAAAGTTATTTTGACTTCTGCTTTTGAGTCCCTAATGATATGTCCTATTCTGCTCCCCCTCTTTTTAATGTGAGGCATAAGCAAAGCATCTTATTTTGGGAAAATACTGCTGTAAAAAGTAAGGGGAAAAAAAAGAAAGAAATATATCAAAGTACTGCTTATTTTGTGTCATACCTGCAGTGACAGAATTAGGACAAAACTGAAAAATTTCAAGCTTTTTTCACATTCTCAAAGTAACCTGAAGCATTTTGTTTTGGCATAGAACATCTAATGAGTATCGTCATGGTAACTATTTGAAGAGCCTACACGGCGTGTTGTTCAGTCTTACTGGTATCACTTCAATGCAGTGATAATAAAAGAAGTGAAAAGTCTACTCTCATTGCAAAACTTGAATCACTTTGGATGATTCATGATGAAATCTGGAAACAGATTCTTTGCTTGCTGATCTGCACATGCTTCCAGTGAGAAGAGCAATGGGCTGGATGTGGGTGCTGTCCTCAGGGTGCTGTCCCTGGGGATCTGGATGTCTCCCATTTCTGACTCTCTGAGTGTTTATTAGTGAACCATTGTGTAGCTCTGCAGAAGGTCTAGTGTGACAACAGGATTTAGATTTTGTGTCCTATCATAGAAGAAAGTGTCCTGGTGGCGAAATACCCCTCATCTAATGTCAGAAACACAGGCAGAGGCAGAACAAGAAAGCTCAGAGTCATTCCTAACTTCTGACTGAGCTCAGTTAACAGGCAAATTGGCCCTAGTGGGAGGTGGCGTGGCAGGAAGCGTGGTCAGAAATAACAAAAGCAGCAGATGGAGTGTGGAAAGAGGCAGCGGTGTGAGTCTGTGTATTTTGACAGGTATGAATTTATATGTTTTGAAAGGTACTGGCCTACTAACTTTGATAAAAGCCTTGGAGAGATTAAGTATAGAGTGGGAAGGTATAAAGGTCATTGGCTTGCATCAGATGAGATATGCTTAAATGTCATACTTAAATTTTTGCAAAAAACGCAAAGAGGAATTTAAAGCTCCACTGATTTTTCTGATCAGCGATTTTGTGTGATGGGCAGTTATCAGAAGATGTGAAGGACATTAGCTACATCCTTCAAAATTCAGGTGCAGATGATGTCATAAACTCCCAGAAATTTGATATAAATTGATTACTTGAACAGATTTCCAGGGTTGTGTCTTCATACAAATTAAAGTTTCATATCAGATTTTCACAAATGTGGACAATTTTGTCATCAGGCATTGTATCTTCATCACAGAAATGTTTTGCAGGTTTCTTTTATGTTTCATGATATCAGAGATTTCTTTGATCAACAGCTAATACTAAAGCATTGTTGTTTTCCTTTTCTTGAGAATAACACTCTACCTCCTATAATCTAGAAATATTTTAAATGTTTTGAGCTCAAATTCATTGCTGTAACTGTCTTGTTTTATCCTTAGCAGGTGTAACTTTCTTTATTTATTATCTACTTCGGACTCAGATGATGTCAGCTGGGGATTATTGTATATATGAATGACAATAACAGATTGGGTTTTATGGGTGTGTTTGCCTGACAGGCTAGGTAAAATTAAAAGAAAAAAATGGGGCTTCGGTAATTGTTGGTAATAAAGAAGAGTTAGAGTCTAGTTCAGCATGATACTGAAGTAGGTGCTTAATTTCAAGCATGTAAGAAGCTCCATAAAACTTGATTGCATGGATAAGTGTTTGAAAGATCAGTCCCTGAAAGGCTTTTAATGTTCAGGGCACAGTGTGGAAGAGCACAAGCTTCTGATAACATGTCCTATTTGGACTGAATTGATCAATGAATGTTTTACATTCATGCCCACATGTTGTGAAAAGGCGGCTAAAAGCGGCCTTAGAAAATAAAATTAATGTCTGAAATGAAAGGGGGGAGGGAATGTTGGTCTTTGCCAGAAGTGCTTAACTTGGACCTCATAACTCACTGAAAGAGAGGGAAAGAATAAATAAATCTTTGGTGTCAAAAACAATTTGATTGTCTCCCTATGAAATTTAAATCTCTTCTAGGAACACAATGAAACAAGTCTTTAAAATTTAACTGCATGCAGATCCTATGAAGTGAAGAACTGGGACACTGAATTTTAGCTCATTCAGTGATTCTTTATAACTTTATGATGTAGACTTAGCTGGAGACCTAAAATAAGAAAATACTGCAGTTTAGATAGTCTTAACAATGAGACATGAATGCTTGGAGAACCTGTCTGTAGATTTCTGAGAGCAATTATAAATATTCTAGGTGTATAGATGGAATAGAAAAACATCCTGATGCCAGAACTAGTAAGATATAATCTCTGCAAAAGTTAGGTTGGAAAGCAAAGAATAGGTAAGAAAATAAAAACTGAGGTGAGAAAAGGAGCCACATAGCTTCCATGAAAACTATCTGAAAAAATGTTGGGAACAAGTCACAGTATGTCAGAGGCTTCTCCATAAAGTGTCTTGTAACAAAGAGGAAGTGCTACAGGATGACACCTCTGAGACATCTTCCATGTAAATTACAGTAATCATTTAATCTATATCTTAGTACAAAATTCTACTTTCCCTTTCATAGGATGAGATGTAATTCAATTAATTTTATCCACTGATGTACAGAAATTATGGGGAAATCTGTGTTTCCCATGTGACATTAAGGCTATGCAGTGCTGCCTATGTTACATCAAGTAGATTAATTTATGGGAGAATTGCTAAAAGAAAACATCACAATGGCTCTTTCTGTGGTATTCTTACATAGTGCAGACAAGTTACTCTAATCTCTGACGTGTTACTTGGAAGTATCTGAAGTGGTAGTCCTGCTTCTTGTTAATTGAATACTCAGACCCTGTTGCTTTTGAACATCTGATTTTTTTATCAATCTCAAATATCAATTTTCCTGAAGAACTAGGGCAGCAAGGTCTCAGCAGCTAGAATGTTTTTATTTCTATTTTTTCTTCTGCTTTTGCTTAAGAAATTCCATAGGGGAACTGAGACATCTCAGATTCTATCTTATCTAAATCAAAAAATATTTTTGTATGTGTGTATGGGTTGGAATAAATAGGAACTGAGACGACAGAAAGAATTACAGTATTTGTACTGTGGTTTGAATCACTTAGCAGGACTTTCTTCTTTTAATGGGTCAAGGACAGGTTGCTCATCTAATAATGTCCATAATGATGATTGGGAAATATCTTGGTGACCACTAAAAGCTGAAATTTCCCCTCCATTTTGGATAGAGAATGATATGTTTGAAAAGAACAGATTGAAATGTAAATATCAAGTGTCTTGTTAAAAGATCAATGGCTATAGAATAAATCACTGTGAAATATAGATATATAAGCCCTGGGATTTCAAATTAGAAACATATGATATCACTCAGGCAATGACTACACTGAATACACGTGGAAGGTGGCATAAATGTCTGCACAGAATATGTTTAATCTAGTCTTGACTCCTGGGTTTGGCCTGGAGAGCAGGATGACTCTTCCTTTTGCCTGTTTGTGTAAGGCATGGGGCTGTCTCTCTTACATTCACAGTATCCATGCCTGTGAAGTCACATGTCACAGTATTCCTGTCAGTATTCCTGACTGTGAAGTTTCCTCCCTTGCCCAAGTTTCAAGCTCAGGTATTAGTCAGGCAATGACCCTCAGCTCTTTCAGGAAACCTGGTGAGGGATTCTGTAGCTGAGTCTTAAGGGTTCAGTGCAATGCAGGAAGAATTAAGGGTTAAACAGTATAATTGGCATACAAATACAGCAATAATGAATAACAGTGGCTAGCAGAATGTAGGCTGGAGAGAAATAAAGCATATAATATGTACTATATAATTAATTAGTATTCCAGACAGAGTCTGCAAACAGATTTTGTAAAATTGGAGCACTACATAATTAATAGGTACATGTATCACACTGAAGAGTCGATTCATTGCTGGAAATAGGGGCATTACATCAATCTCTTGTATACCCTAGGATGTGCTTATCAGAATTTTCCAGGTTTAAATGAGGAAAAAAGGATGCTACAGTCTGCATAAATACAGTCCTGTGTCACTACTGCTGGAAATGAAGGAGAAGCCAGGACAAGATCTTATATTTTTCATACAAAGTGCACATGCAGTGTGGGATGTCTGATTAGGTAGGAGTGTATGTGCACATATGCACACATGGGCAGGCTTTCTATGGATTTGCAGAGCAAAGCACAGAGCTTTTGGCTTCCCTGTCAAAGTCTACTGGCTCCATGCCATGGGTGCAGTGTCTTATTCTTGCATGGTGCATTGTCACTCTGCCATTTAGAGTGGGGCTACTTTCATGCTTCTGCCTGTGCACAGGAGCACACAAAATAATACTCTTTTTTGATGGATTATTTGACAGAGTTTGAGTGACCTACTGTTCAGCTCCTTATTCATATATTGGAGGATGGAAGCACTTACTGGTTACATACAGCAGTACAAATATTAAATTATTATTTATCATTTCATGGTAATATAACTGCTAGAGGATTAAAAAGTAGCAGGATACTTATTGTACTAAGAAGCACTGCCCCCCTCCCCCCCCCAAAACCCCTCAGCTTTGACCTCACTTGAGTGATGGATTTCTTAATCTTAGCTATGACTGCATTTATTAACTGACATTATGTTGGCACCTACAAGCCCTAGAAACATCTTCCCTGCTATAATTAGGTTATAACCTAAGATGAAGCAAAAACACTGTCTGATTTTTGGTTTAGACTATTGAAGAGCATTTGGAGTATTCAAAGCACAATATCTAACATCAAGTCTATCAGCATTAAGAGATATAATTTTCCTGGAAATAGTTTTAAGAATAATAAAACCCACAGTATGATTAATTTCTTATGGGTGAGGGTATAAACTTTTACTGCTAAGTTCATATTCATTCATGACTTCTGAATTTGACTATTGACATCTATCTTTCTGGGGCATGATTCTGCTGTCCTTGAACTCAGTGTCGAGACTCCTGTCTACTTTAATAAGAGAAAATTGAGTCTAAGCACTGCTTTTTCCTATTAGCATGAATTTTGGGCTGTAAAAAATGTTTCTTCAACTCTACTTAACCACAGTAATAATCCTTTTTTACTTTGAACGTGTGCTAATTGTGTTGCTTCTATTACTGATTTTAAATTCTGACTGCTGAGCATTGGATAAATGTTAATGAACTTACTATAGGAAGCCTTTGCAGTTCAAAACAAATTACAAATAATCCTCTGAGCAATTTTGGATAGTGACTGAGAATGATTTTTCCATGATCATATCTCTATCCTGCAATATTATTGGGTGACTGATTTTTTGCACTCTGAGGTCAATATATGAGATCAGGTCAAGTGGTATGACAAGTAAAATAACATCTTAGTTAAAAGAATATTTTTGAATATTTTTATTTATACATTTTGTAGATGTAGAAAATTTTATTAATTGAAAATAAATTTAATTGGAGACTGCTTTCAGTCTCAGTGTTTTCCCTGAGTTGTCTCAGCCTGAGGAGGATGCAGTGGCTTATAGCAGTTTTGTACAATGTCTTTGTAGGTCTTACAGAGTAAAGGGAGATTTGTTTTGGGGAGGTGGTAGTCTCAATGTTCTTACCCTTCTTCTTTTTTAAAGGAACAAGAGAATCACCAGAAATTCCTAGGAGGAGACAGCTTGCAGAACAGAGATAGTGTGTATTTACAGGTAAGAGCAGATTCAGAGAACTATTAAAGCTCAGCATCAAAGATCAAACTCACAAAAACATGGTAAAATGATTAATCATGGTCTTACTGCAGAAACAATGAAGGCCACAGCAAAGAACTGTAGAAGTTAAGAGATGAAATGGTATGTTAGGCTTTCTAAAGCTGGGATTTATGCCAATTCAGGATTGATTCACCCACTGCACTTTGCTATATTCTGTGCAGCCTAGTTTCGTGTTTCTAGCATTAGGAATGATACCACTTCTTACTAGCAAGCAATTTCTAACAAGCAACTTAGAGTCATTAAAGGCTCAGCAAGCCCCTAGTAGCAACAGGAATTGGTCTCTATACACTGAGGAGTACAACTGAGCTTGCTCAAAATACCTAAATCTTATCTTGAATAGATGTAACTTGTGTCAATATGATTGTTGCACATAGACCCTGATGTCATGTTAGGCACTGAATAATTCTTAGACTTCAACTAGTATTTTGAAATGCAATGTTAATTTTTAGGCTTGTAGAAGAACCTTGGATTGATTTTTGTGTGGTTAATATTTTGCTTTATCTGTAGCAAGTGGATAGCTACTGTCTTGGGCCAGGTTCTGATATTTGGACTGAGGTTGCAGAAGGGTGTGTTTATTTACATGCCACTTGGAATCACCACAAAGCAAGGAGTGACTAATGTCAGCAAAATAACCCCAAGATGTTACAACCTTCCCAGGATCCTTGTCCTTGATTTCTTTATAATGTCTCATAGTCAGAGAGGAGTTGTTGTTACAGATTAATAATATCCAATTAAAAGCTTATTTTCTTACTGAAGGCATCTATACCCACACTGCATCTTCCTTACACATGACTGTTGACCATGGCAGGATGATAATGTCAGGAATTTCAGGTTCAGTGAACATGTGAAAGGCTCCTGTGCAGTAGATAACTCTGGTGATATCGGCAGCCATGAGTCCTTTTCTCCTGTGCATGAGTGTGGCTAGATGACATTTAAGTCAAAGCAGGCACTTCATTCCTGTTGTGTGGTTGGATAGATCAAAATAAATCCTAATCATTCCCAAATTAGGTGAAATAGTTCAACAGAAAAAGATGGCCAAAACCCATAAAAATACACATGGCTTCTGTTTGGCATCAGTTAAAATGAATGTTTTGACTTTTTCTTTGATATATGGTAAGATGAAATGCAGTTAGCCTTAATTACAAGTCATAAACAAACTTGTGTGTTTTAGGAATTAATTAAAAAAACAATTGCTCTCTGTACATGGTATGAATTATTTCAGCCTGTGCATCTTATAAATTGAATAAAACACAATGAATTTTTATAAAACTTGGAAATATTTCAAATATTTGCAACTGCAGAAACTTACTTTATTAATCAGTTCTAATTGTAATTAAAAGAATACTTTAAAACATTTTGCAGCTGACAAAGCATTTGGCAAAGCGAAAGCCCCAATATTTTTAGAAAGCTCCTGGTGAATCGGTCAGTAAACAGACATAAAAAAGATGCAGTTTGCTTGCTTTCAGATAACTTAATGAGTAATAATGACATGTCTTCAACAGTATTAGAGTTAAATCTCTGCCTTGAGTGGCCCAATAATTTACACCAAGCTTTGCGTCAAGAACAAATTGTTTTCACTTTTCTCCATCCTCCTGTGTTCTCACTTCAGTAAATTAGATCTTATCAAGACCAGTAAGAGACAGTCACCTGAAATGCAATCTTATGAAGTTATTTGTCGCTCTTCTCCTGGGGGGAACACAATTGTAGGAAGGCTTTCAGGTGCAGCTGAAGCAAGCAAGGCTGAAATGGAAACATCATACGTTTCATTTCTGATGAAAAAAAACCTCAAAACATTGTTTTTGAACAATGCCTGCCAATAGATCTTGAAGGCATTAATTCCATCATAGCCAAATCTGTAAATCGGATGCATAAAGTATGTAGGTTAATCTCTGAAAGTACCCAAGTTTTAAGGTATTTTAAGCCCTTAAAACTTTATGCTGTCTTATTTTTGTTAGATGTAAGTTAGTATTATGCCAAAGGTGATAACTAAAATTAAGAACTCTGACTTTCATTTCCCTTTGAAAAATAATCCTGGTGCTAAAATACTCACTTCTGTTGATTTTTTAAAATCAAAATAAATGTGTATACTAGTTGACACAGAGAAGGCTTCCTCAAAGAGAAGCTGCTGAACTATGGGCTGGCTGAGCAGGAGGTGGGTTGAAAACTGCTGGGCCCAGAGAGTGGTGACCAATGGTACAACATCCAGCTGGAGGCTGGTGATTAACAGCTCGTGGTCAACATCTTCACTGATGGTCTGGATGATGGGACAGAACATACCCTCACCATGTACACAGATGGCACAGGGAGGAGAGACTCATGTACCTGAGGGTTGTGCTGTGGTCCAAAGTGTTCTTACCAGGCTGGAGAACTGGGCTAATGGGAGCCTCATAAAGTTCAACCCTGAATTGGGTAAGACACAACCCTAGGCATCAGTAGGTAGGGCCTGACTCGTAGGAAAGCAACTTGATCCCAAGAGGCCCCTTCCAACCTCAGCCCTTCTCTATGTTTCCGTAATGTCACTTCTTTAAACTCATGATTTGGAAAAAAAATAGAAGAACCTGAGAAAATGCATGATACATATTTTTATTCCTCCTTTAATAAAAAACCAAAACCACGTGAATCCATGTCCAGTTTTGCAAATTTGTCTTAAACATTTATAATATCCTGATTCACAAAATATAATAAAAGACAATAATATTGTTCATTCCCTCTTGAATTATTTATTGGTAGGAGAAAAACTTGTCTTTTGTTAGTTACTTGTGTACATATTACTTACCCTCAATAAATACAGACTTAAAAATATTTCCAAAAGGAGCAAACCCCTATAATTATTGCATTCTTCCAGTGTGACAACCTGTGGGAGTAAGACACATATACAAAATTGGAGAACTGGGTAGAAAAATGTTATATCAGAGTTGTTTATATTTATTGCTGATTTTGGTCCTGAATACATGTGGAACATTGGTTTCCAATATTGTGTTTTTACAAGCAGGGAAAAACTGCTATATATCTAAAAGTGTGCACATTTAAGCAGACAAAAGCAATTAAGACAATGCAGAGGTTTATTCTTTTCGCTACTTGGATTGAATCCCAAAACATTAATGTATACACCTTTTTTTTTTTTTCTCCACTGTTTTATCACCAATTTAGGGGATACACACATTTAGCAGAGTGGATTAGACCAAAGTTTCATAGTAGGAAAAAGATTCCAGTGAAAAGAGATGGAAGGAAAAAGAAGGCACATAGAGATGAGCAGTGTATGGTGGGTGCAGAGAAACTCCAAAGCAATGGGGATCATGAGTTTCCTGTTCTTTGGTACAGGCAGAAAAGGGAGCACAACAGTCATGACAGCAGAATGAGGCTCCAGGGTGGTTTTCAAAGTATTCTGGGCAACAAGAGATGACACCTGTTTTTCAGAGTTCAGATTCCAAGGTTTTGAGTCTTTGAACACAGTCACCAGTGTTTTGAGTTGTGCTCTCAGATCAGGGAGGTCGTATGCAGACCTCAGAGCAGATGATCTATGCCTGTAGGGATTTGTGCTAGTCTGAATTTGGAGACATACACTCTAAAGGAGCTGTAATCTTAAAGTGAGCTACAGTTGGAACTTCTACATTTCATTTTGGAGCTAATGTGAAGGAACAGGTGAGTTCTGAAAACCCTACACTGGAAAAAATAATGAAGCTTTCTGGGAACTTGGAGGTTATGAATATAGACACTAGTCACCACTGCTGTTTGTGAATCTATTTTAGCTGTGGATTTGACTGAAACCTGACTCAGGGAATTACTTCAGTAGTACAAGTGAAAGCAGTCTTGTTTGACTCATTACAGGTAATTCCACTTTTGTACAGCTAGGCTTTAGATGATCAATTAAACTTAAAAATATGACTTGAAGAAAAGTGTGTGTAGTAAAGCATTCTTGACTTTTGATAACTGTATAGACTTGCTCCTCTTAAGTGTCTTTTCTTTGACACTAAAATGGGGAGGTGATGAAATGAAACCTGGTGAAATATTTCTGTACAGAAGTCCTTGGACAAATTAATGATGCCAAATCTTCATACTTGTATTGCCAAAAAGTGCATCTGTTCCTTACCCACACATTTGCAATAAACAGACAAGATTTGTGTAATTGCATTTTTTGAGGAGATCTCAGAGAAAGTGATTCTTTTTAAGACTTCAGTAACTTGTTTTGTTGTCTGGGGTACAAAGCCTGTAGACTACTGAACTGCAGCCATTGTTTTCATTCATTGTGTCAAATGCAACTTACAGGAAGCAAAACATTTTCTGTTGCTTTCTTTGTTTCACCCCTACCAAATAAAAGTGTATTTTCCTTTCTGAGAAGATTGCTGAAATGCATAAAGGAATATAACTTACAAATGAAAGAATATTAAAATAGCAAAGACATAGTTAAGAAAAAGAAAAACTCCATAAATACAATCTACATATCTTGATGGCATTTCTAGACCTCCTCTTCATAAGACATAGAATACTCCCTGGCAATTTACTGTGTCATGACTACAGTGACATTTACTGAATATTTGGAATGAATGATTTAGAAAATTATAATGTAGTCTTCTCCTTGAGGCTGGATTATTCATTGTGTCTGTCAGGCTCTTTATTAGTTCACCATTGTTCCATGCTGTGCATCGCAGAGTATCTGGTTTTGGTGAAGATATTTTTTGTTTACTTACTGTTAGCTCATTTGTACTAGTGGCATCAATAAATAATCCTGTATTGGATTCTAAGTCTGCCTCACAGGAATTTTTTCATTTTAGTTGAGTTGACATGGTGTCAGTCTTTAAATGCACAATCACCTTTCTATTTTTTGGGTTTTTAAAAAATTTTGCTGCAGAGTGGTACCTTATCACTGGGGTTATTTACCTCTTGCCCTGGTTTAGATGCTTCATTTTGTTACAGTTCACTTTTCCTTTTCATTTTATAAATATTCTGATATTGCATTCCTTAGCCTGAATATCTCCTAGAGATACATGTCTGTGTTTTAATATTTAGCCACCATCTTGTTTTTCTCAGTTGTTTTGATTTAAAATGTTTAATATTTTACACATGAGCTATTAAGCATGTAAAACAAATACATTGTTGTCTCTTATGGGATTTTGTATTAATTCACAGGTTCTATTTGTCCCAGTTACATAGTTCATGAATTTGGAAAGCTTACTTCTTCTGGGAAGAATTTTTGTTTCATGGGTTGTCATCAATGTCCTTGGTATAAAATATATTTGACTGTATAATTTCTATAATTTTACTCATTATTTTGCTAAAGTTGCATTGAAAGTGAAATGATTCTGTGGCAAGCACTCTTCCCTTGTGTATGATACATCTGAGTGCACGGTGAGGATAAGGAGAAAACAACTGTTCTGTGTCAGGATGATTTAATGATGGATATTAAGATGACATTGCACAGAATGGCAGAACAAGGATTCGTTGCTAAGCATTAGTATAAAGCAAAGTATTACACCTAACATAGAAAAGAAGGATTTGAGTGAATACAAACTGTTTTTGACTAAACAGCACAATGCTAAGCCATTCACAAGAGGTGTCGTTCTGGGGTATGCTAATGCAAGTTTTGTATTGAGGGCATAGCAACTAATCATTCTGCTAAGCTGGCAGGCAGTAGTAAGGTTTCAGCTGGAGTTTGATCACCATACTGGGTATTTCATGCTAAAGCAGATGCTGAAAAATTGCAGAGAGCAGGTTAAGAGAGTAATAAAAATAATCAGAAGTGTAAAGTATAAAATTTAGGATGAAAAGTGGAACATTTGAGTTGTTTTCTTCTAGAAGAGAAATAGTGGAGATTAAAAGCAGTTGTAAAAGGAAACTAGAGAGTGACCTCCACATGTCCATTGTGTGCAAGAATTTAACTTCCTTACTTTTCTCTAAGGGACAGTTAAGACTGGGGCTATTTCTAGTTATGAGGTCCCTCAGGAGCAAGCTACAAAGGCATGGGATGGGATTCCCATTAATGAAAATTTCTGAGAACAAATCAGACTGACATCTCTAAGAATGGTCTAAATACATTTTTCTCATCTTGGAGTGAAGGATTAGAACTGATGATCTACGATTTTTTGCCTAAGAAATCTAAGCTGCTATTGATAATGTTTTACTTCTGTGTTTCTATAAGTAGCTAAAAATTCAAGAAGATAAAGTGATGAGGCAGATCATCCAGCTATAAGTTGGAGTATATAGGTTAGGCGTTGAAGATTAAATCAGTTATCTTTGGCTTCCAGATATTATGGAGAAAAAAGACAGCTGCACAGCAGGATTCATTTGATCTGCCCTAGAGCCTTTACAGTGGACTGTTCTCTGATCTGTCTCTTTCCTCTGGCTCTGAGGAGATTCCCCAGCTGATTAGGTTATATTTTGGTGTTTAACTTTTATATGCCCAAATAAGGTGAGAGGTCTCTGAGGCCAGCACTTCAGATTCTGAGGTTCCTAGTGTGTAGCTTTCTTTCATACACAAGTATGTGGTTTACTAAAGTGATTTAGGGCAAATCTTTACAGAAGGATGCAGCTGTGCTCCAGGTGCTGTGGTCAGTGGCCTGAAGGACCAGTGGAGGTCAGTTACTTGTTCTGGAGGCTGATATCAGGGACAATAGAGTTTAAAACCTTCATTACTGACCTGAATGATACAACAGAGTGCACCCTCAGGGAGCTGGCAGAGGGACTGGTTGATACCCTAAATATCTGTGCTGCCATTCAGAAAAATGTTGACAGCCTGGACAAATGGACAAATGAGAATTTAATTAAGTACAAAATAGGAATATGGCAAGTCCTGTAGCTAAGGACAAATACAATTTTCCAGATTGGTATACTCTTCCAGGCTGATCAGCTGTGAAGGAACTTTGTGAAAAAAGAAATAAGGGTCTTTGGTGGCCAAAATAATTGAACTTAAGCCAGCAATGCGCCTTTGAGGCAGGGAAAGACAGCAGCCTCTCCAGGGCTACGTTGAGACACACCAACCACTCTCAATCACTCTCTCAAGCACTCTCAATCATCTACCCAGTCCTGATTTACTGGAGGAGCTCCAGCTGACTGGAAATTCGCAAATGTAATGCCTACTTACGAGAAGGGCCAGAAGGATGATCCAGGGAACTACAGCCTTCCAGTCTGACCTCAGGTCTAGGCAAAGTTATGGAAGAGATCAGCCTAGGTGTCATTGCATGGCACATGCTGGACAGCTAGGGGATCAACCCCACATGGCATGGATTTACAAAACCTTGATCAACCTGATCTTCTTCTGTGACAAAGTGACCCGATTAGTAGATGAGGGAAAGGCTGTGGATGCAGTCTATCTAGACTTCAGTAAGGTGTTTAGCACTGTCTCCCACACCATCCTCCTAGAAAAACTGTCTGCTTACAACTTGAATGGGTGGACCCTTTGCTGGGAAAATCTGGATGGAGCCCAGGCCCAGAGAATTGTGGCAAATGGAGTTGAATCCAGTTGGCAGCCAGTCGCTCGGGGTGCTCCCCAGGGTTTAGTTCTAGGGCTGGTCCTGTCTAACACCTTCATTGATGATCAGGATGTGGGGGCTGAGAGTATCTTTGTAAATCTGCAGATGACACTGAGTTGGGTAGGAGTGTTGATCTGCCTCAAAAGGCAGACAGGTCCTGCAGAGGAAACTGAACAGACCCCTTCAATGGGCTGAGGACAAATGCAGGAGGTTCAATAAGGTGCCAGATCCTCCCACCCGTGTTGCAGGAACTGGGTGCAGCACTACAGGCCCAGGGAGGAGTGACTCAAAAGCTGTTTGGCAGAAAGGGACCTGAGGGTGCTGGTTTACAACCAGCTGCATGTGAACCAGTATGTGCCCAGGTGCCCAAAAAGGCCAATGGTATCTTGGCCTGTAGCAAGGATAGTGTGGCCAGCAGGAGCAGGGCAGGGAGCATCCCCCTGTAGTCAGCATTGGTGTGAGGCTGCACCTTGAATTCTGTATTCAGTTCTGGGCCTCTTGCTTTAAAAAGGACACTGAGGTGCAACAAGGCTTGTCTAAGATCTAGAAAGCATTTCATGAGGAGTGGCTGAGGGAGCTGGGTTTCTTTGGTCTTGAGAAGAGGAAGATAAGGGAGGAGCTCATCGCTCTCTACAACCACCTGAAAGGAGGTTGTTGTGAGGTAGAGGTTGGTCTCTCCTGCCACGGCTGCAGTAGTAGGACTTGAGGAAATGGCCTTATGATGGGACAGGAGATTCAGGTTAAATATTTGAAAAAACTTTATCATTGTTTAACTGTTGCACTACCTGGGCTTTTTATCTCTATAAATAAAATTATACAGCAGCAATTGAAATTTTCCAAAGATAAAAAATTGTTCTTAAATTGGGGGTGATAACAATTATATAATATTGTGTAAATAGAAATACTAATAGTTAAGATAGTGTGGGGAGTATTTTCTAACAGAAAGTATCCCAGGTTAATGCTGCTCTAGCACTCATTATTTCGATTAATGAAATAATGCCCTGAGATACAGCTGGGATGCATGTGCACTTTTGCTTCTGCTGCTGTCAAAGTGAACACAGTGAATATTAAAGAGCAGCTTGGGAGATAATAATTTCTAGTAGCAAATATTTCTGCCTTATGGAGTAATCAATACATGTAGATACACATATTAATTTCTTAATTTTTCTAGGTCTACCTCCTCTTATCCACACAATTTTCACCTACAGTATTCCTTTGTATAAAATAATTTCTATTAAAGCCAGCCCATGCAATTGCTTCATGTGTGATATATACACCTCAAGACACATATATTTTCTATGACTGGGAGACTATAAAAAGGTAAAATTTTTCATAGAATTTACTTAGTACATATATTTTCTATAACTGGGAGACTGTAAAAGGGTAAAATTTTTTCATAGAATTTACTTAGTCTTAAGCTTTGTATGCAGATACAGGAGTGTGGCAAGCCAACTACATTGTAGGCACTTTTTTTTACATATTCTGTGTGAATGTCCTCAAAACAATAGGTTTTTTAAAATAAAAAGAAAAAAAAAAGGAAAAAAAAATAATTCCAGGGACTCAGCTGGTGCTCAAAGGCCTTTTACTTCTGCAGTCAGCTCTTGCTGCCACGTGTGCTGCTGGAGATTTGGAGTGACCCAGCAGGACTTGCTGTGTTGGTGACTGACAGGGGCAACATATCTGCACTCCATTGGCACCATTACATGTAGGCTGTAAAACAGAATTTCAGTTTAGTGATAAGCAGGAGTTCAATCTTGGTGGGCCTATTCTGACATGCTCCTTAATAGTTCAAGAATTCTTTTGGAGTTATGTTTTGAAGCAAAGGAGTATTATAAAGTAATATATGAGTATCAAAGTTCATAGTCATGTGTGCAAGTTCTTTTGAGTATCCTTTCCTGATCACATACCAATTAGATAGAGACTATTCCTTGTGCTCTGCTACCGTATATTGAATATATACAGTACATACAGTTCAGTAATATATATACTGAACTGTATTCAGTATATATATAAGTGAATATGTACAATATATACAGTTCAGTACTGCTTGACTAACTTTTGCCTGACGTTTTCTGTCAGATGTAGTTTCTCTTAATTAATTTCTTTAGAAAATATAGGTATAACTCAGTCACAAACATCTTCATAGTCTTAAGAGCTCCAGAGTGGTAGGCTGTCCTCAGTGCCCAGAACTGAGAAAGAACTTTTGGTGGTGAGGAGTGGAGATGAAGAGCAATATCAATTTCCTGACCAAGTCAGTATATATTTTGCCAAAACTTCTCTCCAGCAGTCTCTTGAGGCTGTGGTTGTGAAACAGATGTTAAAGGTGCCGTCCACAACTGTTTCAACTTTGCATTTTCTTTTGCTAGAGACTGGAGCTACACATCCTGTGCAGTGTCTTTTGAGCTCTTATTTTAAAATATATTCATTAGGTACAAAGATTTGGGTTTTTGAAATAATATTGAGGCAGTAGCATATTACTACATCTAAGAATTGGACTCCTCTGGTTTATCAGTATCAAATTCTTTTAGTTTTCAGTATACATTCATTTTTTGAATGTGGTTGTGACTACAAAGTTCTCCAGGTTTGAGTTCTCTGGTTTCAGCTATACAAGTTTTTTGAAGACTTGTTGATTTTATATTAATATAGAAAATAGTGAATGTGTTCCTCAATGATTACAAATCTTCACATTTTTCTGGCTGTGATTTAGGCTTTCACCAACACTGGTAGCTTTGCTGGTTTAGTAGGCTAAGACATGCATAAAACATACTCATTTTTCAAACTCACTGCACCTTTGAATTTAAAACTAGTGATAATAACTTAAATTGATTCTCTGGCTTCTAAATATACAGCCAGTGAACTGTACTGGTTAACAAGTACATACCTTAGATTAATGTGCCACAAAGGTTTTCTTATAAGTCCTTAAAAATATAATATCACGCTTGTTTAAAAAATTCCCCTTAGAAATAGTTCTGTATTGACAAGCACATATCTTTATTGTAAGTATCAGTTGGGTAACACAGTGCAAACTGCAAGATTTTAAAAGCCTATGGATCAGTAAAAAGCAAAGATGAACTAAATTTTAAAAGTTACTGCAGGTGCAGGTGCTTTGTGATGACATGAAATGTGCTGGCCAACAATTTGTAAACATTGGACTAACTGGGATATTTTATTGGTTTTATGTCATTAGCTTAATGTTTTTGTTTCAATGGGTGGTTACAATAAGAAGATCCATTGATATTTTTTATTTCAACTGAAGAACTGTGACTGCAGGGCAATTTTATTATGCAGTCATATTCTGCAAGCTCATCAGCATCTGCTTAGAAAGTTTCTCTTCCATACATATTAAGAAACTGGTTCTTTACATAGAGATCATATTTTTCTTTCTATGCCATGCCTCCTTTTTTTTTTCTGAATTTATGTGCCTGAAGAATATTTTTCTTACTTCAAAAGCGTCTCTGTCCTAGCTCACCCCTGGGGTCATCTGCAGACCCTTTATGGACTAGAGACCCTAACAAAAGAGACTCCTGGGGCTATTCCTCCTCTCAGCTCCTTTGTTTCCTTTCCTTGCTTGCATCATGATGCCCAAACCTCTCTTCACAAACCAGCCCTCATATCTTCTCCCACCCCAGAAGATGGCCACTTCTTCTGGGACTTTTCTATCATGAGACAGTGGAACCCGGGTCCTGCATGGAGGAAGAAAAGCAGTAAGCAGGACTTTTGGATGGACCACCAAAAAGTGTTTGTGCCCCTTCATGCAATGGACCTGTAGCAGCCAAATGTTAGTGAGAGTTGGGTTGTGCAGTCAGAAGGTCCTTTCCTTTTGATCATATGGATGGGGAGCACAAGATGCCAGGCTTCAGGAACCAAGTGCTGAGTTGGGACAGTAATTTATTTGGATTATGATATGTTTTCTGCCTGCATCTGAAGGACATGAGGAAAGGATATGGTAAGCTGGTAGGTTGCAAACTGAATTAATTATTCAGGCAGTATTGTAGGTGTAGTCCGTAAACCATAGGTAGACTATCTCACACTTAAAATATTGTAGTAGAAAAAATTAAATGAACTGAAATGTCACAAAAACCTCATGGAGTTTTAATATTATAAAATGTTCTTCAGAATTTCCTCTGGGTAGGAAATATCTACCCATTCCTTGAACAGATTCAGGGTGAAATTTATATCATTTATTGTACAATTTCTGGTGGACTTTGTTTCTTGTGATGGAGACCCTAGTCCTTGATAATCTCCTGCGATGGAATCAACACCCTGGGAATTGACAGGAAAACCTTCGCTGACAGGATTTTGTTCTCTTAATCTAAAATGAAATTCTTGATGATAGCTAACAGCAAAGGCTCATCTGGTTTTCTTTGTGTGTTTTAGTACATGGAAGAATGAATCAGATCATTTCTTTCCCCCTCTCCAATAGGCAACATTTAGAAACATCATAGCAGACTTCACAATGGGTGCAAAAGTACACAATACTCTTTATTTCAGAGGGGAGAAGGCAATATTTTCTTTCCTCTTTTAGCAGCAGTAATGGTGCAGTGTGTCTCCCAAGACCTTTGCTGTACCTGATTTAGGGGAACTTCTGTTACATAAATAATCTCTTCCATAGATGAAGTAGAGATATTTCTCCCTCAAAATATATGTTGTTTTAACAGGAAAGAGAGTCTTCCTTCTCAGAGTTTGGTTCTCTTACACTACCACAGGAGAGTTCAACTTCCTTTTTTAAAAAAAAATAAAAAATAGAAGAGTTCCTATTTATTGACATTTTCTCAGACACTGAACTCTAATGTGTTGGCCTCTAGCACCTTCAATCTGCTTCAATCTGTTGACTGTTCCTTGTCTTATAATTAGATTATAATCTACTGTGGATGGGCCCATCATTTCCCTGGTTTGTATCTGCCTCTGTGGTGGAGTTCTGGTCCATGATTAGATCTACTAGATCCCACAATAGCAGTATTAATAATGAGATGCTTTTACTCCCACTGGCTGCACTTCTGTTTAATAAAATGTGGCACTGTGAAATATCCTGATAACTCCCAGAGCAGTTGCAGAGTGCTGGTGACAGCTTTGGCACCTGTAATTGCTATTTATGAAAGCTTGTGGCTTTCTGATGCCTGCAGCCAGGGCAGCATCAAATGTGACTTAACATGGCAGCTAATTAAATGCCATACTTCAGTGTGGACTCATTACCTCTTAACTCAGGTCTTGCATAATAATTGCTAAATGTGGACAAAGAGAACCACAACGCCATTTTCACACTGTTACTGCTCGTGCATTGAGTATTTGCTGGGAACAATTTTAGTATCTCTGAAAGGCCGCCAGATGTCAGTATGACCTTCTGCAATTTACTGTGGTATAATTAACTGGCTTTTTATCAAAGAGAATCACTAGTTTTTAATCTATTTTTAAAAGAAAAGTTCTATTTTCTGTGACTGAAAGAAATAAAGTCAATTATTAAATACCTTCTCAAAGTTGCAGTGAGTCTTTCAGTTATTACAAAGAAAGCGCAAAAATAAATGTTGGAGAAATTCTGTGCATTTTATGGTGGACTTCTGCAGAAATTTCAGACTGGCTGGTGGAATGGTAAGAAGCATAAACATTTTGCTGTCACAAAACAGAAAGCTGAATGCAATTTTCTGAACAGAGAGTACTTCATGTTCCTTCATCTACCCAATTTAGTGATGCTACATCACAGTAGTGCTGGGGTAGGGGAAGGTGACCTCTTCTTGTTAGCCCCTACTAAAACCACTGCTGGGCAGAAGCAAATCAAAATACTGGCAGGACTCACAAAAGACTTGACTTTATTAAATTATAATTTTTTCCTTAATAGTTCTCCTATTATTGTATTCTAAGCCAGATGTCTGGGCTTCTTTGACTATACCAGGTTATTGAGCCTTAGAGACCTTTGTAGGTCTCTGTTGGAGCGTTAATCTGGCCATTATTTATTGGAAGATATGAGACCTGGGCATGTATCCCTTTCACCCTCGTGCATGCTATTTCTCATGTCAAGGAAACCTTACTTCTCAGAACTGGTAGCAATGGCAGTGCAGTCCCAAGGTCCTCTGGTTTGGTGACTGTGAGGAGGAGGAACACAAGGGATGCCTTGACACATTTAGGAGCCCAGTCAGGAGCCCAGTCTCTTTGGAAAAAAAAAAAGTTGGGGAAAATATATACAGCTTTTTTTCTCCATATGAAACCGAAAACATAAATTGTCTCATTCATTTGTTTTCAGTTCAGAGGCCTTGGTTGCATTTTGAAATCAAAGAAAAGAACAAAGGTCCCTCATGACAAAATTATGAGAGTGCACAAATTTGCTAAAGCTCTAATATCTAAGTGGATGCAACATTGTTATATTTCCTTGCTCTTCTATTGTTTCAGTTAGGATGTTAAAAGCAGCCTACTTTGCAATGCTAACTTGTCCATTGCATGTTTCCATCTTGATTTCCTTAACTTGGTGTCCCAAGCATCTTGCATAGAGGGGACATAAGTGCTAAAATCCTTTTAATGTTCTGGAAAAAGGTGTTTTTACAGTGAGAAGCTTTAATTTTAACCAATTAATTGACTTTTGGAATCTAGAGCAATGGATTAACAATTTATTGAAACGAATACAACTGACGACTTGTTGTTCTATGAAATAGTTCTTTAATAATGGATAAGTGTACTAGTCACATACAAATGTTAATGAGGATGAACCATTTCAAAGTTAGGGAGAGAGTTTTGCAAAATGCTAAATTGATAAAGATAACCTTATCAGTAACAACCACCCCTATGACAATATAAAAGCTCAGTAACACAAATCTCTATTTTTTTTCCCAAGATTTTTAATTATTTTTGTCCCAGGTGATTATAATGTCCTTCCTGTGCTTTCCCTGCCTTCCATGTACATACACTGAGTGCACACAGCGTGCTGTGCATTCAGTTACCTTAAAATGCCCAAAAGCATTAGCTAATGCTTGTATAGCTTAGAAAGCATAGCATGCACAGTACAGGTTAAAGTTTTGTGCCAAATGAAAAGCCAGCTATCTGTATGATGGACGTTCTGTTTCCATAATATGTCAAAATTTGTCAAAGTTTATAAGGTGAAATATACTCCTGAATGTCAAAGTTTTCATAAAGGAAAAAGAAAAAAAAATCCCACCTCAATATTTCAAAAATTCATACTAAACATTTTGTTTCTATAAAGTAAAAATATTTCTATTAATCTCTGAATTTTTAAATATTTTGTTATGCTACAACATATGGCAAAAAAAATCAGAATGTAGCTACTTCAAAATTTTTACATTGTATTCTCTTTATTGAGCATATCTGTTTTTCTAAAATAGCATATTCCAGGGGAGTTGAATTTCATCTAAAGCTTCACCAATCCATTCTTCTCTCTAAAGTTACTGTTAAAAAAATCTTTCAATATAAACCTTACTTTAATCCATTCCTAAACTATCTTATTCCAAAACTATTTTAGCTTGAAAATTGCCAGATTTATTCTGAAGAGAAAGACGAAAGGTTTCCAAATTGGTTTTAAGTAAAAAATAGTTCCCAGGTTTTAGTTTCCAGCTTTGGCTTCTGTGTGTTCCTCCTTTATCTCCTTTTAGCTCAAAATGAGCTTGTTGTCTTCCTAGACTGAAAGGACTCTTAACACTTCTATTTAAAGGTTCTTACTATTCCTTAAATTAGAGGAATGTGAAGTACTGAAGTTAGTAATGATCTTTGTTTTGGACAATTTTGGCTTGCTCCTGTGAAGGAAGTTCCTTATTTACCTTTCAGCTTGAAAATAATCAGAGAGGGAAACCTGAAAACTCATTATTAAATACATAATCCAGATGAGAATATGTGTTTGGGAATCAGCACTTCCTGTCCAAAACTACCTGTTAACATATCTGGAGTGACTTAAATGCTAATTGGGTGCAGGAGGTGAGTGTGATAGATGTTGCAAGAGTTGGTGTCCTGTGACATCAGGAACATATTCCTCCTTGAGGATTTCCAAAGCTATTTCCAAACTCTTCTATCCTGTGTCCAGCTGAATGACAACAGAAGTTAAGCAGCTGTAAGCACTTTCAGGTTGTTCTCAGCTGTTTGCTTATAATTCTGGATTCTGCTTACCCTGAGCAGTGAAAAAACCCAGTCACTGTCACAAAGTAGCTGCATGAATGATGAAAAAGAAGCAAATGGGTGGAGGTGACTGGAGAGCAGGACAGAAGTGGAGGGAGACAATTTTTACTTCAGTGCATACTGCAGGCAGGCAAGGGCAGTGGCAGGAGTGTGCATCTGTGTTGGAAGTCATCAGCAGCCCACGGAGCTGGAACTCAGTGGGATCTTTTGTTGATTCTGAATTCCTGCTGGTGTCCAAGGCAGCTGTTCCCAATTTCCCTCTGTCCCTTCCAGTATGATGCACAGCATGAAAGAAGACAGCACCGTAGAGAGTTTCATTCTTCTGCTTTTCAAGCACTGACTATAACTAAAGCATGTCATTTATGAAATTCCCTTCATTACCAGACTTGTCAATTCCTTCTAAAGGAGATATTTTCTCAATTCCCTACTGACTCTATCACCTACTTGCAGCTGTAGACTTTGATCTAACTGTAGTTGTAGACTTTGATAATGACTAGGAAATTCCAAGGGATGCAAATTTATATAATTTCTTGCATAAAATATGGAAACAACTGGATTTGTAAGCAGAAATCACATTTTCTATCTGAGAAGGGTGCTGGAAGGAAAGCTGCACAAAACTGCTCACACAGAGACTGAAGGATGCAGCTGGTTTCTGTGATTCGCACTCAAAAAGTGAAGTGATGAAATAAAAATGAACCAGTCATGGAATTACCATGGACCTTGCAGCTATACTCTGTTGTATTGGCATGAAAAGTATATTCTTCTCCTTCCATCCATTCTTGTTTGTTGGTTGAGATGGGTAGCTGTTTAGTCAAGAATAATTTCTCATCTTCAATGCCAATATTCTGTAATCTTGTCATCTTTGGCTCTTAGCCTGTAATAAGTATGACAAGGAATAATGATAATACATAGATTAGATTCATTTTAATATCCTAAATAGAGTTTTTGAATTAATTTAAAGATTATATTTAAAATAAAATTTTAAACTTTTAACTTATCACTTAAGGAGGTTGACACTAAATCTGATAAATCTGAATGAGCACTGTAAAAAGACTTTCAAAATGAAGAGTTAAAGTAGTTGTAATATACCACAGGATAAATGGAATTTAAGATTTGTTCTCAAGTTCACTGTTATTTTTTAGGTATGATATTGTCTGCAATGCACCAAATGGAGTTTCTAGAGCAGGATATATTTTGAAAAAAATCTTCTACAGTTGAGTGTGTATGAAGAAAATGCAATCTAAGCACAAATCTGCAAATCAAAAGTGTTTCTATCAGGTGCTCAGCAGTCTTTCCATGGCTCTCCTGTGATGTTATTTACACATCCAAAACCAACAACAGAGATTCATATGCAACTTTGCAAAGAGTATGGAAATTTATTTCAGGTGACACAGTCAAATGCTTGAGAAGTATATCTTTATAATGGATGAATCATGTCCATTTCTCTAGTACATATTCCTACTGCTCAGACAGAAAAGTGTTGATATTGAATGGAACAATTCTCTGGAATATTCAGAAATTAAATGTTAGTCAGCTAATGTTATTGAAATGATCAATGTAAGTCAAAATATAGATATAAGGTGAATGTCAAAAACTCCAAGAATGGAATTTCTTCTTTATTTTTTTGTATACATAGAAAAAAAAGATAGAATTGGGTTTCTAGCAGGTCTGAAAATGCATTTGTAGTTTCAATTTTAAGAACAATGAAACATTCTAAACAACTTCACAGCAGTTCTGCCTGGTCAGATTACAAAATGCTCAAGTGTTTTAGTGTTCTGATTTCCCATCAGTCACATTTATTCAATCATGGAATAAACACCAGGCCCTGGACATTGTTGAGATTATTCATGAGAGACTGCTGTGCTTAAGAAAAATTATTGAATGATGAAAGCAATTGCTGAAAAAAGTCTTTGCTTGGTCCTAACTTCATTCATTTTTAAATGCGTACTTTTGTTTCTCTGGAGGAAAAGAAAAGGCAAGAAGCATAACTAGGAGTTCCAGCATAATAGAGGCTGTTCTGGCGGCTCTGCTGCTTCTCTGACTGTAGGGCTGTATGATGTGCTTAATAAAGTTTTGATTTCATCAGAATTACTAAGCTTTGTCAGTTTTTCTTACAGTGATATTGACTTGAAGGTAACTTTCCTGTTTCAGACATTGTGGGAAGAAGTTGAGAGACATTTAGAGAGTCTCCTCCTCGAAGATTTTGCTACCGACTGAAACTCTAGACAGTAAATGAAGGTCTTTTGTTGTTTTCTGAAACGATATTTTAGGAAAGCAACAAAAAAGCACATTGTGACAGTATAGGATTTCCCAGAAACCTGAAAACCATCTGTCTATTGTCTACCCTATGTTAGGACAGGAACTGGATAATCCCTCTCTGAGAAAATTGCCCTCTCTATGGTGGCTTTTAAATGCTTTTGATGCTGTTTCCTGATATTTATAGGGAACAACTTCTCCAAATTTTGCTTGGATAAAGAAGAACACAAAATTAGAAGCATAGCCATAGCCTACCATTTTCTTGTGTTGTTTGGTGATGAAATCCTGCACTCTCAGTTTCCCTGGATCTTTTATGAGGGAAGTATTTTTCATAATAAAATACAGTTATTCTTTGGAATGAGACTGTACAAAACTATTGTAACTACTTCAGTTTATTCCCTTTTCTTGATGATTCTCTAAGTTCACAATCTTCTTGGGCACTCTATTCACTATGATTTTTAAGAGACCTCCTAGGTAGGTATAGTTTTTCCAAAGCTGCTGAAACACCTTGCAAACTGCAAGCAGGGAAAACCACTCATCGTGTCCATTTACCAGTGGTATGGTTTATGCTTTGCCATGAAATTGTGACAGAGATTGTTCATAGCACAACGTTCATACTGACTTCCAACATTTTATCAGTTGTGTGCTGCTGCTATTGTGCAGTATCAGATCTGCAACAGTGTTCCACTGGATAAATATGTAAATGGGAAGCAAGTGAACTTTTCAGAAGTGCCTTGATATTTAATTCAACTGAATTTACAGGCAGTACAACACTATGCTTTAGGGAATAATGGTGTGCTATATGCTGGGCTTCTCTCTGTTAAAATTCTTCATGGCTTTGCTCAGCTTAGCTTTCACAATCTGCTCTTCTCAACCTTCTCTTCAACTCACATCTTCATTTGAATCTTCACTTGAGCTTTCTGCTTTCTCCCAGCTATCTTGTAACTTAAAAAATGCAATAGAGAAGTTTTTGCCATCTATGAATTACTCCTTCTACTTACCTCTTAAAATATTCCTTTTCTAGTTAGTCCATAACTGATTGGGTCTACAAAGCACTTTTTACCTCAGGTATGAAGGATAATGTATACAAGTAAATTCTATTGTCTCTATAATTGTATTAATTTCTTGTGTAGTTTGCTGCACAGTTGAACAATAGTACTGAGTTTTAGAGATAGGTCTAGTACATTAGGTAGATTAACAGCAAGGCATCAGGCTGGTTGCATATCTGAAATTTAAGAATACTGCTAGCAGGAGACTAATTCAGCACATGATTAGAAGACAGCTCTGGAGCTGAGACAGAAAAATATATTAAAACTTCTCCTTTCTTTACTTTGTGAGCACTTAGTCCCTTGAGATTATTTTACTTGGATTTAACAAGAATTAACTTTTCTCCACTCTCTTAAATCAATAATAATTTAATTGACATATTGCCATACAACCCTATAGCCTAAACTAGTCTAACTAACATTTTTGAGTTTAAACGACATTATCCCATTAAACTTCAGAGTGGTTATTTTTCAAAAGTACTAAGTAGAAGCTCACGAGAAATAAGAAGAAAAAGTAATGTTTTCAGGCAATGAGAAATAGAATCTGCAGTTACAAAACAATGCTCATTTAGAAAACAAAGAGTACAGGAGAAACGCACCTCAGTACAGGGAAGTGACCCTACTATTTCTCTATTAAGTATGAGATTTTTCTAGATTATATATGACTGATCTTCTCCCAAGTACATTTGCAAGAGGAGTGGTTCTTATGACTGCAAGATGTTGATTTTCTCAATGTATTTTTTAAAATGTTGAAACAAAACATAGTTAGCATTATTGATCAGATTATTTTATGGTATTATCCTTGAATGGACAGAGGCTGGATCCCTTCTTGGGCTACAGCAGAACTAAGGGCTGGATTTTTTTGCAACTGAGATCTCTGTCATAATATCAAATTGAAATGAGAGAATTTTAATTATATAAAGAGCAAATGAACTACTGTAGAGGGCATGATGCTAGCAGCTATTCAACACAGACTATCCAGAGAGATGATAGGAGAAAAGAGACCAGTATTTGAGGTTCTTCTTTTCTGATTTAGTGAAGGAGCTCCCATCTCTGTCTTGTGTCTTCCTCCTGCTTTCTTTGTCTTCAGTGAAATTTCGTCAAGAAGCTGGATTCTTATAGATTCTACAACGTTCTTGAAATAAATAGAATTGCTTGGAGCTTGGCAAAAAAACTTAAGGGGGAGTTGACAAGACCGAAAATTTGCTTATGCACTCACTCCCTGTCCTCCTTTCTGTGCGATCAGCCTCTCTTGGTTACTTTCTCCAATCACGGGCGGGCTGTAACCCTTGGCATTGTTCCCCCAGAGAGCTAGAACACTCATCTTCTTGGCATAGATTTCATACAATTCAAAACATTTTAAAATTAATCACTTCACCTGTCTCTGCTCTATTACAGAAAGGATGAAGAATCTCAGAGTTAACTCTAAACATACCAATGGACGGGATTGTACCTCCCCACTGGGCACAGCTCAGGTGGCACGGGGAATAGGGTAAGTATAGTAACAATCCATTCCACTGGGCTTTGGAATAGTTCCTGAATGGTTTGTACAGTCAGCAGGAGATTTGGATATGTCAGGGTGGCCAAGTCTCGGAGAGATCCCAAAGCAAAGGCATTCGGCTTAGAAAGAGGTATACACAGCAGCATATGGCCTACTAATTAAAAATCAGTATTGTCCAAAGCTGAGAAAATGGGGCTTGGGTGCCAAAGTGGCTTTTCTAGTCTCATCTCAAAATTTTACAGGTCATATTTAAATGAATACCTTGTTAATCATCAGTGTTGCTAAGGGATATTTTGTAAATTTTGCCTTTTTTTTTAACAGTTTCTAAAGATGTGCCTACACATGCTAAAAACTGTTGGGGGCAATAGTATAGTTAAGAAAAAAAACAAAAAAACCCAAAAAAACAAAAAAAAACCACCCAAAAAACCAAAGCACTTCTACCAAAAGAAAAATTATTTTTGGAAATATAAAAGTTTTAAAATTAGGAAACTCCTACTCATTATATACTTGGAAATGTAAAATCAGTTTCTTCCATTTTTTTTTTCTTCCCAGAATACTGAATAATTTCCACCCACTTCACAGTAGCAAAGACACACAACTGCAGTGAATACATCAGCTGCAGGCTTATGGATAAATAACATTTTCTCAGATTTTGTGCTTTTTAAGAAGTAGAATGCACAGGTTTGAAAAACAAACATATGACAAAGTTTGTGATTCAAGCTGGGTGAATTCTAGACTTCTTGCCACTCCAAGCTGTCATAGAGACAGAAGTTGTAGTGCAGACTCAGCACTGACTGTGACTGTCCCAGGTGGTGCTGTCTTCCAGGGAAATATTTTCACCTGCAGAACCTGCTGTCTCCACCTTTTCAAAGTAAATTGATGGATGTCCTTAATGGGCTTCTCAAATACTAGCTGCAATTCATCTCAAGGGTTTTTGGCAGCTGTGAGTACCCTCTGCCAACAAATTCTCTTTTCCTATGTGCTGCTAGTCCTGTAGTTGCATGCAGCAGGATCAAAGTTTTAAAAGTCAGTGTGCAGTAGTGTAATTCTTCTTACAAGTAGCATGAAATTCAGGAAGAAGATGTGGTAAGTGCAGTGTTATTTAGATTTCTCCTTAGCCCTGCTTTTGGCTTTTTTCTCTGGCCTTCTAATACTGGCATCTTACCTAGTGCAGAGGCAGGTTGCCATCTGAACAGATGGGTATGAGTGTAGGTGGCTAGGAGGACATGTTTGCTCATCAAATGTGTTTGTCGAAAGCAGTATTGCCAGCCAGATATATTGGATCAGCTGTTCAGCCTGGGCTTTTAAATCTATGTTTAAAACTGCTACTCTGATAAAAAAATGCATTAAATCACAAAATAATTAAATGTTTACAGCCCTTTGAAATGTGGCTTTTTTAGTTTAGGAGAGTCAGCGTTTTTATTTCGTAAATGCCTGGGTTGCAACAGAGATATTATAACCAAGTTTCACCTACAAAGTTTTAAAAAATCCTCTGAAACTAGAGAACTATACCTGTTGGGAGACATCTAGATAGTACTGAAAGAGCCTATTGTAACATTTTGTGGGAGTAGAGACCCTTAGGAGGATAAAGTGCATCATTAAATCCTACTACATTTTTGCTTTTGTACCTTAGACTCAATTACTTAGTACTAGTAGCAGAGTAATTTGCAGAACTATATGTAGTGAAATCTAAAATCTGCCTTAATTAGTGAGGTATCACAAGATGGGCATTAATCAGTGTTTTTAAACTGATTTTCCCCTTTCTGTTACAGAAAAATGTGTCAGTGAAGTAGAAGAGCTGTGTAGGTTTTTTTAGACTGCACATACTTAATAATTAGTAGTAATGGTATGATTTTCTCATGTGAGATACTTCATCTGAATTTTTAGTATTCTGTGCTGTATTAGATGATATTAAACAGGGCAGTTGGCTAAGTGAATTAAACCTGTGTTGAAAGGTGTGGCTGCCTCATGGTTCCTGTCTCAGCTGTCTTTTCTTGTGCAGCTTTCCTAGTGCTTCAAGATAAACCAATGGCTACAGAGCTGGAAAGCTACTAGAAGCACACAGTTAAAAAAGTAAGGTAGCAGCATTCATGTAGTATCCAGTATTCCCTCTTCTTCAGCTTGCATAATTTTTCCTGCTATCTTTTTAAGAAAGAGCTGAAATGCTGGAGAGATGTGCAGACAGGGGATAACAGATTGCTGTCCTGAGCTGAACACTTTGATTTTAGATTTAGATGCTGTGATCAGGCTGTGAATGAAATACAGTGATTCTTACAGTTCTCTATATCTCTTATGTTGTTCAATGTAGCAATAATCAGAATGAGGCCCCCTGATGCACTGTATTCAGGAAACAAAAAGCATGCAAGGACAGAGCTTGCAATATGGGCCCTTTAGCATGAGGAAAATTATGAGGAAAGTATACCCCACATATTGTCTCTGTGATCTAATTTAAACTTCAAACTGAGTCTTAGAACACGTCACTTTAATTTTTTTTAACAGATTATAGGGGTAATCTGAATTGTAAACTGAGTTCTAGCCAATACAATAAACTGTGATATACAATGCCATGAATCAGTTCCTGAAGATCAAATTAGTCTTATTTTTTGAATGAAACTTCAAGCCCATGTCCTCAGAAGTGTGCAGCCTGTTGACTTCCACTGTTTGGACAAGCCCTATATTCCCTTTTCAGTGTGACATTTTTTCTTTTTGAAGTCTCTTTAAGTGTGCATGGCTAGGCACACACTGAACTTTGATGAATTGTGATAATGATTTTCCTTATGAGTCAATTATCTGAAGTGTAAAGCTTGGATAAGAATCGAAATATGTGAAACACCTGGGTACATCTTGCAGGTCCAGGACATCATAATTACCTAGCTCTGTACTTCAGAGGAAGGAGGAACCCACTGGACCCTTCCTCTGAAACTGAAGGTGAATTAATGAACATAAATGAAACTTTTCTTTTGAAGCTGATTCAAATGTGGTTTGAGCACACACAACCATTTATTTTCTGGAGACATGCGTAAGTAGATATTGTCTACTTCTATAAAGGAAAATTGAATATTTGTCATTTTTCCTGACCTGCATTATTTTTCTTCTGTACTGGAGTATCTGAACTTTGATTTTCTGCAATTAGAAGTGCTAGCAGATATTTCTAGAATTTCCTTTCCAAACGGAGCAAAGGGTGAATAGCAAATGAGCAGACAAATTCTGTTCTCATAAGCCAAGAGGCTCATAAGTTTTGTATCTGCCAGAAAAAGTCAAGGAGCTACATCAGAATGTGCTTTGAGGCCTCTTTCTCCTTTGACATATACCTTGAAGTAAGTGTTGTTTTTCCCCCTTTAAATTGCCTTCAACACTGAAAAAAACCCTGCACCTCTGAATCACTAGGGATTGTTTGTGTCTATGTTTCTTACTTTAAATACAGTGCCTTAAAAATCCTGCATGCTCTGCAGGAATTTATATTGCAGTTGGTAAGATGATAAATCTGTGCTATTGAAGATATATTTTAACAGTTGTGAACCACTGATTATCTCGTGCATGAGCATATGCCATGCAGATCAAGTTAGGAAAAGGTGAGAGAAGAACTATTGCTGAAACCACCCTCTTTTATAAAATGTTTAATTGCCTGTGTTCCAAAGGTCCAGCTCTGGTTTGTCTCAGCTGCACAACCTTGCACACACCGCTGAAGAAGAAGACTTGTGAGAAATTCTGTTGAAAGGTAAGGATAAAATTACAGCCAGCAGTAGGAGAGTAGAGACCAGATTACCAAGTAGCTCACAGATTCAGGAGCATAAAAAGCAAGATAGAAAGACAAAACCCAAAAAAGAAGAAGTGGTCAAGGGGGAAAGGAGACTATCCAGGATCATTTGGAAATTGGTTCAAGTCGTTGGTGTTGGTGGAGCAGCTGGATAATGGCAGCTTGGCACTGCAGAGGAATCAAACCTGGGGCTTTGCAGACTGACCTGACCTTGCTGGACCAGTTTGGTCAGCAGAGACCCTGAGGGCCACATTGGGCTGGGACCCAACTAAGGTCTGGCCTCATAGCTCACCCAGGCCCAGCTGCCTTTTGTGTGACTGAACCAACAAGCCACTGCTCGCTGCTTCAAAACTGGATATCCTGCTCTCAGAGTCACACAGTCTGCTGCTGTGTGAGTTGACACAGGCTGGTAACCACCAAACCATGGCTGAAATGCAAAGAGTAAATGTATTTTATTACCTCACTAACCGTGCTGAGATCCTTAAGCAACACCTGAGTGGAGACACGCAGTGGAAATGCTGGCACCATTAGGCTTACTCCATCCTGGTGATTGGCAAGGCTGCTGTCTGCACCCATTTGTCAAGGGCCCATGCAGCCCACGCTGTGATCTCCCTTGTGCTCTTTTATGATCTCTGAGCTTTGATATTCTCTCTCCCAAGACTGGGAGCTCAAGCAAGTCTATGAGAGTGCTCAAAGTCTCTCTAAACACCTGTGTTATCTCTACACAGAGATCCTACACCTTAAAACAGTCAGAGGATGAGCAGTAAAAGGCACAATATATGTGGTTTTCCACACCATTATTTTCCAGGCCTTGGCATTCCCAGCTGCAAGGTTACTTGAATGAATCTACCATCCTCTTTCCCATTGTTCCGCTTTTAACACTTTCCTCCCAAGAGCCACTGAAGATGCCCAAATGTGCCAGCCCAGAAGAAGGACTGGGACAAAGAGCCTTCTTATTCAACACAGGGGAAGAAGAAATTAAAGAATGTGCTGAGCTGGTGTCAGTGTACCCGGGGAGCTCTGTCAGACTGTTCCTGATGGTTGTGCTGGTCTCTTCCTTTTATGCACCTCCTTCTCTTCCTGGTGTCTGTTGTTTGAGAAAGAGCCAAGATGGCTTAAGTGCCACTTTCTGAGAGGTTATTCAGAGGTCCATGTCCTGATTAGGGCAGATGTGTCCTGACTGCTGGAGAGAGGGGCTCCAGCTCTGCTGAGAGACAAGTGACTGAGGCACGTGCCCTTTGTTCCAGTGTATCTGTCCCTGTGATGCCTTTCAGGGCATGTAGAGGCTGGGGGTACTGGTGTCTTCAACTTCCTTTGGAGAGTCTGAACTTCTGGGGCCACTGGTATCACTTCTTATGCACTTCAGGGGCATACCCATCATTTTCACCCTTTGAAGAATGAATAATTTCTTTCTCTACTGTGGAATGAAACTTCTGTTTTTTAAGTACAGATTTTTCCACACAAATTTGGTCACCTTCAGTGGAAAAACCCTTCATCCACATTTGCTCTCAAAAAAGGTGACACCTGAAGTAAAAAAATACTGCAGTTGTGCTGTGGACTCTGAGATGAAAAATTTGTGTAAGAAAGCTGCAAACCCCATAAGTACTGTTTTGGTTCCACTGAACTGCTTGAAAACATTCAGCCTTAGTAGTGATGTAATCTGCAATTTAAAAAGATAACTAAAGTGATAAAGTAGAGGGAGGCTCATAACCCTGTATTAGTATTGCTTATGAAAAAATTATCAGTTGTATTGACTTTGTACTGACTACTGACTTTATCTGTAGCCAGTGCATCCTTTTATTTTATGTATTTTCATTATGATTACAGAGTGGAAACTAAACTCCAGAATTCAGGGGAAAATGACTGCTCAAATGCTTTGGTGAATCATTCTAAGCCTCATTCAAACAGGGATGCAGCTAAATGAATGTAGATATTCAAAGCCTGTTTAGAAATCCCTGACATACTGGTAAATGAAAATGACTGTCTCATTCTCTTTTGTGAATGAAATTATTCAGAATAGCTAAGAGGAAATGTCATTATGTGAATCAATTCAACACTTATTGATTAATCCTGCCTCTGGTGTTAGAAGTTTTTCCCCTTTCATGCTATAATATACAAAAGTCTCAATAAATTTGAAGGCATTCTTATACTGGTAGGGTTTGAATCAGTCTCTTAAGTATTTGGAACACAGGGCCACATTTTTGCTTAAGACAGGATTTTGGTAGCTGCCTTGTAAAAGTGATTGCTCTGTCTCAATGCAGGAGAATGGAATTTCTTAGAATAAAAAAGAGCAGCCTGTAGCCAGGTCTGCAATCTGCTGCCTCATGATAGCTTTGGCTTTCAGCAGCCATGGTTTCACATCATCCCTTGATTTCTCCTTAAGCCTTGGCCAATGAGGTGATGGAAATGTATGCTAGTTTCAGTGCAGAGTATCAATAGGCCTGAGAACACCTCACATTTCTCCCAGTTTAGTGCATTTTTCAGTCTGTAAACCATGAAGCAAAAGATGTTCCCACAAAATATCATCTTAGAGTTTGGACATAAGGGAAAGACAACTTTAAGTCTGCCCCTGAGATAGAAATAAGGAACTTTAAATCAATAGTGGACATATCTAGCCTACAAAGCAATCCTTTCTGCCAGTTATCCACCATATACTTTGGGGTCCATATGCTCTTCCCCAATTCATGGGCCCTTTGAGAAGGCAGGAGGGGACAGCATTTGCCCTTTAGAAAAAAAATTAGTTTTTGTCTGATACTGGCATTTCACCATCTTCTGCATATGGAATTGAGAGTATCAAGGCTTATCAATTATCTTCACCATTGCAAATATGAGCACCCCATTGCAGCTTAGATGATATTAGAATGAAACTTGCCCTTCCTTCTCTTTGCAGTAGCACTGTCAGGGCATATCTAACCTTGGCTTTTCATTGGAAAATATATGGCAAGGTCTCTGCGCCAAAATAATTCCAAAGCTTTGGTGAATATGAGGGTTAATTTCATAGCTATGTCCTGTCCCTGTAGATAGCATAAAAATCAAGCATTTTCAGGCTTTGAAACAGTTCTGTTCAATAAGCCATTCTGAGCAGATAATGCATTTAGCAGAGGACTTAGCTTCAGATCAATACCAAGCATTTACATCTGATTTTTGAATTTTACCAGTAGTTTCAGAACCTTTTGCTCCCTCTAATGCTCTATGTCCAACACCCACAAGTAACCTCAAAAACCTCAAAAAATGTATTTTTTCAGGACTTTTGTTTTGCATATTGAGGTGATTCTTTGGAATTAAGAAATAAAAACCTAAAAGTAGACTTTTGGAGAATAGGAACTAATTTTACTTCAGCTTATAATGGTGGATGTTACTTTATTGCTGAATATTTTGGGTTAGCTTATTGGTGAAAGTTTCCACTGTACTCTTTTAAATTTAATATGAAGCTGCAACATATAATTTCATCTTGCAGTAGCTCAGAATTTATTTTACATTCTGTTTGTTACACAGCACATTACTATGAAGTTTTTGCGTAGCATTAGGTTAATAAAAATCTGCTTGTTAAAAGGAGATTAGAGTGTTAGATCACAAGCAGTTTTGTCCCTTCTACTTTATCACCTGCCTCTCCCTAGTAAGGATCAAGTACTGAGTAATAGTTTAAAGTAGTAAGAGTAGCAGATAAAAAAGGTCTTTAAAAAATCCCAAACAAACAACCCCCAAAAATCTCCAAATAAAAAAATAGCCTTTTAGCATTTTGAAGAATGTACATTGTTTTGCTGAGGGCAATGTGTTGTTCTCTGGTACCCACCACAAGTGCAATGAACAGCAGAAGTGCCTCTGGATTTATTAGTTAGTCTGCCAGTTCCTGTAAAACTACCACATAAATGCTGAAGGAACCTATCCTGCTCTCTGTGATCTTTGCACAGTAAAACCAAAGAAATGAGAGTTAATCCTATCGACCCCAAGGTTCTCCTCCTTGCATTTGGAAATGCTCCAGGCTCTCTAATACTTAATTTGGTTCAAGAGCAGATTACAAAGGTTTTTTACTATTACTGTCATACTGAATAACAATGAAGGTGATTCCATTATTGCATTTGAGAATGGTTGGGAAAACTTTCTGGAACTTGTTCTTAAGCCCTGATTTTTAGATTAGAGGAGATCTTGTTTCAGCAGATGCTTTTGAATGCTTGTTTCTTTCCTAAATCTGAGGAGGTGATGCTGTCTTGTTTACCATATCAACTCAACTCAGATGTTTTCTAGTTTTTTCAGTGTGTATCTAGAGTTAGTTAATACTTGGTAGCTTGCAAGATTTGTTACAGTGTCAAGTTTTCCATGTTTTCTCTCTCTTAAGGCTAAAATATTAAAATGAAAAAATTATTTTCCTCTTTCATTTAATTGGCTAGGTTTTCTTTTTAACCTGCTAAAAAAGCATGAAGAATGTAGTACTTATCTAGTCATTATTGTAGAGGGGGCTGGTAGATGCAATTTAGCATCTCGTTTCAAATTTTGTAGTCTGTCAAACTTCTCCAATATGGTGCTGAAACTTTCTATGAAAAATGTCTGTGTCCCACAGGATTTCCCTTTTTGATGTTTCTGCCAAGACAGCAAAGCTATTTCCAAGAATAGCATGAAGAGAAAACATCAGGGAGCTTTCCTTAGCTGCTGTAGATTCCCTGTGGTATTAGATTAGGTAATAGACATTTGGTTTGAAGCTGGTTTTTGAGTTAGCCGTGTGAAAATCCTCCCAAATGTGGCCAAGACACAAGCTTTCAGATCTCTGAGGATCTTAGTATGAAGCAAAATAAAGTGAGCTTGAGAAACACTAGTCTTTTTCTGCCAGACTGTTTTCCCTTTCTGAGCTCTGAAATTAGGCATTCCACTCTTTGTGCTCTCTATTTGTGTCTCACATAACTGAGGTATGTTTTTTTGGAGTGAATGGTGTTGGTTGATATTCTTTGATATAAGGTATGGATAGGTTCTCCTCTTCTCCCATTCTCACTTTCCTGTCTAGACTTAAGAATTATGGTTGGTTCTGAAGTTTACAGATGAAGCACAGTCTCCATCTCTTCATCCTTCCTCTACCCCCTTGCAGTGAGAACCTGCGGAGTATCCACCTGGATGAAACATTCTAGTTGATATCTGGTAGGCAGATGGGAAAAAATTTTCATGTAATGCTCACTTCAAACACAGTGCATCAAAAGACATCTGAAAGACAGGCTTCAAGATCTGTCTTTGGCAGATGTCTTCTAGCAGGGAAAAGTCACCCTTTTCATTATGGAAGAAGTCATAAAAACATCATGTCAAGAGGTGTCCAGAGAAGTTAATTTCCTGTTGTCCAAAACCTGTGAAGCAAGAACTGTATTATCCAAACAAAAATAAAAAGTTCCCAATTTGCAAAG